>CM050408.1:28779717-29379717 GCA_027580255.1 Therioaphis trifolii
ATATATATATATTTATGCATTTTAGTCTTTTACATGCGTATAAGTGTATCAAAATAATATACTAAAGATAATATTATTATTATACACTTTATGGATGATACCGCGTAAAAGAGTCTTTAATTCGCTTCAAAAACACAACCATCGCCCTTTATTCTTTTTTATTTTTATGAAAATGATAAGTGAAAATTTCACTACATATACTGAATAAATCATCCACGCCCATCTTACACATACTTATACGGCAGTTATAACATTTCAGAGCTTCTGTGGCCCGTATCGTTTCCTTTTTTGCCCACATGAACGCATTTCATGGCGGAATAGGGGCATCAAAAAATATAGTGGGCGGGTTTCGGGCATAATCACAGGTACCTGTTTCCTGGACACAGTGAATTGTTTCGTTAGGTTTTTGTTTGAGGTGCGAATTTAGTACGCAAACAATACCAAGAGAGAACCACCTTTTCGATGTTTTGGAACAAAATAAAAAACATTGGTTACATAATTAGTTGTCATTCATATAATATGCAATTACCAAGTATATAGGTGCAGTTAATATATATGCTCAATACTAATAGATCAACAGTCTATTCGAAAATGCCAATGACAAATTATAACGTTTGAAAATAATATATGATACAATTTAATGAATAATGTTAGTCAAGTTTTGATATTACATTTTACCAACTTTAAATATACTTCAATAAAAGTAAACAATATGCAAAAATACTATCAGTTGTATCAAAACATTAAATACGATTTTCCCCCGGACTTCCCTTTATGCGATAAAAACAGCATACAAAATCATGTTGGCAACACATCAAAAAACGGTTTAAGGATTATCATGTTATAATTATCAGTTAGGCAAGCTACCAAGTTTTATAGAACTATCCAAGTAATTTATTAACCGAGCAAAGCACTAAATGTAAACTTAATAGTTATATAAATGAAAGCATAAATATGATGTAACGATGTAATGAAGGTCCTTATATATACGACAATATTCTCATTCCTTTCATATATCCTCAACAATTAGACTGTATCTTTAAATAATCCTCGAAATAATCTAATCATGTAAAAACCAAACATTCATAAATTAATAAATAATACAATTCTCAAAAATTATTATTGGTTATAAGATATATTGTTCAAAGTAAATACTTATACATTTACCTATTTAATTATTTTTGTTAACTTACACAATCTCTTAGTACACATTTCATTTCCAAAAACACAAAATTAAGAAATATGAAACATTAAAGTATTGAAAATATATTTTTCGAAAATAAATACATTACAACTAAAAATCAAAAGGTCACTAAAAAAATTACAATTTAAAAGTGTTTGAATAAACTAAAAATAGGTATGATAGTTTGATAAGGCATACTAATCCTAACTTTATACATAGTTCATAAAACGTTTGATACATTTTAATCAAAACTCAAACTATTTTATTTTATTCAAAACACCTAGGTACCTATAGCATATTATTATAAATACCTATATATATTTCTAATTCACACATTTTCGGGTATCAAAATTACCATTTAATTGAAAGTTCTATCAGCCCCGACAGATAATAAGATAATGATATTTTATTTGATAATTTCAGCATTAAAGTGTTGAATATTTTCAATTTGAATGTTTCATAAAAAATTTTATATAAATTTATATAAATTTATATAAATTTTCATAAATAATTTAATTTTTTATTCAAGCCTAAACAATAGGTATCTCATAAAATAATTTATGAAAATTTGTTATAGCTACTCATTATTTTATATTTATCTTGGATCTATTGGTTTTACAATGATATTAATTTTTTTTCTGGAGATACTTTTTAGTAAATTTAAATTTACGCAAAAGTTTCATTCAGCAACTTAATAGATCCTAAACACAAGTATATGGTACTTTGGGAATCCAATCAACAGTATTTCTAGGTATGAGGGAAAACTGCCGAAAAACCGAGTAAAAAACGGTATAATTTGCCGTAAACGACACATAAACTAAATCGATTTTAGTAATTTAGTCATGTCAGGAAAGAAAAGTTGCTAGACACTTGACATTTTTAACACATATTAATAGCATATTTCTAAAAACTAAACGACAGTTTCAAAAAAATTGAAAATTTTTGTGGTAAACATACAATTTTGAATATTTTGTTTTGTTAAAGTTTATCTCTAATAACTTGTTTAATATTTGACAAAAATTTGGTAAAATATAAAATGATTATACTGACACACTTAAGTCACGTTGGATAATCTATAGATCTGTTAACGAAAGTCAAAATTAATATTTTTGAATTATAATCAAATAATTATTTCCAATTAGTTTTTAGTAACATGCAGGTGTACGTCGGAAAACACTGAAAAAACAAAATAACTAGAGACAGGAGTACGTGATTTCCATTTTATTAAAAACTGCTGGCATAAAAATGCAACATGATAGACATATATAATATAGGTAATATAAATACACCTAAAACATAGTGTCTTACATGGAAAGTTACATCAAAAAAGTAACTGCAAGTTTACTGACGAAAGTATAGCAACAAAAATATTGCAAAAACACAAAGAGTGAAGAAAAAAGGCTAATTACTTTTTCTCTCTATCTCATGTCACTGTAAATAAAGATAAACCTTGGTAAGAAAAACCTAAAAACACAAACAAAATAAAAACGAAACAGGCGCGACAGATAAGGCCGAAAATTTATTACGGTTCGCAAACAAAATGACAATGCATGAGAAAGGAAAAATACGTAATTCTTTAAAGCGAAGACAACCGTTAGAAATAATTAGTATCTCATTAAGCCAAACACATATTCACAATAAACATAAATAAAGTAAAAGTTTTACATCAGTAAATGTTATTAGTTTTAATTTTTTTTTTCTTTGTTGAAATAGTTTAGGTAAATTCATTATCATCTGGATAAAACAATATTTTTCATCATTATGCCAACAAATACCTATAATAAATATGACATCAGAGTAAAACATTATTTGAATATAAGCCAGTTACTAATTACACATTAAATTTGAAAAACAATAAAAACATTAGGTGATGGAAGTTTATCCTATATCGCTTCGCTTTAAATGATAAGAATTAGTGAAGTTTTATGAGATTTTGATTACTCCTATACCAACAAGATATAATTTCTGATCTGTTGAAAGGTCAAATAAAACTTTTGAACTGGCACTATTACGTAAAAAAGTGATTATATATACATTTCAAAGAAACACACAATTGTAAAACCAATACTTTATTCGTTTAATTCAAAAAATTAAAAGAGTACTCGGCGGACTTTATTTTTTATTAGTTTTGAAATATTTGTGTTTTATTTGTATTTTATAGAAAATTAAAAATATGGAAACCAATATGATATATTATAAATTATTATCGAATGCATTTTTATTTTTACACTTTTTGTACACTGAACACACAACATTGAAATATTGGATATCTACACCACATTATATTTGGTACATAGAAACAAATCATAAACAGTGACAACTGCAGATTCTACTGTTAACTATATGGTATATTTCTTTCTTTATGGTATTTTTCTTTTCTTTATTCCGGTTTTCGACTTCCGCTTTTGACGCCATTTTCTAACGCAGTCTTGTGATCGGCGCCTGGTAACAATTTGAGGAAAAATAACCCGGGGAGCAAACCTTATCATTTTCATCGAATTCCCCGAACACATTATCTGTCAATCCGTTTCATTTCCGACCCTCACAGCGGGTTTTCAACATAAATATCAGCAAAAAGAAAATAATAGGCAATGGCGAATCATATTGCTCGTTTGTTATACTTCTTTTGACTGATCTGTTTTTTTTTTTTTTTTTTTTTTTTTTTTTTTTATATTAGAGAGATACAATGAAAACATAATTTTAAAAAAAGTATACATTATTTGTTCAAACATCTCGTGCTACAAACTCAAAGTTGAATAAATAGTATAACAGACATTTATTTTTCTCAGTAAAAAATATTGTATTAATAAACACAGTATTGGCCATGACCATATTAGAATAAACAACATATCACATCGATACTACCTACGATATTTGTTGTTTTGGCGGGTCGATTTATCGTTATGACCAAATGACGCAATATCTATACATTAAAATAACAAACGTAAAATAATTATAACATACTTGCGCGCGAAGGTGAACTGTTGCACACCACTCTTTCTTAGTAGGTACCTATGATTTTTTTTTTCAAATTGATCATTGAACACCTATACTAACCTATACTAATGACAAATTACTCTAGTGCAGCAGATTGAACAGATCAACATGTATAACTATACCTTATTATATAACTATTATTCACATTCGCAGATATATTCATGAAAATAGGAAGGTTAGAAATATTGTCATTTTAATTATGTTGAAACTGTTGTTTGATAATAATTATTATTGGCTGCTTGTAAGAATTGTGTGTACCTATATTACACATATAAGTACACATAACGTATAGTAAATCTTTTAAAAAAAAAAAAAATTGTAAAACCTTTGTGAATTACAATTGAAGGTTGGGTCGATGTGTTAATTGCAGTTTGCACAACAATACCGGTCTGATTTGGAACCATTCCCTTGCCTGCATCATTGAAGTAAGTCTCTCAATAACAAGAGCAAATTGCACTTCCTCGCACAACCGCTATACACTGAGATGAGAGAGATGCATTGTGGGTTTCTATTGTCTTTTATTTTTTTGCTTCCCATTTTAGTTATTACCAAAAGATATAGTAACAAAAATGTATCAACCACAATAGATGCCTCTTTTCGTATTTACAAAATGTCTTTTTACATGCATTGTTTGTGTATGGTCACGCAGGCACAATTTTAAAATTCTATAATGATTATATATAATATATATTCGATATATTTGGATTTATTCGATAAAATTAAAAGATAGTTTAAAAACTAACTACTTTATTAGTTTTACAATCAAATATAAATTAATGTTATCAAATTTAAATAACAATATCATTATAAAGTACTTAATAATATTGAAATGCAATCTACCAAAAGAAATATTCGAGGTCACAGATACAATTAAATGCATATTTAAATTTTGTTTTTTCGTATAATAGGTACTAATTGAGAATAATTCTTAAAGCCGAAGTTCAGTCACCTTTTAAGTAGAATTTCGGTTTAAACATATATAAATTATAGTCAGTTTTGGAGCGATGACAATTACGTCTTCACCATCACAGATGTCTGCCCAAAATGAGATGCCATCCATGACCTAGTCAAACCGGCCATGATATACATTAGAACTGATATTATATAGTCTACAATAGTAGACCAACTCAACCCACTTCCCATTATATTAAAAAGAGAGTGATAATATTAACAATGCGGTTTTAAATAACATGACAATTTTTACGTACATAAATTTGGAATTATCGGTGACCTAAGAGCTATGGTGTGTGGTGTACAATATCAAAACACAAAAAAAAAATGTTTAATTTTTAAATAATTAACTCTACTGTGTTAATAATATATGATAATATTTAATAAAATGTAATTTATGTAAAATCGATTTTATGTAATTTGTAAATTTAAAAAGATAACTTAAAAAAATTGTACTACAGAATAACACGAGTTCAACAAAATCATTGATGAACTGTAAAATTAATTATAAATTTATCATGAATTGTATTTATTTTTTAGTAAAAACGTACAAAAAATAGATGAAAAAAATTGCACGTAAGTCGTGTCGAGCACCCGGGTCCGTCGCACCAAGAAGCTTTTGTATTGCACACATCTGCAGAACAATGAACAAAACGTTCGTATAGGGCGTTCTCGGATTGGTCGGAGGGCCGTAAATGTCGTCATAATTTGCGAATACGTATATACATACATTCATATAAACATCTCTCTCTCTCTCTCTTCTCATTCTGTCTCACTCTTGCGCGCGCATGCAAACAAGCGTACTACCAGGAATGGGCCTTTGTGACAGGCGGCGGTGGCGGTAACAACGGTGGTAGCAATGCGAGTTGCGTACACAGAGGGGTTGCTCGCACACACGCATACATACGCACGAGTCCTTTGTCTCTCTAAACACAGGGTGTTCATCGAATCACGGGAATGCATAGGCCTTTATCCCTATGGTTGAACGTATTATTTTTTACCATACAACCGTTTAGTGTGATGTTTTGTCTGCTACAGTGGGTCCTTTTTGTGCAAAATAAAAAAATTAATGCGTGACACGAAATACTATAAAGTTTTACAAATATTAGACTAACAGTCGATTAAGTTTGAATTTATGCTATAGCATAATATTATTCACTTTTAAATAAACAGCAGCAAAATTTTCAACTTAGATACAATAACACAATTTAATATAATTCCAAATAAACGTATGATATTTATAGTCACAAATTAAAAAAAAAGGACGTATTATCGCAGCACGGGGTATTCTCCGCTCCTAGGAAAAGATAATAGGGATGGGTGTATTGAGTTATACAGAAATGAAGATTATTTTTTTAATTAAACGATACTGAGCGAAGTTTTAGTATTGAGAAAGTACATCGTTTATATATTTAACCGTTTTTAGTTTGAGTGTCGGTAGGTTTTTTTTTATCAAATCTGTTTCCAGTTTTTTTGTTTGACAAATGAGAAATTTTTTACCAAAAAATTCAAAACATGTTGCTCTATTTGTATTCAAAGTTTTATAATGATTAGATGGACCAATTTCTTTTAAAAAACATTTTAAGTTGAAAATTTACATAGATATGGGCAATTCCTAAAAAATTGTACAAATATATATATATATATATATATATATATATATATATATATATATATATATATATATATATATATATATCGTATTCACGATTTTCAAAATTGTTCAATATCGTTATTGAAGTATACAAGGTACAGTGATATTAAAGTTTCCCAATTTTTTTTTCAAACATCAATAATATTAATGATGTTATTAAAGATAAACTTCAACAAAACAAGGTATTTTCAGAGTTCTATTTTTAGCCCAATATTTGACAATTTTTTTGAACCTTTCGAAAAATACGACTCAACATGCCAATTAGTATTTGGTGGACATTTCTAGTTTCTAGCAACATCACTTTCTCAGTTATGAGTAAATAGCTAAAATCTATTCAGTGAAAGTGTCGTTTACAGCAAATTGTACTGTTTTTACTCAGTTTTCGGAACTTTTATTTCTAGTCTGGAAAAACTATAGAAAGGAGAGAAAAATTACCTCTCTAAAGTACAATTAAAATAAAATTTCCAATCTACAGATTTGCATGAAAAAAACTTATGAAGTATTATAATACCGAAAAAGTGTTCACAGAAAAAAAAAAACAGTATAGGCTTAATTGATAGATCGATTCACTCAGAAACTAAAAATATCGTCACAAAATCAATTATAAATGATTACATTAAAATATAAATAGTCACAAGATGGCAATTTCTTAGACATATTATTACGTAACTAAAAATAGCTTTATTTAGGTTTTAAATTTTGTCATAATGATGCAATTATAATAAGTACTGTTTGCAATATTGACTTTGTTTAAATTTTGGTAAAGTTCAATCCATATCTAATAAGAAATGTCTGAATCACCAATAAAATTAACACAAAATTAATAAAAGTCACAATGTAATAATTCATAAGAAGTAATAAATAATAATATACAACATAACTTGTCTCTAGTAAAAAGAAAAAGAAGAAGCGTCATTCAACGTACGCATAAACTAGTGAAAGTTGCCTAACATCATACTGCACATCAAGTATGCTGTAATGACGGGTTAACCTACCCATCGCCAAACTTGGTATATCTTTATGAAGTCGAAAGAATATCTGAGTAAAGATACAAAGAAATGAAAAATGAATAGGTACCAACTGCAACCAATTAAAGTTGAAGCAAAAGAAAAATTACGATAGTTATAGAGTAACTGTCGACATTTTTTGATAATTAGATTTTTTACTAATTCGACACACTTGTATTCGTTAAAAACAATAGCTCAAACACAAACAATTATAAACTCAACCGTAATCAACGAAACAATAATTATATATTGAAGTATACGTGAAAATACCATAAAAAATAGCCAGATAAGATAATGAAATTTAAATTGTTTATTATAATAATTTGAGTATCTTTTTATTAACTCAAAACATAAAAATTTAATATATTTAACGAATCATTATCACTTATAAAAAAATATATAACAAATATTTTCTAAATTAATTTTATGGTAGACTAGAATATTTTTACATCACGTTAAAATGATAAAAAAAATCAAAGATAAAATATAATACTCCGTTGACCTAATACATAGGTAAATTATAATTGAATTAGGTAAGTTAAATCTCCAGTACTCAAAAGAATACAACTAAGTGTATATATTCAATAAAATAAAACATTATATAGTGTTATTCTGAGAATTATACCTGATTACTAAAATTTTTAAGTACAAATTATTTAAGACTTCGAAATTTTTCTAAACATATAAATATTGTGAAAATAAATTGTGTTAATAATTTATAATTTATAATATTTATGATTTATAATTTATATAATTGACATAATGTATAGTCAAGAAATATATTCCTAGTTTATTACAAATCAAAGCAAACACTTTGAAATCCCTTAAAATTAATTTCCGAAATAATTAACTGAAATATATCTATACGTTAATAATTATTATTATTAACGAGTAATAAGTTATTAAATAATCTAAAAGTGATAATAGCCATCAATATTTTATAAATATGAATATAAATTGACAAATATAACAGTAAATCAACTAACATTTGAATATTTGTATTATAGATAATACAAAATAAATCATACGAACATAAACATGAATTAAGGACCATTATTCTACATTTTTTATCAAAGTTAGTTATACTAACTGAATGCAGGGTTAAAACATAAATTATTAAATGCATTTTTTTATAAGGTGACAGAGAAAAATTAAATAAGATTACGTAAACCGTATTACTTGATAAAACGAATACACCATTATAAAAATTTACTTATGCGATTTTTGTTATAAGATTGATTAAAAATGTGAGAAAATTAGTATAGGCGGTTAGGCAACATATCATGAAAATATGGAGAAAAACATTTGAATAAAAACTATATTACGTATACCTCTCTCTTCTCTTCTGCAGTATTCAATCTAATGATTGGTTTGCAGCAATTTCCATGCTTCTCTATCACTAGCTTTTCTCTTCAATTCTTGGTATGAGTTACATCCTTGATCTTCCATTATCTGACTTATGTACGTATACCTACTATACAAATAATATTCCATCGTAACGAGCTACGCTATAAAGTACCCATATTGCGGTAGGTAATTAATTGTATGCGATCAAACATAAAAAACATCTACGTGACGAACGGCGGAACACTTGAAAAGCCTACGATTGTTACGAATACGTTATTACGTGAAGCGAGCCGAACAACGGCGGAGAGAAGATACGAAATAATAATCTTAGGATTTCGAATCGAACCACGGTATAGAAGATAGTTATCTTCTATACCGTGATCGAACACTGACAATCATCACCGTAGGTGGTTACGTGTTATCGTCATCATCGTCATCACGACAGTCATCATCAACGCGGTTACCCGCCCGTTGCCCGTGGCCGCCGTCACCGCCGCTGACAAGGTGTCTCGACCCCGTTCGAGAGCGCGCGCGGCCGACGCGACGCGATGTGTTGTTGCACGAAGATTGCCCGGCAAACACGGACCGGCAACGTTGCCCGCGCCGAGCCGCCACACAGTAGTTGTAGGCGCTCACGGTCGTGATTTCCCCCGCGAGCGCGGCCGTCCACCACAAGCTGCTGCACCGGGACGGCGTGATGGAGCACGCGCACCGCCCGGGGTACGGCAACGTGCGCGCGGTCGACGGACGACGATTCGACAACGTCGAGTCACTACTACTCCGTGTAGCTCCCTCCACCTCACCCGCCCCCCTGAATAACCGACGTACGCGTTCGTTAATGTTTTGCTTCATTGCACGGACGCTTTCGGACGCGTACTTTGTTTTTTTTGGGAACTCCTCTCGACGTTTACGCGGCACAACGCGGTTCCCGAAGACCAGATACCGGGACGCGTCGGAGAAATGATTTCAATACTCATTATTTTCCATGTGTTATGGCAAAACTAATAATCGACCGAGACGGGATACATAAATATTTCGCACGGCAAATATAGGTTGTTTGAATCGATCGTTTTTGAAACACGAATACACAGTAGTGAATCACATCGCATCATCAATTAATCCGGACACACACGTGATCTCGCCACAACGAATACGTTATGGATCACTATTCGACAATGGGCGCAAACAACGCTCGTTTAATACTATACTCCTTGGTCATTACTCGTAGATTGAAAAACCCTTCTAATTATAAACCCTGTTTTACTAAGTCGTGGCCAGTACACGTAGTAATACACCATAAAAATTATTGTTTCTTTACCAGCACACGGCCATTATCTACCAAAAAGTTCTTAATTGATGTTCCAAAGAAAATGACTTGGGTACATCAATTTCAAAGTAACCAACATTATTTCAATACCACAACTTTCGTACTTGTAAATAATTAATTTTTTATATGTACACAAATTTATAAATTGAGCACTAATCTATTCGTTAAAAAATGTTACTGTAAAGAAAATATTATTTTTATTTATTTACTTTTTTTTTTTTTAATTTTATACCAACTTAATAATGAAACACTGTATGAAGTAATCGAAATTATAAGGACATCAGTAAATGCCGGCCATAAAATAATATAAGTTCATTATATAACTCTTATTCCTAGGCAACCAACTTAAGTTATTCAAATTTTTCAGTTTTCACAGATTAGTGCGTGCATGAATTCTTTGTTAATAGAACATTTGTTTCACGTAAAAATTCAACATAACCAGTGAAACACCCCTGATTAAGATGAAGAATTCTTATGGTTATTATTTTCATAATTTTCTCCCGGCTTGTCTTCAAATGTATACAAAATATTATGATACTGAACGCATGACCTTGCATAGTGAATTGTGTATATATTCCTTCTTAACTTGGACGAACCAATTTTTTCTTTTAAACACATTACGCATTCGATGTTTAATCTCAACTCAAAAATATCAAAATCAGCACTAATTGAAACTTAATACTGTTTAAATGTATCTTCTTCATTTAGAAATGTTTTAAACTAAATCTATCCATATTCGAATTACAAGGACTGAAAAGTGATCGATATGATTTTTTGTACACCTATCTACAAGACAAAGTTTCAGGAAAAAATAATCGTTTTGTGTGAAATTATGTACTTGTAAATGGTGAAACACATACGAGTAATAACATACATTAATTAGAACCAAAACAGGAAACGCATTGATTACCATCATACGTTGAAACGTTTTGAAACGCAATTCATGTGTTTAATAAATAATATGAGTACATGTCTCCAGAAACTTTGTAACGTTTAAAGAGCTAAAAACATTTGTAACACATTTCAATTTTTCCACAGGTTTTCAAAAATATATACTACAACAATATGCTAGTCATGTTCATGAAGCACTCACCAATAATTATTAAAAAAACTATGATAAATAATAAGTAATACTGTCAAATATTAATAAATGTCCGCATGTATACAATAGTATTTATACTAAAACTAATACAATAACACAGTTATACAAATTAACTTTAAAAACAACGATAAGAAAATTTTACAACAATATAAACATAGATATAATTTAATTTTGACATTCATTAAATCAATAAGTATTGTAAACTAAATTTGTCTAAACACACTTATAACAGAGCTTCACATTTATAACATATTCGTGAAAAAAAAAGATGTAAAATATGCTTGTAAAATATGTTTGAACCGACTTGAAATCACAATAATAACCTAATAACTACTTTGAACATTAAAAAAAAAAAATGTATTTACAACCAAAAAATTATACATTAATGTTTTACTGATAGTGTATAAGATAGACTTATTTAAAACACGTTGATTATCATTAAAAATATCTCGAAATCACTATAGGCACGAAAAAAGCATGTAGTTAGTATTTCACATTTAAAAAATTATAATTATAAACGAATAGATTTTTAACCTTTTCCTTTTTATACTTCGATTAACAACTGATTTATCTACAAGCAATCTTATTTAGTTTTAAAATGGGATTTGATATATATTTTTAATATTGTAAAGTTATTACAATGAAATATTGGAAATTCGAGATGGATGAACTGATGAAGACAAATGTTTGGGTGTGTGGTCTGAAAGGCTGTTATAAAAAAAGTATATATAAGTAGAATATAATTAATAATTATGATTGGTATGTATACGATTTTTTTCTAGTGTTAATAATAACGATAAACATATCCAAACCAAATTATTTGTGAAGATGTTAAAAAATGCAAAGGAATGAACTTCCCAGTCTTTAAATAATAAAACAGATCCAACGATTAGTATAGTATAAACGGTGGTAGCTAAAGAAGTAAATAATTACATAAACAAACGAAACGCCTAGTAGTAATGAAATATAATCCAAGTTAATTAAAATGCTTATTTTAATGTTAGGTTAGGCTAATTTTACTTTATGATAAAAAATCAAATATTTAAATACATGTTTAAATATGTAACACAAACAAAATATCATAAAAAATAAAATATTTTAATTATATAAATTGTTCTAAAAATATAGATTTTTTTTTTTACAACGTTATATATTCATAAAGTGTAACGATTCATAATTAACAATTTTCACTAGCCTCTAAAGTGATAAAGTGCTACTTAACTCTTGAAATAAAATATTGAATGATATAATTTAACAAGTAATAAATGTAATAAGGATAAATAGTAATTTTTTTAAAACACGAAAGTCAATATTATTATATTTTAAATATTATTCTTATTTTAGATTCTGAGTAAAGCAATGAGTCTATTAGTTTTACAATGATTATTTTATTTTTCTGGAGACACATTTTTGAGTAGAAAATGTCACCTAAAAGTTACGATCAGCCCCTCTGTAGATAAAAAACATCTGGTTGTTAGTGTAAGTGTAAGAAAAAATTACCGAAAAATTAAATGAAATAAACGAAATTTTATAAAATACATTATAATTATTTGATAATAAGTAAAAGTAATAATTCAAGGAAATATTCACCATACATTAAAAATACTGAAACATAAACTTGACAAGTTTCCAAAAAAAATGTAAGCACTCTTGGACTAGATATAGGTAGATCTTTAAGAATTGAATGTTTTTTAATCTTTTTTTCATCATTCCTTTTATCTTTTATTTAAACAATACTGATCAACGTTTCAGGGTAAAAATATATCGTTTATATATTTTAACATGTTTACTTGAATTGTTTGTAGGTTATTTTTATCAAATATGTTTAAAAATGTTTTGTTTGAATCAAAGAGAATTCATTTTTTTATAAACATTTTAAGTGGAAATGTTTGATGTAAAATTGGTCGTTTTCGAAAAATCTTATAAGAATCTCGTTGGACGCATATAAAAATTCATGACTAAAGACTATTGAGATTTTTTTTTGTATCGTCAGTTAAGTATATAATAAGGTAGTATTA
Source organism: Therioaphis trifolii (assembly GCA_027580255.1). Lineage (NCBI taxonomy): Eukaryota > Metazoa > Arthropoda > Insecta > Hemiptera > Aphididae > Therioaphis > Therioaphis trifolii. The sequence goes on from CM050408.1 coordinate 28,793,304, forward strand.
CATTTTTAGAAGTTTTAATTTAATATTAAAATTGTTAATATAAATACACGTTAAAAAACAAGATAAGTTCAAATTTCTATTTTAGCGCAAAAGTCATTTCATTTTTTTTGAAACATTTGTCAAGTATGTAAGAATATGTAAATTATATATGGTATAAATGTCAATTTTCTAGCAACATTACTTTAGAAGTTACGACTAAATAACTAAAATCAAATTAGTGAAAGTCTCGTTCACGACAAATTTTACCGTTTTTCCTTACGTCTGGAAAAACTATTGAAAAGAGAGAAAAGTCTATCGATATGCGATTTTTGATCTACAGAGTTGCTCAATGAAACTATGGACAAATTTAAGTGAATAAGTCTCTAAAAAAAAAAACAAATAAATAAATAAACAACGTTCTAATATTTCGCTTCACTCAGAATCTAAAACTTTTTAACCTTTTGGTAAGAGAAAATTTCAATAAAATTTAGAATTCAAAATTAAATTAAATTAAATTTGGTGAAAAAAAAAAAAATAAATCCAACCAATTATTTTACAGAAAAGGGAAAAATTTTTGACGGAATCATTCACTATTGAAGAACCAATGAGACGGAGGTCAAACTTCCCACCAGCATTATGTTGTCAGAGAACTGAAAATACGAAGGACGAATATACGCCATAATAATCTTACCATAGCATTATTTTTTTTATTTATTTTTTTTTTTTTTTTGTATGGATCAAGGTATATTTGAGACTTCAAACCAGAATTTAAAATTTGATAAAACTCTCACTATGAAAAACACCATATTTTTCTTTTTCCGTTAATATTATTACTTTTACAACCCCAACACCCAACCACCATATAAGGTATAAGGTACACACCAAACCCTTTTTCAAAGTATGTTGGAGGCCTTTGAATATTTATAAACACCAAATAGTTAAGCTGATGTTTAAGGTCTAGGAATACATTGCGCAAATAGAAGTGTCATCTTTTACAACAGCTTTGTCGATGGAGATAGGTACGTAAAATGACATCGGATAATGAAGTCGACGAAGAAGAAAAAAATATAATAAGACAAAATATTTTCATGATTCAACTCATCAAATTAACAAAAGGTACATTAACTAAAAGGGATCAATTCTTAAGAGAATACAATCAAGTTTATTGAAAACAATTTTTGGAAATTTGAAGTTTTATCACCATTATTTTTGGCGTTATGACTAAATAATAACTAAAATGTATTTCATAAAAATCTAGTTATGATTTATTTAAAGATTTTAAAAACAGTGTTTTCACTCAGACTTTTAATACTCTAAAAAGACTTGAAAATTTTGAAAAATAATTTGTTTTAAGAATCAAGTAAAAACCTTTTATAATGTAGAAATGTTAAATAAAACTTTTGGACGAATATGATTCCCAAAACGATAATCTCAAACACAAAAAACTAAAAATAACTTTGAATTTAATTCAATCGGGATTCCACTCAGAAACTAAAAATTAAAAAATATTATAAGAAACAATTAATTTTGTGAATTTCATTATCTTCAGAAAATGAACTATATCTACTTGAATAAACCGTGCACGCAGGCCTGATACCCACATTTTAAATAATAAAACATCAAAATATTCAAGAAAAAAGAAGAGCTGAAATGATATAAATATGCAATTTAACATTTAATTACTATGTAAAAATAATTATAGCAAGAATTATTGAGTTTACAAAGAACGTATAAAATAACTCAAAATTTAAATATGAGACACACAATAGCTCAACACTCTTCACGCAAGTTTATTTTGTACTATTTCACAATCTAATAATTAAATAGAAAAATGTTTATTATCTTTAATTATGAATTACTGTAACCCATTACGATAAACCGTTAGAATCAAAATCATAATTCTTATTTATTTAAAAAATCCACGAACTTGGAGAATAGTAAGATGATAGGTCACAAAAAATCATACGAAAAACAAAAGATCTCAACCAATAAAAGTACAAAGACATCGAAAATATAAAACCAAAAAACCTTATTGATAAAAAAAAAATGGGTAGTTTGGGAAAATAAAATAACAAATTTGAAAACATGTAACAATATAAGTTAGTAGCCGTAGAATAAAATATAGAACACGTACAGAAAATAAGGATCATAATTCATGATCTATGTGGATGAATGCCAAACGCGTGTTACTGACGATTTATGACACGACCAGCCGCCAGGACTAAGGCACGCGCCAACAGCAGTAGCCTGTCCGGTCGACCGTTTATTTTGCCTTCGTTTTTTTTATTATTCGCGGTGCGCCGCTGACCCGTTTGCTACGATTGCGCATGCACATTACGTTTAAATAAAATTGGACGACCGCAAGGCCAAAACTGCATATTGCACTGACAATAAATGCACTGCACATAATAAAGAGACATATACAGCGTAATGTAGGTCATGTTTTCTATAAAATGATAAGAAGTTTTTATCAATGTGCATTGTGTATAAAACCGATTACAAAATGCATCATGTACGATCGATATACATTGTGTGTGTACGCTGAAGGAAGGTCAAGGTTCGACTGTAGGAAGGGGAACAGTAAATCCTAACGTAGGTTATGTTAACTATAATATGCTAAGTGTAATATATGGAGTAGTACTGTATTAACGCACAAATTAAATATGAGAATAACGTACCTCAACGTTTCAATTAGGTTCGTACGGTTTTTTCAATTTAAATTATGTTTTTTTTCACGGGCGATTGGATCTAGAGGTAAAGTAATTAATAAAATTCTGCCAGGTTTATTTCACTTATGTTTTTAAACAGGAGCCTTCGAGTGTTCAATAGTTTATGACGTTAGTATACCTATTAAAAAAGAATGAAAATTACGTCGAAACTAGAAACGACTCAGTCAATATACGATTATTTTTCTTATACATATATCAACTATTTTTTCATACATTTTTGATAGATAAACCCAGTTACTACGACAAGAAATAACACACAATAGAGATTTAATCTAAACATTAGATTAAACAAACCATACGTATGATACTTCAAAACCTCTTAATATATAATTCTATTTCTTACGAACAAATATGATGCATAAATATGTATTTATATTTGATAAGATGTGAGTAGATTTAAGTTATAAATATACATAGAAGTATAAGTACTGTACCTATATGAATACATCTCAACTATTGGTTGAACCAAGTCACACAGTACAAATCGTTAACAATACCACTCCCAGCGTCGACTTTTTTGAAGGATATTAGTTTGCCCAAACTTTCGATAAGATAAACTTGAAGCGTTGTGAAAAAAAATAAAATAAATCGATTCATGCAACAATAAAAACATTATCTGGACAATGCTCTATCCCTGCGTGGGCCGCTCGACCGTATAATTACTGCACGCTAGCATTTGATGGGGTTATAAAAATATATAACACCAGGTTATTTTATGAATGCTATAAAATTTAAATCGTGAGAATAAACGAAATAATTTCAAATCATCAAAACTTATAACCACCAACAAGCAAAGCTCTAAAATGTTTTTTTTTTTTGTTCATGAATACATATAGTTATTAAAGATACAACTCCCGAATACCATACACACATTTTACATTTTTCATAAATAATGATTAGTGATGAGCTCACGAAAAATAATACTCACATAAATACAAGTATATTTACTAAACCAATTGAACGAATCATAATATGAATGTCAATAATAACTTATGTTTTTCTGACTGTGTACGATTTAAAAAAAAATCTATACCTATAGAGTTAAAATTAAAAAAACAAAGAAACTTTTAATAATACTTATTTTATTGAAGTAATATTCTATATAATAAATTGATAATTAAGAATAGGTACATTAATTTTAATAGGTATCAAGCAATCGTATTTTATTAAAGTTTATTTGTTTAAACAAGTTTGAGTTTATCAAAAAAACAGATTAAACAAATTACAAACCACTTGATATTTCTTTTTTATGCTGTTTCAAATTTTTAAAAGAGTTAGTTTTTTTACTACTAAATTAAAATAAAAAGAGATTTGGACATATTTTTCGAGTAAAAATAATTTATATAATTTATAATAAGTGAGAAAAGGTTTAGCTAACCCATAGCCATATGGACGTATCAAAACTAACTACCTACCCATCTTGTAATACATATTATGTAAGGATTAATATTAAAGAAATGGCCCCTATCAATAAACGAACGCAACATAAATATAATTAAAATCAAATTTTCCAAAATTATTATTTTGAACATCCTTCAACAAAAATATAAACCATCTATACTCGAATAACTTATTTGATTTTATTTTTTTAATTCTTTTAAGTACCAAAGTAATAGATACAATTAAAATAAATTGGTAACATTTGATTTTATTCATAGGAATATAATATTATTACATTTTTAAATGCTTATAAGTTATAGTCTTGAATGGATTCGTTATATTAATTTACAATTTTACTTTTTATGCTATAAGTTTTTTTTTTCATTTATTTTTTATTTTTTAATTATTTGGAAAAAACGAAATACATATAATGTATATAATGTATATGATGTATAATTATTAATTTACTTCAATAATCTGAGCTTGGAGCGAGGTAAATTAGTAGATAGTATACAATGAAAGCTATCTTAAATATTTATAATATTAAATATTATACAAAATAAAAAATAATATTTCGTATTTATACATTTATAGTTCTATAGTAACAACCAGTTTACAATCATTTTTTATTAGACATAATAAGTTTTATTAAAAATATTTATAATATATTTTTTCAATCATAACGGCATAGATTTGATGAAATTTTTTGGACCCATTTACTCCGTATACCTTTTTTTTTTTTTTTGTAAATTTTACGATCACAATTTACGAGCCCTATTTTCTAAATAACAGTCTTTTTTATTAATCATTTTACCTGTTTGAAACATAATAAGTATTTATATTTACTTAAAAAGTGCATACATTAAATTTTAATATATTATTAGTCAAAAGTGAAAAATGTATTTAACATTATTTTTAACAAATAAAAATAAAAATTTACTAATTTGAAAACAACTGAAATAACTTATCACATGTATTTTATCTTATCTTTTAATCAAAAACAGTTAATAAATTATAATATAGCATTCATTTTTTTAAATCACTTACTTTATTATCATATTCGTGAATTATTATAAAATTCCAGTCGCAGAAATATAATCATATTAAACAGGTTTACAATAATTTAGGTATACTAGTCATTTGATAAATGTCAAAACATACTACGAATTTTTAAATTAGTTCAATAGCTAGTATAGTTTATTCTTAAGTCTTAACTCATATAAAGATAAACGTTTTATACTCATTTCATTTCGTATATTATGAGAGTAGTAACCACAGTTCAAAGATAATATTTTCTTTATCTACTAATAAACCTTAATCCATAAAAAGCTTAGACAGAGACTTATATCTCAACTAATCAATACATATCGTTCAAAACTACCAATAGTTTTATGATAATGCTTTGTATTATATAAAAAATCAGTCAAAGCCAAAATAACAATGATGATAAAAGACAGATAAATGAATATTTGGCTCTTTGCCCCCTGAAATGAGCAATGAATAGTATATAGCTTTGACCGACTTTAAATCTAATTCAAATTCGTTTTATCATTGCTTAATATTTATCACGGGTAATCAAAATCGTAAAAATCTTACCTGTTTTTCTCCAACTCGTTATGAGTCGTCCTGCAACAGAAAAAATTATAAATTAGTTACTTAACATAACGCACCTAGGTAAAATAAAGTCTTATAAAGAACTTCCCATTCAATTTAATACAATATTTGGTGGCATTAACTTCATTGTTTGGCTTTAAGCCAACTATCAAAATGATCAACTCAATAACTGGGTCACACGAATTGTTTAATTGTTTAAAAATAAAAAAAAATGACAAAATTATTTACAGGGTATCTCGGAACACTTACGATTTAACTGTATAAAATACATACATTTGTATTTTTCAAAAACAATTTAACAATACTTATAGTTGATAAAACTAATTTTTTATCAGCGAAATTGTGTTTTCTATTCCTAATCAAGTATAAACTATAAGCACCAAATAGATTTTTAAGTTTTTAGTTTATAACTTATAGGATCACTACAATATATAACATTAGTCATTTTTTTAAATTAAGAGTATTAATAGCAAAAAAACAATAATATACACAAGAATGTACTACCACTACTCAACTAACTTTAAATTCTTATCTCTAAAACTATTGGTCCAATAATAAAAATTGACAAAATTGAAATTTTCAACAAAAAAACATTTTTTTGAATATATTTATATTATAATAATAGTTACTATTTAATAAAACTAAAAAACTAATTTTGAGTTTTTAGTTTTGTTAAATAGTAACTATTATTATAATATAATATAAATATATTAAAATAAATATTTTAAATATATATATATATATATATATATATATATATATATATATATATATATATATATATACATACAGTGTAACCTCCCTGAACAGACACCTCTAAATAAAGGACGTATCTATGGGACGGGGACATTTTCACCTATTTTAATTTTCCTTTTGAATAGCAGACACCTTTAAATAACAGAAAATATGTATTTATTAACCGAAAGTATCCGGTATTCAGAGGTTTCACTGTATAATACATATGTGAGTGTGTATAATTCGTACCAAGGGTATTCATTGTTTCTTCGACGAGATAATGATGATAGATTTAATAAACTTTAAATGAGCTACTTTTATGATTAGCGAAAGATAATTGAATTATGATTTTATTTAAATTTGAAATCTATGATAACATTGTTTTTAAAGAACGGTTCTAGACGAAACTCTCATAACAATTTATTCAAGTATCAATTAGCTAAGTTTTCGAAAAAAATTAAAAACCTTATGATAAACAATTAATGCGATTTTCAAGTTTTAAGTTAAAAAGTACTGAAAAATAATGGCAAGGAAAATCCATGTGGATTTAAAAATATTCGTAAAAATGCCCCCATTTCACCGTGTTTAGACATTTCTAGCTTGCTTGAAAAAAAAGTTAATGTATCTGATTGCTGATGCTAAAATTTTAACTTTAAATGCATGTAAAACATAGGTTTATTGAGTTTATCTTCATGAAACTTGAACCCTAAATAGGTTTATATGTATTGAATCTTTTAATTAAATACAATTTTCACTAGATAAATAATTCTAATTTAAATAATTTTTTTACTAAAGATATCGCTAATTTACGCGGAATTAATGAATTCCGTCAAAATTCTAACTTTCAACGCGTTTCATAATTTTGAAATTATTTGAGTAGGTACTGTTAGTTAAACATATGAATAAGATGGTATAACACTTTCTGATTTTCACATCAAATATTTAAAAATTTAAATACATACAAAAAACGAGATATTTAATAGTATAAAAGTTTTATATATAACCCGGAAATGGTAAAATGGTAAATAACGAGGTAAATAACTATTGAGAGTAGAAAAATAACCTTTGAATTACAAACTAGATGAAATTTCTGATTTATAGAGTTACTGAAAAAAATTCTTTGACTATCCTTTCTACTGAAAAAGTGATAACATACATAAAAAAAACATATCATTGTAAAACCAATACATTCTTCGTTTCACTGTAGAATCTAAAAAAAAAATATTTTTTTTTTTTATAAAAATGAAGTTTTATAAGTGTTTTGAATTAGGCGTGAAAAATTAAAATAAGTGTTGTATTACACGTATAGATACAAGGCTAAATCACACATTTCAAATGCGCTGAAACGCTACGCCTATATAGGGACATACATAGTACAGTCTCAATTTAAATTTAATTTCGCAAATTATGGTAATTCTAGTAATCTATTCAGAGTCATAGTGATTTGGAAGTAAAAGAATCTACCTAAATAAGATAAAATACAGACAATATTTAAATTATATAAGCGAAAATATGAGTAAAAAATACAAAGAATACACACTAATTTGCAATATAAAAAAATCATCAAAATAGGTAAAAATAGGTACCTTGATGGATAAAAATACAAATTTACAACATCACTTATATTTAGTCGCTAATTATTGATTCAGTTGAATATAATTGAAGTATCCAAAAATGTTTTTTAACCCCGCTAATTTAATAACCTTCATTAGTAAAATTTTTATCAACAACCAACAATAAAAGACAAACAAACATTTTTTTTTACAAGAATATGTATCAAATAATTAATAAGTTTGAAACATATGAAATTGAAGATAAATTATATGAGTTTTTATTAATATAACTAACGAAATATTATTATGAACCTTCGTTAATTTATCATTAGGATACTTATCATTCAAAATATGAAAATAAATCACGCTATATAAATTGAGAGCACGAAAACACCATAAACGTTTATCCAAATTTCAAAATAAAAAATAATAAAATATATCTTAAAAGGATACATTTTCAAATGAAAATACTATATTCTACCCAGTATTTCATCACTCATAAATCATTATTTATAAAAATATCTAATAAATTGGTTCACCCTTCAACACCTGGAGATGCACACAGTGAATACATCTTTAGTTGTATCAGCAACGTGTAAATAATTTAGAGTGTACATGTGATAGCAATTTCCTCCACGAAAAACTTATGTAAATTGACAACTGTACGAAACACTTTAGGGTAAAAAAATGAAGGAAATAGTAGTAATTCTGGGTAATTACTAAGACAATTTTAACGGAAAGAGGTGGTAGAGTAAAAAGAAAAAACAAACATAAGTTTAAAAAAATGGCATATATTTGTTTTTTTTTCTCGAAAACGTCTTTTTACTAAAACAAAAAAAAAACTTGAAATTAGTTTCAACCATTAAAAAAATTAAATAAAGAAATTAAGTAAATGGACTAAAAACTTAAAATAAAAAGTAAACACTAAGTAATAATTATTCTTTTTTAAAAATGTACGACAATAAATCCATAAAATCAGAGTAAAAATGAAGTTGGTAGATATAATATAGGCACACCAAAAAACTAATGACATTAAATCTACTATATTTTTTGACAAACTTGGTTTTTGCTTTCTCTGCGTATAATATAACTTGCTAAATTTATATTTACTTCCAAAAATGGAAGAAAATGAGAATTTTTCTCAAATATCTATAAATCTGAAAGATAGGATGTACATATTTATCTATTTGATATATTTATCTCAAAAATAACGAAATATAATCAAAATAATAAATAATTTAGCTGAAAAGATTTACAAGGAAACTTGAAAATATTTAAAATTATCACAGAAATTATTATTATATTACAACCTTATGATTTATTTTATAGATGGACATTCGTCCTCCAAAATTTCTTTCTTGGCACAATATATGTAATATATGAAAATATAAAATGAATGATCGCATTTAAAGAGGTATTAAATAATAATTTAATACATATAAAAACTATACAACCTAACCTAACCAAATGGAACTAAACAGATAATTTTACACCAGTACATAGTTACTTCATAAAACGTAAAATCCCATGGTAAATAATTTGTTGAAATTGCAAAAATCAAATAAACTTATCTTATAAATTCCAAGTAAATTATACAGATTAACTATTCGTGTGATGTTCCATTTCGTTAAATTAAAGACAATTAAAAAAAAAATAGAAAAAAATATGACCATCGATTTTTACAAAATTTAAAACATAGCAGTAATATGAACAAATATAGCAGAACATATGAATAAGTTAGGATTCTGTTATCAAAAAAATAAAAAAAGCCGATAAGATCATAATCTGAGGTACGATATTGTTGTGTGATATTACCTAGGATATACCGGTGTGGCCGGGATTATTTACCGCATGACATTTTACCCCCCCCCCCCCGGTAAATTTTCACTAGTGAAATTTTACCTCCCGGTAAATATTCGCTAATGAAATTATACCTCCTGGTAAGTATTCGCTAGTGAAATTTTACCGGTGTTTATAAATACACTTGGGTAAAATTCCACTAGTGAATTTTTACCCCCGGTAAGAAATCACTAGTGGATATTTGCCGGGGGTAAAAAATCACTAGCGAATATTTACCGGGAGGTAAAATTTCACTAGTGAAAATTTACCGGGGGGGGGGGGTAAAATTTCACGGGAGTAAATAATCCCGGTTACACCGGTACATTTGAAACCAACAATAAGCCACTGTTTTCGAAAAACGATTTAGAACCAAAACTCAGTAAATGATCTGATTACCTAGGTACTGGTTTAATTTTAGAGAAATTATGATAATTTATAAGTACAATTTTGAAGTCTTGAGCAAAAATAGATATAGAATAAAAACGCAATCTAAGTAAATTTATAAATAACTGTAAAAATGAATTAATTCGCTGTTTTTATACTTAAAACGGATTTTAAAAAAATATCATTATAGATTATTATGGAAATGTAAATATTGCTTGGGATATCTAGACATAAAAAAGCTTACATGAATATTTCATATCTTTTAATATAAACATAATCTAGGTATTATAAAATAAATATATTATACGATTGAAAAAAAAACATAAAAAATCTGAAATCGTAGGTACCAACCTACATAACAAAAAAAATTTTAAATATATTATCTTTTATTTATTATATATTTATCTTTTAAGTAGGTACATAAAAAAAATAATTCATACAATTAATCCTTCGCTTCACTCAGAATTTAAAAATCTACGTTTATTATAGATCATAGTTCAATAATATGATCGTTTGGTCTATAATTTAAACTTGAAACAAACACAAAAAAATAAATTTTCAAAAAATCTTAACTTAAGATATCATATTTAAAATTTAATAAATTTTAAAAATATTAGACATTAATTTTCAACATTTTTAGAATTTCGTTTATAATCCAAAAGTGGGACAAATTATTTAGAAATGTTATCAAGTAAGTATACATAATTTGTAATACAAGTGGAAATCTCAAGTTTCTCACACAATATGTGTACGATTTATAACAGAATATTTAATACCATTTTAGAGAAAACCTAGTAAATTTTACTATAATACCCCAGTTTTTAATCAGTTTTTATCATGAACTTAAAATAATAAACGAAATATTTGAAATAAAAAAAAATATTGATATAAAAAGGCTACATGTAATTTTGACAAAAATGTTTAAATCACGGTCAATATATCTACATATATCTACTTAGTCACATATGCAAAAAAATATCATTAGAAAACCAACAAATACATTTAGACGAACATTCTCATTTTCCTCCAAACATACCAGCTATTCAATAATCTAATTCAATAAAAACACATATTACCTACTTATCGCTACTTATACTTACAAAAATTATATATACATTAAATTAATTTTTTTTTTTTATACAATTTTTAACACTTTTACGTGAATAAAGTATAAACAATAGGTACTTAATTTTTTTTACAATTTTTTATGATTCAGGTTTTTTAAATGGCAGCAATTTCAAACATATAAGTTAATATTACGAAAGAGATTATTTTAAATTTTTAAATTTGTCTTTTATCACTAGTATTTCATGAAATATGTTTATAAATATTAAAAGTTTAGAGTATAAGGGTGGTGACAGTACATGTTTTAAAAATACTTTTACTTCTTCACTTATCTATGTTTAACTTCAAGTACTTAAAGATAGATACATAACTCTTAAAAGAATAAGATGAAAAAATTAAACACTGAAGTTTATAAATGAAAAAATACATGATCTTTAGTCATATTAAGTTATCAAAATACATAGTGATTGCTGTGAAATAACTTAAAAACTAAAAAATTAGGCATATTTAGGTACCTAACTGCAGTTTATGACTACCACGCGAATTTTGAAGAAAATGTTTTCATAAATAGAGTGAAACAACGATATAAAAATGAGAAAGCAAATACAATTTAAGTAAACCGTTTGTTTTTGAGTTATGAACTTTTGGAAATGTAAATTTTCATTCTTATATTTTACCTATTTTGAATATATAGACAAATCTCCAAAAACTTTAAAATTAATTGTCACAGTGACTCAATCAATCACGTTGCATGATGATATCAATAAAATTATACGAGTTCGGACTTTTATTTACTCATAGCCTTTTCTTTCAATTTTTTACAGCGAAATTTGGTCTTTTGATATTTTAAAAACGATTTTTAAAGCAATATAAGTTTTTAATTACATGCATTGACTTAGATTTAAATGATTTAACGATTTTTAACTGACAGATTTACGTTATTTTTTTTTATTACAGATTTAGTTATCCATTCAATCAGTAGTCTACAACCACACAGTCTTCATTTCAACAATTTTACGTATTACGTAAATTTAATTTGATTGGGATAATCATTTAAATAAGTATATTATTTTATTATTTTTCAAATTGATTTAATTTGTATCTACTAATTACATAGGTATAATAAGTATCGTAGGTAATAAGTCTTGTATCTACTTATTACATACATATTTATATTAAATTATAACAACAAAATTAAAATATTATTTTATTATTTCTATTTTGAGACGAAATATATAAAAATAATTGTACACTTAGAACGAACTGCAAAATACTTCTTAGTTATTATGAGTATTAGTGTATTATTATACAGTTATATTATCAATCATCATATAAACTTTTTTATTTATTTAAACATAAATATATGTACAATTTGTATATATAGAGTATATAAAGAGTAAATTTGATGACATAGGTACATGGGTAAAAATAACATGACATTATGAGATGAGGGAGGTCCAGCAGTGACTTACGGATCATACAAACTTATGAATGTTTATAGTCTGATATTTTTCCCTATTTTCATCTAGATTCTTTTATTTGATACAATACAAAATTAAAACAATGTCATCAAAACTTTTGACTTTTTCTGTGACCTATTCGACGCGAGAATGTTTTTCACGACAAATCGAAGGTGATTATCGAAATGAATACGATCCTGTAGAGAGTGGGCGTTACATGAACTAGCGAAGCGATTGAGAAGAGTCAGCGAAGTGAACATAATATATAGAGCATATATATGGCAACATGTGTGCAATTATAATGTAATATATTATGTACATGTAGAGTGTGTTCACGTATTATAATAATAAGTAAAGAAAAGACTCGAGAAAAGCTAACACGAAGGTTCCCACATTATACACGATCTTATAGATTAGACATACTATAGACACATTTTCGAAACATCATAACTCAAAATCAAAGGGTTTGAAAAAAAATTAAAAAAATCGCGTGGGATCTAAGCTTCCACTGTTTCAACGATTATTTTATCATAAAAATATATTTTTATTAATGTTTTAAATTGTACAAACTAAAATAATTCATTCAAATTTAATTACATTAAACAAGGTTACAGGAGGGCGAGTTTACTTCAAAAATCACCCAGTTTATGATTTTCGGTGTGAGAAGCGTTTAGGTATAACGTATATGTAATTTTATATCACCTATCGTGCCTACTTACTGAGCGAGTTCATCAATTTCGAAAATTAGCCATTCATAGTTATTTCGTAAAAAACGAACCCTTAAATCCCGTTAAAATTAAATACTTCAAATGTGTCCGGTCGAATAAAACACTACGAAACCATCGAAGCGTCGATCAAAAGTACTAGACTACCGCCACAGATGGGAAACTCTTCGGGCACGGTCGACTACAAAATCATTAAAATAAACAATACGCCGACATTGTGGGCAACAGAGGGCACGCGTTCGTTTGTTAAAACCGTAGTCGTAACAGTCGCGCCGGTAAGCGTTTAGCGAAAATGCATTTTACATGAGAAACGAGTGCAAACGACGGCGGGACGTCATCGGGTAGGTAGAACGGCGGTGTGCACGTCATGATTACACGGTGCCCGTGCGAGCATCGTCTGCCGGCAGTCAAGAGTGTACAAAAGCAGTGGCGCAGGGGTGACGGAGAGGACGGCGCCGCGGCGACGACGGCGGCGTCCGGGCGGGGGCTGTGTTGTCGCCGATGTGAAGCGCGGGCTCAATTAACCTTGACATTTAAAAGGTCATATCACGACTTTTTCCACCCGACAAATCGGCAAACACCATTAAGCGCGATATTTCGTACGCGTAGGAGGATAGGTACCGGGGATATCGGTCAATCATCACAACAGTGCAGATAGGCGCGCTGAGGTGTCGGACACGAACGTCAGAACTCGACGCGTAGGGTCTCGCGGACGACGACGGACGGACAGCAACAACAAAAAATGTCACAAAACGATTGCTTACCGGCTTCCCTGTGACTTCTTCGTCTTTGGCCTCTTCGAAGACCCTTTGAGATCGATTGTGATCGGCATCGGCGATGCATATCCGTGTTCCGCTTCTGCAAAAAATACGACGGTGTTTACACGATCGGTGACGACGGCGGCGGCGGCGGCGGCTACGGCTGATGTGTCGGATGCTGCGGTGTCGACGCCCGGCGGCAAGGGGCACGGAGGCGACGGGGTAAACTTACCTCTTTCGCGCCTTTCCAGGTATTCGGCGGCTTGCAGTAAAGCGGCAATGCTCATATTCGATGGCGGTAGACGACTACTGGTGGTATTAACGCACACGGCGGTCACACACAAACAAACGCGAGCGTACCACACGCGCACGCACTAGCGGCTGTAGATCGGTTGACCGGAGTGAAAACAAAGAGAAAAAGAGAAACTGTATGATTTCGATCCGTAGAAATACTGTAAAGAACTTTTGACTGAGATTACTGCGACGACCGACAGTCAGGGGTGTTTCATCAATCGACGGATTTATTTACGATACACGGTTTGATTATCGAACTTTATATTATGATGAGTGACGCGCGTAAAATATAATTCACGGATTAATACCGTGACCGGACGAGGACTCGCGTCGTGTAATATATAATATTATGCTTCCAGTGTACCCCGGGAACGAGGAGATGAACACTAAAATGCGGACACACACATACACAACAACAAATACACACAAAACACCACTGAACGGTCGCGCGCGGGTAGAATACGTCGGCAGCTGCGGTTTGATACGTGTACACCACACGTCACTAAAAAGATCGAGCGAAAAAATTATCAACCGAAAACGAATACGCTACGAAACAAAATAATAATGATAATAGTAATAATAATAATAATAATAATAATAATATTAAAAAATAATAACGTGTACGGGGCTACGGCGGCGACGACGACGACGACGACGGCGACGGGCGGCGACGGCGGCGACGGGCGGCAGCGACGGTACGTGAACACCCAGGTCTGTGTATCGCGACTGTGGCCAACGCCAACGGGTTATTGACGTGTACGCCGTGCCCGTTGTGTGCCAGCGAGTCACCGACGGCTGTCGAACAAAGCCGAGCGCGACGCGGCGGCGGCACCCCGGGGGGGATCACGTGAAACGCACGCCGCGTACGCGACAACAGCTGACGGCGGCGGCGGCGGTGGTGCAACGTGTACGTGTCCGCCGCTGCGGCCCGGCCAAAACCCGACGCCATCTACACGCCAGTCGCCCTTGCCGTTTCCTCTATTGTCACGGTTCAATGCCGTTTGTTTCTTTCCGAGCACGCCGTCGTCGGCCCTGCCGGGGGGGAGTGCGAGCAGCGGGTAGGCGACGCGCGATCGAGCGGGGCCCCGCAGGCCGTTTAACCCCGTCTACCGTCGCGAAAAAACAGTAGACGTCATATATTATGTTGCGAGGCGTAATATCGTATTATTATCGTGTACATATATTGTAAATATATCATAATTTTTCATTTCATAAATGTATCATACACCATGAGTTATAAATCTTTCCTTTGGTGTTTACAAACAATAGGTTTTGTTTAATTGTAATTGCCGATTCAATAACAGACCGTTATGATAATGACTTACTCATATTTACACTTATTTCAGTTTTAGTTATTCACGAAATTGAGTAATAATAAATAAAGTACATTGTAGGTACCTACCTACAATGTACTTTAGTCGATGTACTTAGTACACACTCGCGAGACGTAGAAATTTTAAATATAAAATAATTACTCCTCTACTGCGAAAATTTTGTTGTATTGAACATTGAATAGGAATTTAAAAATGTCTACATTAACGAGGTGAGAGAACTTAAAATGAAAAATTATCAATTTTATATTATGTATTCTCCTCCAGAGTCTTACACGCAAGCAACAAACTTAAACCCAAACAATTCTTCCCTCAGCATTTTTTCTGTGGACTTGGACTCTCTTTCACTTAAACTAGCTCTCTTCCTTCCTCAATGATTTTGGATTCTTAATAAACTCCTTCATGTTTCTTCTAACCATTGTTTATAAATTTATTTCTCTCAAGACACTTTTTCCAAGTTCTCTGAAAAAATGATATATTGTTAACGAATATTCTGTATAAAATCAGGGGTTCCCCAAAGGAGCATTCTTATCTCATTTGTATATAATATTTTTTATCTCCAACATGCCCCATCATAGGCGTGCGCAGGGTTTTGTGTCGGGTGCAGCATACATTTTTAACCGGCCCTAACGAACAATAAGCAGCCCATATATTTCTTTAATATAGCCCCTCCCCCCCCCCTCGAATTCTGTTTAGCCCCATAGTGTAAAAATGTAATATTTTATACGTTCATATTATAATCACTTGTGTACCTGAATCATTATAAGGTATAACCCCCCCCCCTTATAAATTAATCACTATGACTATGTCTATTATGGTTATAGAAATATAATAAATTGTAATCTAGTATGTACTGTGTACATAGAATTTCTCCAATATTACCCATTTATTTTTGGACTTGTATTGATAAAATAGTAAATAGTATTTTTTTCATTTGAATAACACTGAAGATATTTTATATTTTAAAATTATAAACCCAGTATGTTTAAAATTATTCATTCTATGTATAATATAAATATCTACCAGCCCACTAAATCCAAAATAAATTTCAGGTGCAGCGAAAGCAGCATTCGCTGCACCCGTGCGCACGCCTATGTGCCCCATTCAAACAATACAACTTAAGCTACCTTTGTCAAAAATACAGTGACAATGTCCTACAGTAAATTCACATAAAATAAAAAAAGGTCTTCTCTCAATCTAAAACTTCATAAAATCATGCAACTCTTTCTTTCTTATCTCTATGTTAATAACAAAATCGTAATGTATACCAAATTATCCGACACCCTTCGACTTATGGTATATAACTTTAGAAAGCATCAAAAATCATAATTTAGACAAAGTTCAATCTTTTTAATCTATAAACACCCGACTCCTAATAAATTCTTTCTGGTATTTTGATAATGTTACATTTCACAACAGCTAAGAAAATTCCAACACTTTTCATTCTTGATTCGGCTACAATAAATACATTTCAAAAATTACCATTAACCATTCAAATCTTCTCATCTCTAATGTCATCTCCCTCTGTAGAAGTTATTTTATGATCCAGCGAACATTTTCATCACAATTCATTATGTTATTTGATTTTGAATAAGATATAAAATCCGATGCTAGTTTTGTTTGCGTCATATCAGTACGATAATAAAAATCGGATGGCTAAGAATTGGTCACACCAGGATAACTCATGGTTATGTAATGTCCCGAGAGGAGCCCCCTTCATGCATAACGTGCGGAGTCAAACTAACAATAAAACATATCCTCACGTCTTGCATATGCTGAAGCTAGGAACCGCAATCATATATCCAGCGACTAGATCTTATTCAGGTCTTATTCTTTATTTCTTATCCATATATCATACGACATACTTGGACCAGTCCTACCAACAACCGGCATATTCGTTTTCCTCCAAGAGACAGGATTGGACAAACTCATTTAATCACTCGAACATCAAAACTTAAAGTTGAAGCGTTTAAAAATTTAGTAAAGACATTTGTTGTTAATAAACTTTATATATTATGTAATACCTACATAAAAAAAAAAAAAAATGTAACTTATCCCAATGGCCAAGATGCCGAGGGTTATTTCTTTAATAAAAAAAAAAAAAAAAATCGGATGCTGGAACAAAAATAAAAATTAATACATAATACATAATTTTAAATATATTACCTTAGTGGGTAGTCTCTGTGTAAATTTACGTATAGGGGGCTTATATACAGAGCCTATTACATAAAGTTCTATTCAAAATATTTGAAAAAAATTATTTTTTAATATGTAATTAATTTAGACTTTTTTAATTATTCATCCTGTGATAAAATTGTTTATAAAAACCGTATATTTGTGGTAAAAATTACTACAAATAATGATGGCAAACACATATTAACATGTGGGCATTACAGTATTGATATGTTTCAGTATTTTTGTACTTCGACATCAAGATTTAGATGAAAAGATCACACTCTGTTATTGGTATATTGTACCGTTTAACCAAAGAAAACAAATTATTTTACAATAATTATTAATTTTTCATATCAATATTTGAAAATAAACTAATTAACTAGTAGTAAATACACAAAAGGAAAGGTAATATTCCCATATACTTATATTCTTAATGAAGTTCAATCCTTGTGTAGTAGGTATATTTTTTCAAACTATGTTTACATCTTTAAGTTTGTTAAAACCTGGTGGTACCCGTTTTTGACTCAAAACAATTAATTAAAATCCACACAAAAGACCATATTTTTATTGGTTACTTCCGTTAGTATATTTTAATAAAACTTAAACAGTTGAAAAATGTGTAAGAAATGTTGGCTGCTATGAAGTAAAACATATTCTAAGTATATAAGCGAGCATACATCAATATTCAAAATTATACCAACTTCACGTAATATAAAATTCTTTTCAGGTCACGAGATGGGAGTCAACAGGAAACCGGAAATGAAAGGAATGTGCGATTACAGGGTAAGTATATCTACTTTATACTGCACGTCTGCGCATGTATGTACACACTAACTTCAAAATAATGCATTTAATGTGCAATGTGTGGGTGTCCATAATGACTAAAAGCTTAGAGTCGTTTCCGGTAAATGATTATTTGATTTCGATAAGTTACCTAAATGACGATGGTTCAACACGACAATGCAAAACTAACTATCTACTACTTGCATGTTGTATCACGTCTTGTAAGTATTGATAACGACGACGATTCTACTGTACAACTTGTACAAATTATAGTTTATCGAAATACTTACTAAACTGCCACCGAATTATTTTTAATTGTACATTTTGAATCACAAGATGAATTCTAATTTTCATAAAATATGATTATTTTTCTAAGGAAAATTTATGGCTCAATAAATAATTCCGTAAAGCTGAAATAGGAAATAAGATCAAATAAACAATTAAGTGTGTTGTGTGCTTATAAATGGAAAATGTGGTTCAGTTCTTTAAGAGCACATAGATGGACCATGTATAAGAAGAGGACCGTAAACTAATAAAAAGGATAATAAACGAAGAAATAAAAGGTACATGGCAATGGAAAATATTATGCTGAAATGGATGGGCAGTGTAGGGAAGACCATGATTGAACCCACGCAGTTGCAAGTGTTAGACTGGGACATATCAAAAAACAGAGAAAGATTTAGTCTCAGCAGCCTGCATGGCTTGTAAAGCTAAATAAAATTATTATTGTTCTTGAAAAATTGTTTATGATATTCTGTATTATTTTTTAATGATTTAATTTATCTATGTTTTTTGGGGGGATTTTCGTGGCACAAAATTCTAAAAATTTGCATTAGAAATCCTTCAAGCTTATACTTATCTGACATTATAAATTTATCAAATATTATAATATAGTATAGTTAGGTTAGGGTAACCAACACCTTTGTCTTAAGTATCATCGAATAAATCATTTTTAATTCGTCAATGTGCATGTTTTTTTTTACTGTTTTAAATAATATTGTTCTATTGCACCAATATGTATAATATAAATTTGATAAATGATTCAGATCTCAATCAAGCAATCATTATAATTTGACTTTATCTTATTAATTTTAAAACGTAATTTTTTCATTTTATATTGATAGATGGTATATTGACAAATGGCTATAATGCTTGGGCACAGGCTGCATTTAAGGGAGGTTTCTGGGGTTGAAACTCTTTTCGAAATATTTTTTCATGTACCTGATATAATAATGATATGATATTGCGTATGTTAGATGTATAACATGACTATCACTTACTACATAGGTTAGGTTTATACCCAGAACTAATTTTTGGGCCTTTTTGTTCAATTATATGATGGCATTGGATTTTTTGTCCAACTATTTTCAAATTTGACTTTCGTCCTTGGATTATTTAACCATTTATCATTGTACTCTTGACATTTTTAATTCAACAGTTATCGATAAGATAACTAATAAAATGTGTATCTTCTAACTGTAGCCTAAATTTTGGATTCTGAAGCTTGTTTGTTCAGTTTTATTTTTTCCGAATTGTAATAACTGTGTTAATGAGTTTTGTGGTTCGAGAGTGCAAAAAGGTTACTGATCACTGATTTATCTTGATAAGTTGGTACGTAAGGTGTACATTTTTTACATATTAGACTACTTAGTTAATGTTCTAAGTGGTAAATGAAAATGTAATTATCTCCTTACAAAATAAATTTAAAATGTCTTATCAGTTAAATATGAATTACTTTTGATACCATATATACATATTAAAAAATACAAATAAATTATACTCAATTAAATGATTGGTACATAAAATATGTATGATTTTATAGTAAAAAAAAAAAAAAAAAAAACATAATTTGAAAAATATATGCAAGTCAAAAATACTAGTAAAATGTTATGTTTTTTAATAATATTAGCTCTTACGATATTATTTGGAACCACGGGACACTTGTTAAATATTCGTTGTGGTTGAAATTAAATAAACTGTCGTGGTTCTATATTGTACCCATCAGTTATAAATAATTATTATAGTGTATTTACATATTTTTTCATTTCAATAACTATGTAGTCTTTATTACGCTAAAAAATAAGTCCATAAATAAATAAACTGTGACATTTGATTAAAAAAACCCCTCTTTCTCTATGTTTTTAAAATTATTAATAATTTTGCCACTTTTGACAGCATTAATAAAATATTATGAATAACGAAAACGGTTTGAGAGTGATATATTCATCTAAATCATCTAAATTATTTCACTATTTTTTATTTTTGTTTGAAAAATTAAATTCTTAATATTAAATAATGATTGTTTACTTAGTTTAACTACTTTTTAACTCATTTAGTAAACTTGCGCATAAATCATAATTTTAATAGGTTTGAATAAAAAGATCAAAATTACTTATAATCTGATTAACGTCAAGCAGCATAAACGTTATGTAAGTTGTAATCTCAAAAGCTGGAACTACGTTTTAGTTTATTATTGATTCATATATCATATAACTATTATTTCACGGGGAATCTTTTTGAACAGACAATTAAGAAAAATCAAAATAACAATACAATAATACATTTGATCAAACAAATAATAGTGTTTTGTTTTATTCTAAAACTTACTGAGATTTCACTGTCATTATTTATTTCATATTATCAGTGCTTTATAAATATTAATGTGTTAAAAACGAGTAGGTATATTTTAATCTTATACTGAAATAAATTTATTCAAAATAATCTTAGCATTTAATTGTATACTTAATAAAGTCTATAAGTATATGAAGTCACGAGTAGAATTTCGCTTTTCTACTCTGATGTACTCTTTAATTAATTCATTAATATTATCTAAAAGCATCAAAATTTGTTTGACAGCAAATTCAATAATGTATAACTCATTTTAAATTTTGTGGGTATTTTTAAACGCTTTCCAAACTCTTACACTTACTTATACTTTTTGAGAAACAATCATAATATTTTGCACCAAAACTTTTATACAATACTACATACAAATTTAGTGTTTATGAATATTAGATTCTAAACATTGGAAACCACATTTAAAGTTTTTACCCAAAACTACATCAGAATTTCGAAATATCATTACTTTTTGTAATAATACTTTACATTTGTAGTAGATCAAAGCACTTAAATCAAAATAACGAGCCATTTAAATAAAAAAAACGTGCAATTATCCGATGGAAGCTCTGTCAAGTGTGTAAGACTATCATTCGAAATTTCCTAACTATTACAGATTAGATCTTGGGAAAAAAGAAAAATATATATTATTTAAGGTGAACTACCTCCAATTTAATTGTAATGGAATGTGGACATCTCTGTATATTTAACTGAATGTAGTAATATGTACGTCTATTGTTCTAGAATAAAATGCACTCTTGGTGTTCGAGGGAAATTCGTCACAATCTGATCGATGTTCCAGTTAGGAAAACGAGAATGTGTTTAATAAAATATATACATTCTGATAAATTATTGATCAATTTGAAATAATATACATTGTACATCGTATTCGTCGTAGTATTCTGTAAGTTCACATAACTCACTAACTGAACGAAATCCAACTTGATTTTTATATCCAAGTAGTTTTATACCTAAAAAACGTATTGATGTAAATCAAGTATACCTTTAGTTTTAGCATTTTTCTTAAATAATCAAATATTATTATGAGTTAATATTCATAAGTTTATTCACTATAATAGCAAATGTGAACGATGTGCACATACATACAAGGTGAAATAAAAAAAAATCCATTTCAAAATAACCGATCTAATGCAATTTAATTTTATAATGTGATTTAATATAAATATAAATTTTGACTTTTTTAACAATATTAAGACAGTTAATGCATACTAAATAAATTTTAGTAAATAATTTTAAATTCAAAGTAAAGTGAAATATCTGTTGATTTCATAGTTATTATTATTATTTTTTTAATCTTCATGAATTCCTTTTTTTGAAATTTAAGATTTTGGAGGAAAACATTTTTTAAATAAAAACATTTTTAATGATAATAAATAATTTTTTTAATAATTTTAAAGAGTGAAAATTTTTACCAGACTTAGAAATTAAATTTGTATGATGTTTTTATCACAAAAAAACCTAATGGTAATAAGACTAAACACACCAAAACGTAGAAACAGTAAGTATTCATCAGAATTGTTTAACTAAAAAAATGACTTTATTTTTTAATTTTTTTATTTTATACATCCATTATCGCTATTTTGCCCGAGGACACAAAGAACGAAAGTTGCATACAAATTTAAAAGCATTCTTCCATGAAGACTTCCACAATCTTTATAGCTTTTTTTTAATTTTTAATTTTGACGGTATTTTCATTTTCTCAAATAATAACATTTTCAATTAAAAGCTGGTACAATTTTCATTTAGTCTCTTTTTCAGCCAAATTATTTAATAATTCTGGATAAAAAATTAATTTATTAAATAATAACGCATTTACGTGTTAATATTTCAGTAAAAAAAATAAAAAGTACTTAGGTAAGTATTATGTTCATAGTTCAAGTATTGATTATACCAATTTAGCTAATGCATATATTCAGTTTTCAAATTATGCTCATCTTGATTCTTGATTCAAATTCTGAATGAAGTTTTTAAAGGATCTACTTCACTAATCAAAAATTAACATTTTTTTTCTAGAGACATTTTTCCATGTGGTCAATGTTGTCCAAAAGTTTTGTTTGGCAATTTTATTTTGGATGTGTATGATATTTTGGAAAGTGCTTTTTCTTTATTCTCAATAGTTTTTTCTGGATAAACAGGTATATTTATGGACTTATGGTGAATACGTACATATAATATAATTGATATTTTTATATATGATATATTTTCTGGCAATTTATCAAAAAATATTTACTATAAATCAATAAGAATATTTAACGGCAAATATTATTTTAATATTTTTTTAAATCTACGCTTTTATTCGATTTTTCATACCAAAACATGCAAATTTTAATAATATCCGAAAAGAAAATACTTGTCAAATATAAACACGTGTAAAAGTTATAAATCATTTATGAAAGTTTTTAGTGATTTGCAGTATAAATTGTACGTAAATACGGACTTAAACCTAATATCAAATTGAAAAACCAAAAAAAAAAAAAATTATCGATTATTGGCACAACATAAATTGTTTTTTATCCTCAATACATGCATACGTTGCATATATACAATCATAAGAATGTGTATATTTTTTTCATTTGATTCGAATTAATTTAATTTATAGTCTTTTAAAAAATAACAATAATGAATTACAACGAAACAAGCTACATTTTCTGACTGAAAATTATGATTTAACATGCGTGAAGAATTCACATACATTTATTTCTATACAATTCGAATTCGTGTTGTGGAAAATGCAAGATACAAACGTTTATTTTTTCAATTTATCAACAAAATGCATTTGCCAATTGCATAATATCCAACTTAATCGTGTATTATGTTATCCGGTCTTGACCACTTGTATACCTCCGCGTACACTTTATCGGTTACCGGAGTTTATATATGCTACACGTTGTATGTATTATTATAGTCGACGTACAGCCGCGACGTGTAACAACGTTTCCACATCGGTTAAATGGGCCCGCCTTGAAGTAGTGAAATCATCAATAATTTACGGTCCGACCTACTGAATATCTCCCTGGACGGTTCCTTTGTAAATAAGTCAATATTATTATTGATTGCCCCAGAGTCCTGGAAAATATATTTTTCCCCGCGTCTTTACACCATGGAAAACACATTTTATCTACATAATAATATTACACGTAACGTTCCTTGGCACCACCGTCGTTTCGACTGCACGTTTTAATTATTCGGTGTTTATTATGCGCACAATCGGCACCTACCTGATAATAATTGTATTTAAACTCAATGTTAGCCGTAATCAAAATACAGTGCACGAAACATGCTACTATATAATACCTACTTATTGACGAGGAAATACATTTCGATATCTTCATTTGCAGCGAAATTCTAATTATTGATTGAAAATATTGAATAATCAATAGTATATTAGTTGATTATCAATACTACAGTGGCATACCACGTATGGTACAAAAATTGGCGTAGGGACTTAAGGTTCTGCTATTTGCAAGTCAAATTCAAATATGTTGATGTGATTAAGTATGTGATCTTTATAAATTATCCGCCGAAAAACAATATTCTCCTCATTGTGTATCAGTGTGAGTAATCAATACGTATAAGTGTACATATTACACGAGACTTTATCACGAGGAAGACGGTCGATACATTAAAAGCAAAATCCAAGAAACTGAGAGAAATTTACGCTGCATTAGGTCTTTTGATTTCTTTTTTACCATGCCTTGCTTTGTGGGTATTTCATAAGACTAAGTGATCTAAAAAAATTGTCGGGATGAATTCATAAAATAAAGTGATTTTTATCTATTAAATTGATTTGTAATTGAGGAGATGAAACAATAGCTGTAAGAACAGCCATATAGAATATCAGCCAAGTGGAAAAGACCGACAGAAAGCCTAAGGAAGAGAAGGTTCGACGAGGTAAGCTAAGACTTAAAGTCACTAGACGTAGAAAATTGGAGAGAAATAATTCAAGATAGAGAAAGCTAAGAGGCTGTTATGGCAGTGGCGTCTAAGAAGAAGAAGAATACAATTGATTTGTAGAAAGAATTAACTACGATTAATAAATTTACTTTTTTCATATTAACGTTACCAAAACGGAATTTTATCATCCGTTGCCATTAGTATTTTCTACAGTTATGTGATAATTCTAATAGTGTTAGGTACGTATATATTACAAGCAACAACGATGAAATATCGTTTCGTTAAAATAGCAAACTTTGTTTTCACTATATAGTGCATGTGTATGTGCTCGACAATAGCCAGATAATATGTACAAAGGTATTATATTTTCATTAACTGTAATATCTTGTTCAAAACTTAGCTGTTGTTTTCTAAACATTTTTACATTTATATTTATTGTGTGCAGTGTAAATACATGTATTCTGAAGTTTTAATGATAATCACAATATTTTATGATTTAATCTAATGGAGTAATTATTATACATTATATAAAATTTATATCGTTATATAGGTAGGTATACTCAATTTATATAAATATATATACACATTTTAATTTTAAATGATAAGATATGCACCTAAAGTCAGATGATAGATTGATAGATCATATCTATAATATATGTGCGTCATCCTAGTGAATAATTATTCATGAATTATCGGATACTACATTTTTCAGTCAATTGAATATTCGTAATAGCTAATAAACAATTTCTATGATATAGCGTAGTATAAAATGTGATGTAAACAATAAATTTAATTGAAAAATCAGTTAATAATAGCAGTGAAAACAATAACTCAAACTATTCCCAAGTTATTAAATTCAATATGGTATGAAAAAAAATAATTTATTCATTTGACCCTACATTTAATGTGTTTAAATGTTATAAATGAATAATTTAAAAATAATACCTATAGTCACGAATTTTCGGGAGAACAAAATTCGCAAATACCATTTGTAATCTTATTTGGTAAAATTGAGGGTAGAGTGGATAAAATAATCATCCGGTTCAATGATAAGTGATGAGTGGTGACAAATGGGACACAGTTAATACGAAACAATTTTTACATTTGATAAAAACTCAAATAAAGTTTACATGATTACTTTTGTACTTACCTGTACCTGCTACTAATAATTGCCACTAAAATAAACATCATCCAATAATTTCGTCATACATTAGAATTTAATTTTCTTGGTTTTGGGAATTTAAGAGTAATGGTTCAATATATTAAAGACGAAAATAATTATTTTCAAGTTTCAACGTAATATTTCAGAATAAATTTGATTAAAAAATTAAAAACTAAATTTGATTATATTTTCATAAATTGAAAATTTGTTAATTAAGAAAATGCACTGTCCATCAATTGAATTACGAATTTTTGTGATTCCAATTAATCCCAAACATTCAATAACATATATTAAGAAGTAATAATAAATCGTCACAGAGTATAATTTGCTTCAAAGCTGTAATAAAATATTAGACTTTGATAATAACTATCACACATATTAGAGCAGTATGGTTAAATAATCTTACACACATAATATACTTATCATTTTATTCCCAAGATATAGAATATCGACTATTCAGGGTGAACAAGTATATTTAGCAAATGTAATAACTTTTGATTTACTCAATGTCTTCAACTTTTTCTTTTTTATAAAAACAAAGTACTGCACAACTGCGCACAAATACTATGAGAAAAAAATCATTTTTGAATACGTGATTTTTAATTTTTAAATGTTCTTAAATAGTTACAATTATTTATATTTTAAAATGTCAAAATATTTTCAATAGAATACTTTTTTTATAGAAATTTTATACATCAATTATTAGACGAATGGTTCAAGAGATATAAGCATTTTAAGTTTAAATCAGAAAAAACATTTGAGAATAGAAAAATATAATGTCTTCTGGGAACAATTTACATACAATTTCTGATCTATATTGGAACCAAATTTAACTTTCATACAAAGTTAATCACCTAAAAAAGTGGTTATTAACAAAAAAAATTAAACTTTGTAGTAAAACCGATGAGTCCTTCTCTCCACTTAGAATAAAACAATGTGCGTACTCGAAAAATTGAAGAAAGATTTACCTAGCATGTGAACAGGACGTCGTATCACTATTACGTATCTCAGATTCTAAAGATGTCACAACCAATGTGAACTTTTTTTTAAATCCCTACCGTATATTCCTATTTTCTTATTAAGTAGGTACATCGTATATGCATGCTTGAAGTAATTTTAAACCTATAATGATAGATTCATCTAAATTCGAGCTTGTTACGTAAAAATAAAATATTACACAACAGTTATTTCTATAAAAAAAATTAAATTAATAGAAATACATTTAAAATAAATATTTTGAATGAACAACTTAATTAAATAGTATTAACATTAATAAATATTCATTTTGATAATACTTTTATTATTTGAGTAAATAAATAATGCAACCACAAATTTACAAATTTTTTTTAAATAACTTTAAAAATTTTCATTCTATAAATTTAAAATAAATATTTCATTTTAAGCCCACTTATTTTTTGCGTCTCGCTATTATAATTCAAATACATAACATAGAAGTTTAGATTAAATTGTCATAGTTTATAGACATACTTTTTATAGACTTTTGAAAATCTTTAAACTTTGTAATAGACTTTAAATATATTAGTACATCTGAATTTAACTTGTATCAAATAATAAATGTATAATGTATATATGAATATATAATAGTATAGCCAACCTTAGATACTATTGTTATATTATATTACCTAACCTGTATTAGTTTATACATAGGATAAAACAGTAATAATTATGCTTATGGTTATTGTTCATGTAATAAATGAGAAGTTAATAGTTATGCCCATGTTTAGTAATTTATTAACTTAATTCATAAGTAATAGTTTAACTCGTATGAGTGTTAAATACTATGTATATCACTGAGGTCACACCAATAAAATACTTATATCAATGGTATAATTTATTAAGAATATAATTTTTTAGATTTAAAATTCAAAATTAGAATCTTAATAACTCAGATATTCTTCATGATAATGTTTAAAGTTTAAATTGCAGTATACTTAATGATTTTTAATTGATACTTTTTATAACTTGATGTACATAAATATATTTATAATATTTTTATTATTGTTATACTATTTTTAGTTTCAATTATTCATGCTTGATTGATTTTGCATTTAAATAAAATATGTATCATGTTATACCTATTGATTACAAGTTTGAAGTTGCGACGTATACTCGAATACATTCTCGAAAAAAAATAATTAAAATATTTCATTTATTTTGTTTTTATTTTTAATCAAATAATTCAAGAGAGGTTACATATTTGTACAATAATAATATCTATGTAACATATTCTAAAACACCGAGTTTAATTTATAAACAGAACGTTGATAATTTTTGTGCATTTAAATTTGTTTTAAATAACAATGAATGAATTCGATCAATAAAATCAATCATGATTATTTTACGAATAAAATTATGAAAGTTCCGTACGAAATTGTGACGTATAAGGTTTTTAAATTACAAATGTTATCCAATACAATTAACAATTAACCTAAATTGAAAACTTATATTTTTTTCTTATTTTTAGTATTTTACGCCTTCCATTTTCAACTTGGTAGTGGACTATATCTAAATTTTTTTATGGTGTTTTCGGATCAACATTAGCTTTAATCACGACCCGGATAGAATATTATCAGGAAACACTTAGATGAAAATTCCAAGTATGGTTTTCGGAGATTTTCTTTTCGCAGGGCCGGCCGTGGGGAAATTGGAGCACGTTAATCCCGGAACAATCGGATGAAAAATGCGCCCGGCAAAAGGGATTTTAAAAATAACGGTGGCAAAACACATAGTGCAGACATTTGTTACATTGAAACGTATTTTATTGATTATTTTTTGAACCTAAAGTCACCACTTTCCAAACCATAGCCACAGAATGTTAGGGTATTAGGGAGAAAAAGCGTTTTAACCTCAAACTTATTTTCCGACAAACGCATTAAGCCATTAATGGTCATTATACGCTCATTTTTAGTTGGAAAAACAAACAAACTTTATTGCTTACGCGTAGCTCTTCAATCATGTACGATATCACATACCATAACATCCCCTATTTATTCACACAGTATTTTTAATCTAAAATACTGTGCATCGATAATAATACTACTACTGACTGCATCGCAAACGGACATTAATGCGTTTATAAATTTCGAATGTTCAGTTTTTCTAGATGTAGAAAATATACAAGTAAAAAAATATACTTTCAGTATTCAACAGTATTCCAAATGTTTACTCGAGGACGAGACTAATTCTAGAATCCACGGAAAACATGAAATCTGTTACACAACCAGCACTTTTTGTTACTTACCTAAATAATAAATGTTTTTATGAGTCATGGTTGTAGTACGGTGTATTTCTCTTTAAAGAAAACACGAAATATTTCGGTCCGGCGACGTCGGATTAACATTAGGTGCTCAAGAAATGCTATAGAATACTGAAATATATTGTTAGATGGTTTCCAATGTCTCAGCCAATTTTATAAATGATAAACTCGTGTTAGAGTATGAAGTTTTAAATTATTTAATTTTCTAATCGTTAATATTATTATTTCCTGCAAAGCTAATCAAATATTCACATTGGTTTTAAATAATGATTACAAGTACTTACTAATAAAATGAAAATTCCCTAATAACTAAAAACTTACTGTTCATCACGTTACTAACGTGAATAAAATTGAAAAGTATTTATAGCATGAAGTACTTCGAAACGTTAACTTTTTAATAATCACGTTCACTTTAACAAATATTCGTTTTTTGTTATTAATCAAATCAGCAGATTCAATACCAAAGTGACAGCAAAATAAATAGCTGTTAAAAATTATCATTGACTATTTGTCAATATTTTATTAATGAAAAAATTAACTGAAGACCCTGTTTTATTCCATTATATACAAAGCGAACCCAGTTACAGGTACTTCATCATTTATTTAAAACAATAAGTGTAATAGTCAGGCTAATAACCTAAGTTGTTGAAGCCTTTTCTTTAAAAAAAAAAAAAAGTGTAATAGTATCACCGGAACTTAACATGAACCCGTAGAATTGGTTTTTACAAACAAAGATCTATTGAAGAAAAATTAATTCTAAGATAAATCGTTAAACATGAATAAGACATTGATTTAAGTAGAAACAGATTGTGGTAAAATTAAAGAATTTTAAATGGTATTCATACAAATTCCAAACAGATGGTTGCTAATCATTTATAAATTTCATTTAATTGATAATAACATGCACCAAGTAACCGTCCCACGTATACATGACGTGATCAATAATTTATGTCTCATAAAACACTGTACACTTTACTTGTTTATAGCTATTTACCTAGGTTTATTTTATAGTCAGCTGTTATCATCGTTTTAATGCAGATTTTTATTTCTTAAAAGTGTATTAAACAGTATACGAATCACGTAAAGTGAAATGGATAAAATTGTAATTCTTAACTATAAAATTGTTTTAAAATGTTTTGAAATTTCCGTGACAGTTAATAAATGCTTTTAAATTTTAATGGGTATTGAATACAATTAAATACTTTATGGAAATTCGTAGGTAGATACACGGCATTATCATGAGTCATAAATAATACCAGTTATAAGTTATTTTTTATTAAACGATATCTCACAGTAATGCAATAACATAAAGTCACAATTATTCATCGGTTAAATTTTATTTGAAAGTATTACAACCACATTGTTGTAATACAGTTTCAAAATCACAAAACAACTTTCATTAATACCATCAAATATTGTTTGCACCGAATGAAACCCTTCATTTTGGACAACGGATTATTATGCAATCATTTTCAGTTGTGTTTCGATGTATCAAAATCCAATTTTAAACCGACGATTCGCGACTACATAACCATTCAAAATTTAAACAAGGAATAGTAAAAAAAAAAACATCGTAGAAAAACGAAAGAAGCCAACCTTTTTTACATTTTTCATTCCCCCAACTAATAAAATTAAATATGACCCAGAATCACTTGATGAAATTGAATTGTATTTCATCTAACTTTAGACTGAAAATGAGTTCAGAGTTATACATTAATCTTAGTGCAAAAAAAGAGAGTCCTCATTGAGAAATCAAAAGCTAATATTTATTTTAAAAAGAAAATAGAATGATATTTCTGATTTTACATTTTAAATATTATAATGAATCAAATATTTTACGCGTTTAAAAAACAAATCAGTTGTTATTTTTTAATTTTATTCAATCATTCAAAGTTTAAATAAGTTTTTAATAATAATGAATAGTTGTACAGAAATCAAATTATTCAGATATCAGATTATCACTCAGATAAATCATATAAAAATGTGATTATTACATAAATGAAAAAGTATATTTTAAACATTTCTTCATTCTTGAAAATATATGTAGATAGAAAACGCAAGTTTAATTAAGTATTCATTGAAGTGGTCAATTTATATTTTATACACATACGACGTATATCATTTAAATACCTATTTAATTTTATACCATGTTTAGGTTCACTCCAAAATGTGTTTTCATTATTTGTGTTGATAAGTTTAATTTTAAACATAGAATAAAATTAATGACATTGTTTTTTCCTGAATTTGGATCATGAATAAAAGTATGTGTAATGAGTCTTTTAGGAAAAAAAAACAATTTTTACCAAATTCAGATTATATTTTATAATTTTTAGTCTTATTAACAGTAGGTTTTTTTTTTTTTTTTGTTTATCAAAACCGATTTAACATTTTTTTGGGTACAAAGGAGAAATTCTTTTTAACAAAATATTCAAAACATATTCATCTGTACACAATGGTCATAATAATTAGATCATTCAATAATTTTTTCCATACATTTTAAGATTGAAAATTGATATAAAAACAGTCTCGTTAAAATCGTACAATAAAGTATTTAAACGCTTATAAGAAAAATCTTATCATGATTTTCGAAAAATTCTTATTACAGTTATTATGAGTAAGGTTATATAACATTTTATAAAAAAAAAAACAAGTTATTTTTAAAGTTAGTTTTATTTTTAGCTCGAAAAATGTCGAATTTTTTTAAAAACTTTTGTCACGTATGTATTTATATGCCATTGATATATTGTGAAACTTTCAAGTTTCTAACAAAATCACTCTCTGAGTTATGACAAAATAACTAAAACCAATTTTGTGAAAGGGCCGTTTACGATTTTTTGACAGTTTTTCCTTCATGCCTTGAAAAACTATTGAAAGGAGAAAAAAATAACCTCTTTAAAGTACAATTCATAAACAATTATCAACCTTTAAAGCGGCTCGATGAAACTTTTGGAGTATTTTTACGATCTGAAAATTTTTTTTATATAAATACTTTATTGTAAAACCAATATATCTTGCTCCTCTCAGAATCTAAAATAAAAGATTTTGTTAAAAAATAACGTTCAGCCCTTTTAGAGAAGATTTTAACATTATATTTTAGAAAAACTACCGAATACTTGAGTAAAAGCAATAAAATGTGCAGTAAAAAAAGTTATAGTCAAATTCATTCTATTTTTGAGTAATAATTCTGAAAGTATTTTTGAGACAAATTAAATTAAATAAGAGGTATTTAATTTCTTAAAAAATGCCTCTTCAGACTTAAATTAGCTTGTATAAATATACCATTGTGTGTGAACCTTATATAATCTAACACCCAAATTGTCAATAATCAAAAAAAAAAAAAAAACTCAGAAGTTAATTTATTAATTTGGCACGTGTATTAGAATCGAATACACGACACCCAGTTTATAAACCACCTTTTCCTTCCTTCTCAATCGGTCTATTCGTTCTCTTCTCCTCTTCAACTGGTTTATAAAAGCTATACCGTTTTACTGCTTCTCAATAGGTTTGTAAGAACCGTTGGCCTCTACTTATTCTATGTACACCACCTCTTTTACATAAACAGACATGTCTCATTTTTGAATCACCGAAAAGGTTTTTTCTCTCTTTTCGTCACCTTTTCAAATTGTGAACATGTAAACAACTCTTTTCAAATGTTATCACCTGTTGAGTTGTCCAAGTATCTAGTTAGCTAGTGCATCCGATAAGTTGTAAGTACAGCCAAATAAATCGTTGACAAGGCAAACATATACGAAAAACAGTTTTTTCATGTATTTTATATGTAAAAATGATTGCGTCGATGTAATAGTAATTATAAACTGATTTTTATTATGTGGAAATCTATCTTTTTAGAATGTTAATTAAGTAATGTTTGAAAGGACCAACTTCATACAGCCTCAAATTAATCTTGATCTGATGATTCAAAACATGTGCCAATATTTTATAAATTGATTTTTAATGGGGTTTTTACAATTTGCAAATCATTTCTTTTTTTTTTCTTTTTGGCGGATTTTCAACTTTTTTTGCCAGTTCCCTGGCCACAAATATTGGCATATATTTAGAATTAATTAGACAATGTTAGGTGGTTGGCATTCAAGTTAAAAAATTTGCCAAAAAAACTTAATAGTTCGTAAATAATAAAAACCGTGAAAAAACTAATTTGCAAAATATTTTTCATTTTAAATATGTTAAAAATATTATTAGTTGATTGAATAAAATCAGTTAAGTTGGTTTCCTAAAATACTTTTTTGAGTAAATTTTTTAAAAGACTAATTTGAAAATTTTAAAAGCCAATTTGTGAATATTCCAAATTAATTTGCAAAATGTTGACAGTATTTTGAATTTGATACGATTGCATCTGAGAAAACTTTACATCTATGAGGTGCTGACATTTTTACTCCAATATGATTTATATCACGTACGAAACTGAAAATATAATATAAAACATATCTGTAATCATTAATCAGTTAGTTTAGAATAAATGTATATCATGATACATTTGTATAATCTTTTTTTAGTATACATTGTTTTTCTATGACATCACTTATATATAAGTACACTTTATTTGCGGGTGACTGTACTTTTTCTTTAATTGTGCCAATAAGCGACAAATTTCCCAATCCCAATTTTGGCTGAGAACATATTTTATCAGGTCAGTTTGGTTAGTCTTTTTTGTTTTTTAAACTAAAATTAAAAAATATACATCTATACGAACTATTTTCGTTGATTCTTGGGAATGGGCCACGAAACATTGAACGTGTATATTTCACAAGAAAATGCAGCAAAGAATTTCTAACCTTTAGGTATTAGGACACAAGTTTTTGACATACATCCAAAAAATTTATGTTTAAAAACATATGACAATTTTAGGCAAAATATTCAGAAAGCAATAAATTAACTTCGGAAGCGACACGATAAAATATTATATAAATACACTCATCTGTAATCGATCACTGAGAATTGGACAGCTTGCTACAATATGATGGAAGTGAAGTGTTTTAAAAACAGAGTAATATCAAATTCAATTAAATTAATAAATCATAAGTTTTTTGAGATACATTTAAATTCTACGATAAAACATCGTATTTTAAATTAGGCAAATAAAAATTTCCAAGTATAATATTGCTGGAAAGGAAAAATGAAAGAGCACTATAATAATGTATTCTATTAATAATAATTAATAATAGTTATTTATTTGATTTAATATTTATAATATTCGAAATAAAACTTACATTTTTGCAACTTGGTCAAAGAAATTATTTTAGGTTGGAGTAGAGCTAGTATACGTAAGCATATAAATAGACAATAGTTGATGCAATTAATTAGAGATTTGAAATCAAATTTGATTAAGGCACCGATATACCATAGCCTAGTATTAAATATTCAGAAAGGACGGGAGATTCAATCATAAATGTACCCATAAAATGTCTAACTATACTCCCTAAAATGCATTTTAATTATTTTTAAACCACTTCCTATGTAATTAGCTGATATTGATTATCAACGATAAAATTACATTTTTAGTACATGATATTGATGTGTTTTAGTTTTAAAATATTAGAAACGTTAGTTTTAAAGTTAAAAATTACAAATATGTATTTTGTGAATACAAAATTAGTTTAATTGTTAGAGTTTATGTATTTTTCAATGAATTATTGTTTTTGAAATAAGTAACTCATGAATGAAAATAATGTATTTGCCTTAACTTAAGCGCGTCTTCAAAATAAATTGAAATTGCGTATCTACATAATATAGTTATAATTTGCTGTGTAAGACTAACTTGAT
Source organism: Therioaphis trifolii (assembly GCA_027580255.1). Classification (NCBI taxonomy): domain Eukaryota; kingdom Metazoa; phylum Arthropoda; class Insecta; order Hemiptera; family Aphididae; genus Therioaphis; species Therioaphis trifolii. The sequence goes on from CM050408.1 coordinate 28,828,859, forward strand.
GAACGAATAAATAGTTAACTTGTACAAGTAAAATCAATATTACTTTTTACTGTTATGTGAAAATGTATATATTTTTTTATCAGTTATTTGATATCACAAAGCAGTGAAAGAAATATTGATGGTTTGTATTGTTTATAATTTTCAAATTATTGTTATTATCAAAAATATTATTTATTGGAAATTCTCACTTAGTATAATGGACCCCGTTGAGCAAGCTCAATTAGAGTTCAGTTTATGGAATTATAATCTTGAAGATGAAACTTTTACGAAGTTTTAAGCCTACCATCTGTGTGGTTATGCAATTCATCATAAACCAACACGATTGAATGATTGTTGGACAAGTGTTTAAAACGGTACTTTGTCAAATGGAAATCGAAGCATTCACATGTCACTAGCGAGCCATGGAAAACGTACATTAGATATTTATTATTAATTGAACCTTCCCTGGATATTTATGTAGGTACGTCAATATTTAATGTGTTAAATTACAACTCATATGGGTATAAATTTGATTACTCAACGACGATTTTGTAGGACAAACAAGTCAATAACAATTGAAAAGTTTTGTCACTAATCCGGTCAAGTAAACAGACGAGTCACGATAACTCGAACCTCGACAACTTGAAAAACTTGACAACTCAAATTTTTTTATTCTTTTTGAAATTCTCATAACACACAACGCAGTATTTTACACGTGGAAAGAAGCTGAAGCCCCTCCCCCATTGCCCGTATTGTTACTTTTTTTGTCATGGATTATATTATCAATTATACCATAATAGTTAAAATTATTTTACCACAATAATGTATCATATAATTTTTTCATACCGTAATTCAGTGAAAATAATAAATAAGTAAAATTTTCTCATAAAAAAATGTATCAAAGAGACTGATCATGACACTTCATGTAAAGCTACATAATTACATAATATAAATTTTGTTGTTAAAAACGATTTTTTAGTGTCACGTGGAGGAGTCACAATTCCTGGTTTTGTTTATACACTGCAACTTAATGTACCATCACAGAGTTAACAGCAAGATTTGTCTAAGGCATTATCTGATATAATGATAATTCAAAAAGCATCGAAAGAGCTCTGAGAAAATTCAAATAATTACTCAAAATAAATATGTAAAGATATCATGGAATTCGAAAAAAAATTGAATGTTAAAAATAAGTATGCCTCGGATTGGTGGATGACAAAATCGTAGAATCGATAGGAATGTTGTAGATCCAGAGACATATTTTATAATATATGTTTTGTTATGAAATTCAAGTTCTGCGTAGACGTTTTGACGGCAGGCCTTCTGATGTAATGTCATTGGAAGGACTAATACCATTAAATAGCTGTTTCTATGATGATGATACTGTTTTGAAGGCAGCTGATTTTCGTGCTTAAGATCTTTCATATACCGATAATCCTAGTCTTAGAGTTGAACTACTTGAACTACGTATATGGAGATGCCAGAGGAAATATAAGGACGTCAAACCACAATTGGTTATTGGAACACTTCATCATTGCACAAATTTATCACTAAATATGCAAGTACTGTTTAGACAATAAAACGCATAAAATCACATTTGAAATCAACCACAGCAGAGTAACGTCTTTACGGATTAGCTATATCTAACATCAATGAAAAATTAGAGTTGACTGTCGTCTGTTATTGAAATTTTATAACAATTTTCAAATAACTCACCTAAACGTATACAGTCAACAGACTGGGCAAAATAAAAATAGCAAGTTATATTTTTTTCATATATTTTTCACAGTACTTCGCCTATTTCAGTATTACAAACCTTATCTTGTATTAGCTGAAAAATTTATTTATTTTTTAAGCCCCCCTCGGCCTCCCTCATTGAAAAATCCTACGTACGCCACTGACTAGATGTATTATTAGTCTCTGATAAATAGCTTAGATGAAGTGTCTAATGAACAATACGAATAGATTTTCCGTCCGGCGAAAGCTTTTACGACGAAGAGATGGCGGGAAAGTGATCGACAACGGGAAAGAGCGGCGGCTATTATATACGTTAATACGTCTATTATAGTTTTTTTTTAATAAATAAATAAATATATATATATTGTGATGTCTTTTATCGCTACTTTTTTTAGAATACAATTTTATTACATTTACCTAATCATTGATTATGTATTACAAAGTATAAATATATATTATAAAGTATATAAGTAGTAACATCATTGAATTTACTGTCCGTGTTCACGTGAATTAGTGTTATTCACGTATTCACGTGAATTAGTGTAATTCACGTATTCACGAATTCACGAATAGATCGTACGGCCGTCCCTATATATACGGTGTGTTCAATAGGTACAAGTGGACTGTATACTTTAAGTTTATTCAGAAAACTGATATACATATCATTTACAAGAAAGGCGGTAGTATAGTTGTATTAGATCGACAACGATGTCGAAAAGGGATTGAAATATCGATATTAAAGCGGTTAGCTGCCCATAAATGTCTTTGCATATCGCAACCAAACTTTGATGATTAGTGGTCATCACAATAAGAACATAAAATACGTATGTTCTTATAAATACCATAGTATTCTTATTGTCATTTATATTATTTCATTCTTAATAATTCATATTATTTATTTGTTTTTTGTATTTATTAAAATGTTGCCATTGTTAAAATTTATTATTTTTGTTATATTTATTAAAATAAATTAATGTATATCTGTACTAAAATAATTATTCCTCAACCCTGTGATAAATCTAATTATTATGTATAAAAATGAAGAAGTAAGTATTAAAACTTTAAAACACGTGAATACGTGAATACGTGAATACATAAATACACGTGTACACGTGAATTAATTACACGTGTATACGAATTTTTTAAATACACGGTTAAATAATTTCGAATATTAATTTTACGTGAATACGTGAAAACGTGTACACGTGAAATAACGAGCACTAAATATAATTAATAATATTACACATCACATAATTCATAGAAATTTTAAAGTTATGTTTCATTTTATAACTCAAAGTTTTGAATTCATTTTCATAAATTTGATTTAAGTATTTCAAATAACACATATTTCGAAGCGATTTTTACCTCTTTCAACTTCGAGTTATCGTGACTAGACATATGGAATCACAGTGTTCGTGTTTTATGAAGTTGTTAAAAAAATGAATTAATGATGCATTCAACAATCAATATTTTCAACTCAATGACACAATTTTCAAAATCAATTATTGTTTTTCTCATCATGCAATCGAATTTAATTTTAACTCACATAGTACACCTACTATGAGCTGACCTAGGAGACGTCGCAGGGTGTAATGCATATTGTGTCATGCTACACGAATTTAAACAATGAACGTTTTTCTCGTTTCTCGTGGTATTACGATGGTATCATATTCTCGATATGTTGTCACTGTATAGTGTATAGCTAGTATTCTGCGTGTTTATGAAAATAGTCGCCTCCTTTGTGTGCGAGTGCGGTGCAACGAGGAAATTAAAATGTATACACCGTGTGTATTACACGACACTATGGATAAATGGCTCGAATGTATTTCTAAAAATGTAAATGCAAATAGTAAATTTACTTTCATTGCTCGCGAGGAGATACATTGAAAATGTTTCAATTTCACAAAAATTATTTGTTTGAATTAAATATGTGCGTAGTGTTAGTTTTTTTGTTTTCAAAACTGCCAGACAAATATTGTTAACGTGTCACGCTGTCGAACAGCAAAAGCTCGTCGTTCCTCAGTCTAACGTAACAACTGAATTGGTGTAGCAATTTGTAAGTGAAATTAGGTAATACAAAATAATCTAAAAAAGTAAATACGGTACTCATTTATCTAAGTTTCTTGTGTTAGCACAAAGTGAATATAAATTCGTTTTTAAATTCGTTTTGACGTTTTACAAATAGTTCACAAAAGTTCATTGCTGTTGGAATAAAAAAGAAAAGACGAAATTAAATGAACGTAGGAATGAAAGGAATGTTTTTTTTACTTTTATGTAGAAAATACTATTTGCTAATGATGTAATTATTTTATTTTGAAGTTTGAGATCTACAACGTTGGCTCAACTGAATGAAATCAAATTTCTATACGTAATTCGTATGTGTATTGTTTATATAACTCGCATTGTTCGAGAATCTACTTATTCACATACGTAAAACAAAAATTGAAGTACGTTAAAAGTGTACTTTAATGTTAACACGTGAAAAGTTAAAGAGTAATTACATTTTTATGAAAAAATAACATTCTGTATCTATATAATTTAATAACGGTTTCATTATGAAAAGAAAAAAAAAATATTTTATGAAGTATTCATAATGTTTGAAGTTTAAGGAAGCACAACCATACAACACACACACACACACACACACACACACACACACACACACACACACACACACACACACACACACACACACACACACACACACACACACACACACACACGTTGGAACGATAATTTAGAACACTTTTTTTATTAAGCAGTATAATATATAACATCACGTTATAACTAAGTCCAGGGACAAAAACTTGCAGGGTTTCGAAATAATATAGCAACGCAGTCGTATCATACTTCACCTGGTTTAAATGCATTAATTAAATTACTTTTTTCAAATTTAATTATCATAATTAGTGTACCTGAATAACATTATGAAAAAATTAAATTTAAGTTTAAATACTCAAGGTATGTTGAAAAAGGTGAAAATATTAAATTAAAAAAGTGTATTATAATATACAGTTATTTTGGGTTGTAAAATAATCAATGATCTTGTAGACGAAGGATTCATTGGTTTTACAATACATATTTTCCGAGTGCAAGTGGTCTAAAAATTACGTTTTGCAACTTCATAAAACTTAGATCAAAATGTTTACCAAATTGGTAGTATAAAGAAGTCATTTTTTTTTTATTCTCAATTGATTTTTCAAATGAGAAGAAAAACTACTAAAAAATGAAGTATAATAGCAATGCAATTAACTGTATAAAAATATTTCGTAAAATTCATTTTCAGTATTAACCAAAAAATTCAAAAAACATGCTACTAAAACTGACTATATTATGTTGTTAATCTAGAAATAATTTTGTTTAAGATTTTAAAATTGAAATTTTAATTGATTGAGTAAATTATGAAATTATAATCTGCGTTTCACCCGGAATCATTTTTTGATAACTGTGATACACCATTAATTTCAAATTAAAAATAATATGCTGTAACAAAATCATACACCGAATGATCAAATCGTTTAAATGGCTCGTCATGGTGCTTATTTATTGCTACCACCATTATCTTGTCCGAAAAACGAGGTAATGATTTACTGAATTTACTACTTCACTACACCACTAAATTTACAAAAATAAAAAATGAGTGTAGGAATAGTTCTTATTTTCGTTAACAACAAATAAATCAGATCTATAAATTTAATAATGTAACAGTGGTAAAAATATAACCTGTAAACTATATTATATAATGAACTACTCTTTCAAGTATTATGATCTGATGCTTATGACTACAAATGGTCACGTTTTTAGACTATTTAGAGGAAGTAGGATAAAACCCAATATAAAAATGGTGGTGAAAGTTCATCCTCAACCAAGATGATAGTAGCGAGTGTAAAGCTCTAAAGATGAACTATTTTTGCAATTGATTCACCAAGCACACGATTCTGTTGTATAACATCATTTTAAATTTGAAATCAATTATGATTACTTTACTATCGGGGAAAAATTCTGAGTGAACTCAGTAGATAAATTTATAACTTATTAAAATTTTAGATTACGCAACACCGTTAAATAAATAATAAGAGCAGTTTTCGAGTTTTAATCAATAACTGATTTGAAACAATCCATATCAATTGAATCACTTAAACACTTTAATCAGTTATGAAAGAAATTTCGGGACACTTAGGTAAATGTAAATATTAATAATGCTACGCATGAAAAAAATAAATATTATTTAAAACCCAATAGATCTTTTGTTTCACTCAAAATCTAAAATAGGTGGGTCAACTAAATTACATTTATTTATAAAGGCATTGTAAAAACTAATTTATTGTTGAAACAATTATTAAGATGTAGTAAATAAAAAAAATATACCTAAAATTACAAGTTTATAGAAACAAAACAAAACAGAAATCAGAAAAGTTATTTTAGTTGTAATTTTAACTTCAAGCATGTATAAAAATAATTTATCAAGATAAATCTTTTTGAAATCCGGAACACAAATATAAAATACGTTGTTCAGCTAACGAACATTTATATTGGACTCAGAATCGAAAATCGTATACTGAAAATGTTTTCAAGTCTGTTTGAGTTGAATGGATTCACTAATGGTGATTTTATCAATAAAGAAAATTGGATTTCTTTTTTCATGTATAATTGAACACATAACAAGCAATATCATTTTTATGAAATTTTTTTTGAAGTTTCTGTTTTTTGAAATATAAATCGATGATTTAATTTACATAATACAAAAGTCTACAATATAAAACAATTTATTTTTAAATGTTTATTATTATACTAATTTTATTTTTTTTTTATAAGAATATTTACAATCTATGTTGTATTATATAATGAGTAAATTTGATAATATGTACAGTTTTTTTAAATCTTCATAGGATATTTACAATTGTAGAGTACGAGAATTTATACTTAGAATATGTCACACCAACATATATTATTTTCATCTTCTCAAGATACAACATAGTAATATAATACAATAAAATGTATTTTGTATTATTAGCATTAACAAATTCACATATTATCAAACTTGAAGGTTATAAAATTATGTGTGTTTATAAATTAAAGCTTCCATTAAATTTTAATTTCCATACCTTTAACTTTGATAAATTGTCAATTCTATTCACTCTAATTATATTTCTCGAGCACCTATTTACTCCAATTTGTTCAAACCTAATAAATAGAAAATAAACTTAGGAAACCAAATCAATACTTAAACAAGACTTAATATTATTATAATATTATTATTATATTATTATTATTATTATTATTATTATTATTATTATTATTATTATTATTATTATTATTATTATTATTATTATTATCATATTATATTATGGATATATAATATATATATATTTATGCAAATGATACCAAATCATGAAATGTTCTCTTTAAAGTTTTAAGTGAACAGTTGTTATTTTGTGATATCATATGAGGTTAAAACATTTATTAACATAATTATTAAATGTAGATACTCAGTTCTATATCTGTAAATAAGGAAAAATAATCATCATAAAAAGGATGACTTGCACACTTAGAAACTTAAAAATGCTATTCACGCACAAAAATATTGAGAGCTTACGTATAAAAATATATCAAACTCAACAAAATTTGAAAATTTCAAAATAATTTTCTGTAAAAAACTTGGACCTCGAAAAATGTCAACTCAATTACTGTTTTCTCAGAGTGGAATTAGAAATTCTGTAACCTCAAATCAACCTTGAACTTGTATATCAAAAGTGACTTGTTTATGTACTTATATAAAACACTTATATACACTTATATACAAACACGTACATTTAAGATCAAAATACATTAGACGTAATATATTTTGTGGAATTGTTTAAGAACTCAATCATAAATACAATATTCTTAGGCTAGAAACTAGAAAGAGATAAATCATCAACGCTGATTACATTGCTGTACCAATTTTTTAATCGAATCAACATTAGACCGTTATAAATTTATAAAATAATATAATATATTGTTGTGATTTTTATATAAGCAGTTTTATAAAACTTAATGGAAACTCATTTAAACTTCTATTCACTACATATTATTTTATAGGTATTACTCGTACACTAGATGTATTTAATAATTAATACGTAATTTCCGTAAAAAAATTATTATTCTTGTAAACCAAACATAAAGTGGGTGTTGTAATAAGTATTCAATATTCATACTTATTCAATACTGAAAAATTATATTTGGAATGATTCCTAAATTCTAAAATTATTATATTCTGAATAGTTCTTGAAGACTTGACAAGCTAAGAAAGTTATTTGAATATTTATATTCAAAAACTTTTACTCGTGAATATGTATTTTAACGCTACTTAATGGTGGTGTACAATATTACATCGTCACTTAGTTAATTACTATATTGTTTTTCTCGATTAAAATTAATTAACAGTGTTATAATATTACTATGGAAATGATCATCTCTTTGTTTATACATATATAAGGTTTTTTAGCATTTCGTCAATTGTAAAATATTAATATCTTCACATTTCATACGTTACAAATAGTTTTTGTCAATAAGAACTTATACTATTGTATGTTGTTCAAACGAAATTGAAACCATTACTACCCACAAATTCGTCGATAAAAACTTCTGTATAATATTACAATGATTTAAATGACTTAGTTGTCTTTAGACTCGCTTTTTTATTATTATTCGTTGCCTAGTAATTAAAGCCGATATGCCACCACCAAAAAAGCTGTGGTTTGACATTGGTGACAACAATGCAAATATCTTACGAAAATATTAATACCTTTTACCGAGTAATTGACTTTAAATGTTTCCTAATCCATCAACAGAGAAAACACCCAACATTCTTTACACTGCGGGTATTCTACTTCTACATTCCTCAAACAAGATATTGGTGGTGGGTGTATCGGATTGATTGATAAATAATTTCTTCGTAAAAACTTTTCTGAGCGAAACTTTAGTGTGACAGGTTTATAGGAATTTAAATTATCTATTTCAATACTTTTAAAAAAAAAATTCACCTTACGAATTTTAAGATTTTATCAGTATCTGTTTTTCTCAAACATCGGAAAAATTTTGAGTATGGAGTAAAATTACAGTCAATAATACTATATTGGATTGATAACCTAGAACGAATTATTATTGCATTTTTAGAATACATATTATATTTTATATCAAACGAAACTAAATATCTTCATAATTGTTTATCTGCATGAATTAATAATCAAATTCCGATGTGCAACTTATCATTCATTCATTAAACGTCAACATTTTCAATAAAATTATAAATTATAAATTAAATGTAAATTATTATACATAAATAGTGAATAGTTTAAAAATTGAAATACACTAATCATCAAATGCTTTTATTTATTCAATGTGATTCACAATAAAAATATTTTTTTTTCGTTTTAATTAAAATGTTTGTGATTAAAGATGCTGAATGGAACAGAAGAATTTATTAATTTGCAATTTTTTTATTTGGGAGTCGTATAAATTATAATCACTTTTTTCAACAAATGAATGCCCTAAACATTTTATAGATTTATAATTATGTAAATTTTAGACAATAGACAATCACATTTTTGACAGTCAGTAAAATAATATAATACTATCAGATAATTTCTCGCAAAATATCACCTCATTGACAATCTAAAATTTATTATAAGCGATTAGTAGATATTATTCAAGAGTCGTAAGTGGACTGGTAATACCAATCTGCCAATATTCAGAGCAAATAATTTTGTGATGACGACCCACGCCCTAGAAAATACACGCATATCACGTGGTTTTATTTCAGTGGTAAATAGTGTCGATGTTTATAAAGTTATTGTTGGATTTGTAAACGTTCTGTTTGCAAGTTATTTACCCACTACCATACCTAGTGATTTGTCTCTTCATCCAAATCAATTTCAGGTTTTCAAAACACGGTCGAGTAAGGTGAAAAAGAACAGAAAAAAATAATACATAGTGCAAATAACACGTGTCCGCTTAAAAATTACGTACTCCGTTGTAATGATACGAATAATAACAATCAGTATAAAGAGTTCGTTTTCAAAACACTGATTCGATTGTGTAATTATTGTAATAAACATAATGCTACTAAGCCACTAAGGTAATATCACAATATGCCTCAAACACTTTAACCACAGGCAGTTCATTACAATGTGCATACTAATACAGTTAAACCAGTATTCGAAATTAAGTATATGTTATTTACAACTATCAAAACCTTAAAAAATTTTACGCGTCGCAAAATAGAGGAAAAAAATAGTACTCCGATTGGCATTGAAAAAATGCAATCATGCAATGACTTTTAATGCCCGCGCAGTCGAATAACATAAATATATTTCCTGAATTTATAATAAGCATTTAAACGTTAATACGTAGAGTAGGTACTGTGATTTACTGAAAAATACGATTTTTGCTGAGCATTAATTTTATATAAATACGTATATAATCATCATTAAAATCGTGAATAATTTTGAACATATTTATTTATGATTCTGTCATATAATATAAAGAAATTTTGCATTGGTATGATTATTTTACCCACAAACTCGTATTTATGCAAATTCGTGAAAACAGCGTTAATTCAAATTTTCAATTCGGCATATGGCTTTTATATTTGTATTGTTATTTCTCGTTATTTAATAGTTATTTTTTTAATCTGTTACAAAATATAGTACAATAAGAACAATTGATGGATTACATAAAATAAAAAAAAAAATATGACAGATGAGGCGGTTATAGAAACCTCCCAAATGAAGTACAACGACATGATAACAATTAGTTAGTTAGGTTAGCAGGTCCCGACACCATTGCCTTTTGGGTCTTTTATTTGGGTTGCCAAGTATGGTGATAGATGATGGTTCGGAGATTAAATGATTTTTATAGTGAGTCGAGCTACTGTTAAAACGTTTGTAGTGAGTTTTTGCTATTTCAGAGATGTATGGTGTTCTAAGATCAGAATAGGGAGTGCAGTTTGAGACTAAGGATGGGGCTTTGGAAATCGTACGTGGGGCTTTGAATTGAAATCTTTGGTTGCGGTTAATGTTTTATATTTTGGCAACACCACAAATTCGGATTCCATTTATCCATATGAGTCTCAACAGGGGTTTGTACAGCAGGAGTTTTTTGGGAAGTTTCATGTGCTCAGAAGTTAGAAGTGGTCGAAAGAGTTGGGAACGGTTAGTCACACATACCAAATGTGTGTATTTTCCAGGTAATTCAACAATCTATAGAGATACCAAGGTAGCGTACACATTAGACAGGAGGAAGCGGATGGTTGTTGAGGTAAAGCTTCGGGCATATTTCGTGGCGAAAAATAAGTGTACTGTAAATAGATTTTGTTTCATTCATTTTTGTTCCCCGGGATTTGTATTATGTTCCGAGGATGTTAAGATGGTTTTATATATTAAAAGTGACTAGGTCAGAACATGGGCTGCTTGTTAATAAAATGTTGTCATCAGCAAAGTCGCCAGCTTGCGTATGGTTCGAGGTCAGGTGGTCTGAGACGAAACGATTAAAGAGTAAGGGAGCAATTACTGTGCCTTGGGTTACACCTGCTTTTATTTCTGTTGGAGAAGAGAAAAAGAAGCCTACGTGCACGGAGAAGAAACTATCTTTGAGATAGATTCAAAGGACTGGATAATAGTGGCTTGGAAGGAGAATTTTTAATTTATAAAGAAGGCCTGAATGTCAAACTTTGTCAAAAGCTTGCAAAACATCGAGGCAGTAAAGCCGATGCAGCTGTAAAGTTTTTCTTTCAGAGCAAACAAAATTATTTCCACCAGGCTATGGTGTCTATATTAATATAATACGAATGTATGTTTAAACATTTAAATAATTAATTTGAATAAATGCATATTTAAAAGAAGTCGTAGTTTAATTCGAAAAGATCATTTAAGTTAAGTAATTCTAAAATTAAACGTATCGTTGATTTCACGTCTTGTGGCATGATTTTTTTTTATAAAAGAGCTTTATATAAGAACACAATACTATCGGTACATGCTACATTATTATTTTTAGAAACAGACGTTTGAAAAATACACCAACGAAAATGAAATTACTGAAATTGAAAAATCTGTTGAAGTCTGTGTTACTACTATTATACTAATTTATCTACTAGCCTGATCGATAATATTGATAATTATAACATATTAAACTCAGATTTACCACCAAACTATTTTGAATGATTCTCCAATGATATTTCAATATGGCCATCGAAAATTTCGGAAAGTTTTCGGGACTACTCCACTTTAATTACTAGAAAACAAAATATAGATTGTACCTATTCATAATTTTAAAAAAACTATTCGAGAAGTTCTACGAAAATTAACAAAAGAACATTTTTATTTAACTAAAAAAAAGTGGTCATGCAATATATAGAAGCTGGTTGATATATTCACCATCGCGCATCGGCTCGCGGCTGTTAGTTTATTTTGTTATATTTGTAAGCTATATTCACCGAATAACACGCTGTTATGTCAAGAGGGTTTTGATGATTGGTATATTGATGGTGACAAACTAAAGAACGTCTTAGAGAACATGAAATTCATTTATCCATAGAAAAGCCATTTGTGATTTTTCAAACTGCTCTATAGATATTAAACGTAGTTAACCTATGCAATAGCATAGCGTAGTAACCTAACTGATGTACAATATAAAAAAGATGTTCAGTATTGGAGGAACGTTTTAAAACGAACAGTAGCAGTTGTTCAATTTTTAACTCAATGAGGATAAGCATTTTTCGGAGAAAATAAAATTATAGGTTGAGTTGAGTAGGACTCTCGTCTAAGGTTTGACTTAAACATAAGTCATAATTAAAATGTAATTAATATAATTAAAATATCGTATTCATAAACTTTTCATTGTTTTGTATATTATTATTATTACTATTTATTATATTACACACAATATATCATATAATAAAATATTAGAACTGACCCTCCCTGCTCAAAAATACGATGATTAGTGACTTCGGACACAACAATATAACACCATACGCTAACATAAAATAATGAAACTTTATATACAACATATTAAATTTACACACTATGTTACGGTTAACAAAGTATAGAAACACTCATAAATACTATGATAATTTAAATATAGATAGATAATTATATGAAACATATTTTTATCAAAGACAATTTTTAATAGATTAGGTAGGTATGTGAAAATATTAATTTTTTTAAAATTTTTTTTCCAACACTTTTCTCATTTAATTTCTCATCAATTTTTTTTCTTGGACAAAGAGCGAAGTTTATGAGTGATATTCATAATGTTATTTGTGATCAATTTATAGCTAAATTAAATAAACTAAAAATGGCCTATATTGAAGTAAAAAATAAATTTGGATTTTTATTCAATAAAAATCCTGATATAAATGAAATAAACAACCAAATAAAAAAAAATTACAATCAATGTACACAAATGAACTAGATTCGGATCCCGATAATTTTTCATATGAATGGTTTCAATTTCATAGTTTAATTTCTTCTCATCAAATTTGAAGAAATCACGCTGTCCAACTTAAATTCATTAAAGATATGCAAATAGCACATGCATTTCTATATGTGAAAACGTGTCTTTAAATTTTTCTTACAATGTGTGTTACAAATTGCTCCAGAGAACGGTCATTCTCTACATTCAAAATAATTAAAAATAGATTACGATCTACATTGAGTCAAGAAAATTTAGACGCTCTGGAAATATTATCTATTGTGAAAGTGATAACACGGCAAACCTGAATTTTGATGATGTCATTGACCACTTTTCTTAGCAGAAAACAAGGAAATGTTTGTGAAAAGTGAAATAAAATTAGAATTATAACATTCAACGTAAAAAAATGTTATTTGATACCTATATTAGTGTAATATCTAATAAAGAATACTAATTTAAAAAAAAGTTTGTTTTTGTGTGGGTAATTATTTTACTTGAATAAATATTAAACATAATAATCGTATTTTTAACAATACATATGTATTCTATGATTCAACTACTCATATACTAATTATACTATACTGCATTATTATGCGTACATTTTTATTTTAGAATTGAAGAAAATAGAGATGGAAAATTTGGGGCGCAAAATTTTGAAATGTACTGGGCCCCCGAATTAGTAAATCAGGCACTGGGTAAGGACGTATTGACAAGAGAAGACCGAGATAGAACACGCGCTACGGTTCGTGTGGATTTAATAATATTTAATGTGTACTAACGACGGAACACATCGCACAGGAAACGTTGGCATGACTTATAATAATATACAACGTTATAACGTGTGACGTGCGGCTTTTACATTATGGGTTTGCTCCGGTGTATATTTGTGTAATAATAATAATATTATTATGTTAAGGCGACTTTGCGCGCCTCCCACTCTCATCCCCCGTCCGAAAAAGCCCCCGTATATTTAATTTGGCGCAAAATTTCAAATGACACATTATCCGAGGTAAGACATATTTTCATATTGTGCCAAAAATATATTATAAGTGAACGCGCATCATGCCAAATAACATTTGAGTGTGACTGCAGCGACGGTCTGACGTATTATATTATTAAATTTTTTTCCTATGTTAATATGAGACGTCGTTGCATTGACGCGAATGGGAAGACGTGCGACGTTTTAAGATATTAACGTAGGTCAGCTCCTCCCACAATTTTATGTAAAATCCTAATCACGCGTCGGAAGAACAAGAACGTTGATTCCAGCCGTCCCCTCTCGAAAAAAATCCACGAAGGAAAACAAAATTGTAGGCTCGTCGTATCATGTCCGCTGTAACTTTTAACAATAATTGAAAATTCACATTACTCTCTTTGGCCTAATGTATTATCCGGCCCTTCCATGTGTTTATAGAAATACTATGATATGTACAATGTACACTCGACTCGATGAAATACGTGCAAGACGCTAGTGTGTAATTTATACACAGAATGTAAAAGGTGCATTTTACACACGCAATTATTCTAGTTTTATTTAATGTTTTTGACTTTTGACTCTTTAATAGCTACTTTACTGCTGTGCAACATAATTTTTATCCAACTGATTTTTTTAATTTTCTCAAACGGTAATCACTTTATATAATAAATAAAATAGAATAAATTTTTTTCAAAAAATGAATTTATACGTTTGTATTTATTATTGATATTAAACCAATAATTTAAGGAATGTAAATTTGTTAAATTTAAATATGTGAAGTAATGGCAGTATCTTTTTTTTTTCGAGAACTCTTTGCTGTTTTTCTTTACAATAATCTACATTCGAAACTTGTATGATCTCTTCAATTTTTATCTAATAATAAACATTTCTAAAAAAACGTGTTATAATATTTTATCATGTTATCAAAGTAATAGTACTAACGTACCTATATTAAAAATAGTGGTTATCATATGAAAAAACTATAATTCTATAAAGCACGTTGATGAAAATAGTTAAAAATTATTTTTCCATAAAATCTTAGCCAGGTCGTTGAGTAGATTTTAAAATTAATTAATTTTAATTGTCCATAATATTGAATAATTAAATGAAACATTTATCAAAAGATATTTTATTAAGTATTTAATTTTCCAAATAGGTCTCTTACATCTTGCGTATTATATTTATGTAATATAAATACCAAAAGAAGATACAGAAAGTCAATGTGTTTATATACGGAAAACTATAAACCTTTTTTAAATTAAACTTCCTTTAAAAATAATTTTAAACATTGAAATTAATTAATACCATTAGTGTGTAAACAATTTATTTAATACCGTGTAACATTTTTGGTATAATATATAATATTTTCAAAAAGGGCTTTCACGTGAAAGCTTTTTTTTATTTCCTAAGTTACATGCAACTGGCACCGTACCGGCGATGAAGACGCGAAAGTTATATGATGTTGAAACACGCGTAAAATCGTCATACATTCGTAAAACTAGTTACTAATATAAATAATTACGTTTTCATTTACTTTAAGAATACGTCAATATAACACAGTGGATTCACAAAACAAAACTCTTCACTGAAATCACAAATTACGCACGGTTAAAATCAGGTGAACGTATTCTATACCAATTAAATTTTTTATAGAAAAAAAACTGTGGCAATATTTTAAAATAAGTCTGCGAAAATTCCAAAAAACGTTTGATGTTTCATATTTTTATTACCATTGCATTATTTCCAAAATAAATTATAGTAAAATATAATCAAGAGACGCCAGAACAAAGGAAGCAGTATAGGAGCCCTCATGGGAATAATTTCTCGGGATGGTGCCTAAATATTATTTTGTGCCCCAACAACCCATAAATTGTCTCGGCATTTTTAGATCACATTATTATAATCTACGTATTGTCGAAATGCATGAGAATAATTTGTTGTTGCATATATCATGTAAAAACATTTATATGTATAATCTAATAATGTATATCTTTATGAAACTTGGCTCGTAGATATGAACATAATAATATGTGACAAGCATATCAGTATATTTGTATGTGAATTATTTTCCAGATTAAAAATTTCAAATTTCGTAAGGTTTTTATTGAAAATGTAATAAATGGAAAATTATTATTTAACATATGGATAAATATTATTTTATGAAAATTACATCAATAACAAATTTCACCGTTTTTACTCAATTTTTATCAGTTTTGCCATACGCTTGGAAAAATTATTGGAAACAGATAACAATAACTTCTCTAAAGTATTAACTAGATTACATTTCTGATCAATATGATGCTGAATATAACTTTTGAACCTTTATTACTATTCGAAATTAGAATCACATGCATAAAAACAAACAAATCATTATAAAATCAACACATTCTTATTTCTTCGTTTCACTCAGTCTAAAATAGAATAAAATATTATCTTTTTCGTAAAATCGTAACGCAGTACTGTTGCGTATTTTTTCGAAAAAGAAATCAGAAATAGCAAATAAAACAAAAATTATTATATTTGTCAAGTATATCTGAAAGGTTCAATATACATATTATGACAACAACAAAACAGGGTACCAAAGTTTCGATAGACGACTTCCATCATGACTATGATATTAATAATAATATAGTTATATTGTGGCTTATAAAAAATTTAAATTACTGGGTAAATTTTAATGACGAAAAAAGAAAACATTTAGCCTATAATGCCAAAATTATATTTAAAAAAAAATCGTTGGGTAAAAAAATGTTGGACTATCTTATACCGACCTATTATAATTCTATGTCTCTATCTCTAAAATCAATTATATATATGTATTAAGTAAATAAGAGTTTTAATATCAAAAAACCTATTCTTGAATGGTTACTATCATCAATTATTTGACATTAAATTTTCAGTATTTAATAATGCATAATGTTTTTACTATCTATAAACCTGTATAATAACTGTAATTTTGTCTATTTTCTATTTTTAGTTCATTTTGTAACGTAATTTAAGAAAGTCTGTTATTATATTTTTTTTTGCTTAATCAAATATATTAATAATCAATATATTCAACTCTCTGCTTTCAACACAAGCTTAAATAAGATAAGGTAGATAAATTATGCATTTTTGTTCTATGTGTAAAATTTAGTTATTAAATTATGTTTAATTTGTATTAAAAAAAAAAAAAAAAAAAAAAAAAAATAGTCTTCTCGTTCGGCACGAATTGAAAAGAAAAAAACGCTCTCACATCATATAAAAATACAATTCCAAGTCTAAGAATGTATTACAAAATTGAACATCACTGTAGCAGCCGTTATACGATATAAAAGTATTAAGTACACACACACACGCACACGCGCGCGGCGCTGCGCACACACACACACACACACACACACACACACACAGCGCGTGCGCAGTAGTATGTTGTGTATGCAACGATATTCCGCCGTATGCGTATATTTTTTCTTTTTCACTATTTCTATACAGTAGTTGCCATACATTTCATTTTTACGCTCGTCCATCGATTACATAGAGTCTATTTTATAAACATATTATATAAATATAATATAAACGTGAGGCCATAGATACATACTTCGGGAATCGGCACCCTTAGCCGCCTCACGCATATATACCCGTGTACGGTTGATCCTATTTCCTTTCGAACGACATCGATCAATGATTCGCCGAATCACTTTCAAAAATGTTCGCTGTATAACATATTCCAGATTATATCTATATGATATTATCCTCTTCCTAGCTATCTGTAACAGATTTCTCATCCGAACCTTTGCCGCGTTTCTATTGGATGCGTGAATAATGGAAATGCTCAGATATTTCTTTGTTAATTATTGGTTTGGAGCAAAATAGTAAATGGGATATTTCGATTTCCAACCACGAGTTTTCTTGTCCTTTAAACATTTTCGGTGGTAAAATAACTAAAATGTACGCGTACATTACATATTATTTACACAATAAACCTGAATTAAATATTTTTTGGGAACCTAGGTTACTGTTACTAATGTTATAAATGTATTCATTTAAAATTTTCTATTCGTTTATGAAAAAATAACTATTACCAACAATAACTATTTACTAGGTACTAATGTTTCGCATAGACTTTTATCAATCGTAATATGAATTTACCTCAACAATACAAGTTCGCCTTTAACTGACTATACTCTAGAAACTAGGGTAGAAACTAAAGAATATAATATATTATAACCAATGTTAACAATATCTCAAATGCGTTTTTATTATGCTAAGAATGGACTTTGATCATATTGACAAATCGTTTATTTATCACGAGTGAATCATGGTGTTGTTCTATAAAATAATAGTAATATTTTCTTGGAATTTTGAAATGTATAGTGTTTAAATTCATGTATACTCAGTCAGAGGCACCGAACTTATACTTTTGTAATGACTAATGTCATAGATGAAATAGGTGGGTGGTGTCCAAGGTATAATGATTTCAACAGACAACAGATAACTTGTTTAACACTAATGTAGGTAGTACAAATAGTTGAATATCAAAATTGGTTGTACTTGTACTCTAAAATCAAAGGTATACTGATTTTCAAATTTCAGATTTAAAATAGTTATATTATGTAGGCTGTATTGTTTTGATTTAAGGAGTACGATAAATACAGTAACGTGATATAAAACTTAAAAAATAAATATTGTTTATTTGTATTTGTGTAAAATTTAATTATGTAAGAAATTTATTTTTTATTTTTTTATGAATATTAAAAAAAAAAAAAAATTTAATTTAAAATTCTTCTAGTTGCATTATAATTTTTAAATGTATTATGTCTTGAATAATATAAATACTAAAATGCTAATAATATTAATAAACAACAATAAAGTCAATAAAACCCAATTACTCAAATCATTAGGTAAATCACCCATAGCAACAGTATCAAATTTCAAATCATAATTATAAATTAATTCAAGAAAAAAGTAGGTAAATGAAAAGAAAGTTTGAAATTGGATGGGTGGTATATTATCGAATCGCAATGTCGTTAATGAATTTTTAGACATCGTCGCCTCTGTACTCAGTATTAAGGTGACTTTTTTTCACATAACAAACATTTCACCAGTATCATGTAATATATTATATTATATAATATACGTCAGAAGCGTACCCAAAGGGATAGTTTTGGAATCTAGACTTCCTCATTTATTGATAAAAACTAAAAATAATTATATTTTAAACCATTTACTATCCATAAACAACATTTAATATATAAATATATCATTTTTGACATTTATTGACAACATTTTCAAACAAATATATATATATATATATATATATTGTGTAAAACTATTCTTAGAGATAATATTGATTTAATCATAGGAACGCATTTATCTAAGGATTTAACTAAATAAGTAAAAAAAAAAAGAAGAGGAACTATTAATAACATTTTGTCTATCATTTTTATGATTTTAGAAGTAAAATCTACATTTTCAGCGTTTATACTCATACTCCAAAAATGTTTTTTGTTGAAAGATTTCCACATACTACCTATGATTGTTTTAGAATATCAGTTGTCAAATTTTTACACCACTCTTAAATTATTTTATTGATCAAATAAAGTATACTTTGTTGAATGAACATAAACTTATCTTTAAGGTTGGTTATTAATATATATTAATAAGTAAATAAATATATATATATATATATATATATATATATATATATATATATATATATATATATATATATATATATATATAAGGTATTTTTTGTACGTTTATTGTTATTAATACTGACGTATGATTTTTTTTTGCCCTACTGTTAAACATTTTTAAACCCCGTACTTGACAAAAGCCTGGGTACGCTTCTGACATTACGCCGTGGTATATAGCATGCTAATAGTACTGAGCTCGGGTACAGGTGACAACCCATCTTTCACAAGCTCAGCTCAGTTCCACATTTTTAACCATCTAAATCACTCTAACATATTATTTTTCGTCGGAAAATTTCATCCGAAACATTACCTACTCGAAATTTAAAATGTTCCACTATTAATAAATCATATCACACATCCGTCCCCCGCAATCGTATTACGCAAACGTACATACGTGGCAAGCCGTTTTTTTTTTTAAATATATAATATAGTAGGTATACATGAATATTGTATATTCTACGCGTGCAGCTCGTTTGCCTCAATCATTCTCGACGTATTGGTGTCGGCAGTAAACACGAACTCCATCGCCGCGCGTTCTCCGTCACTTGAGTAGATATTATTTTGTATTTTCTATTCTCATTTACCTGTTTATATATTGCTTTTCCAGCTTACTGCGTTTTCGCACGTAAAAATAAAATAAAAAAATTCTATTTTTAGTATAGGTATATGTTCTCTATTCTAAAAAATTTTTTTATATTTTGATTGAACAAAAACTCATATTTAATCAATGTGAAAAAAAAAATGTTTACACTTATATACACAAACTTACATACATACATGTTTTATACATAATACGTATAATTTAAAAGTTTACGTTACTGATGTCAAATATAAAATTCATTGTCTAAAGGAATATGTTCTAAAACAAATTATTTGAATAAATGTTGAAATATATTTGAAAAAAATAAATTAAAATACTCTATCACTATCGTCACAATTGTTTTTGAATAATACTCAATTACTTTTAATATTAATTTGAAAAATTGTTGTTCATTAAGAGAACATTACACCCGTTCGGCTTTACGAACGTACAACATAATACATTTGCTTTTTCAAAACTAATTTTAAGTTGTTAGTTTTGATGTTAGTGTAAATTGAAAGATATTTTCAAATTTTCAAATTTAAAGGTAATCTTGGTAAGGATATCAATGCATCAACGTCAGTTTTTGACAATAATTACAGGTTATGAGCATTTTGAAATAATTATATTCAAAAAAAATTCCAACGTCGTAAGCACCTGACGTAGAAACACAGATTATGTTCATACCTTCAAGTTAGATGATAAATCAATTTAATATGAAAGTTAACACACAAAATTGGTTCTTTTGAACAGGAGTTTTCTGTGTTGTATGTTAGTAATATAGACACATAAGTGTGTAACATCTACTTAGCGTTAACCATTTGAAATTTAAATAGTAATGTATATGATGTATTATTATGATGAAGCTTGTATTCATGACTCATGAAGCAACCAATAATTTTTATAAATAGTATAAATAAATGAAGAAATCTGACATTAAGATTGAAAAGATGCAAGTGTTCTTCTGTGTTAATCTAATTTACAAATTACAACATTCCTATACATTTTTAATTTATACAAATATAATGTATTTGTATTACATAATTGAAAAAAATGCATTAACAGTATATTTCTTTAATCTCCGAAATCATTTGTAAAAAAAATTATATTTATAATCACATAAATGCATATTAAATAAATATACCTATTTAATTAATTACCTATATTACATACATTTTTTAAATGTGCCTATGAAATAGTAATTAAAAACATATTTAAATCTGTGTTATATTCTTTCTTTGAAAACGTATTAACTTTTTTTATTATATCCAATTGACATGCCATGAATCAACGCAAGTAAAATAATTACAAAAATTGAGGTTTTTGCTGTCTGTAAATATAAATCTCGATAAATCGATAATATGACAAGACCTGTTTCGTAAATTATAAAAATAAAATTATTATCTTACTATTTTAATAAGTTTGTATTTTGCTTATTACATTATTACTCACTACTTAGCAATCAGTTTTACTTATAATAATAATTTCATAATATAAATTAATAAAATATTTATTTAGAGTTGATAAATATGTACATAAGACATTATGTTTTTCAAGTAATGTCATGCAAATTAATTTTATTTGGTTCTTTATATTGCATAAAAATGTTAGACTTTCGAGAATTATTTGATCTTTTTGGTTCTAACTTATGAAATATGTCATTCTGAATAATTTAATATTTTATTCCTATGGATATATCTATTGAATTTACTTATTATGGTGGTTGGTCAAATATGTACAAAAGGTACTTTTTCATAATATTCAAATTAATGTTTGTTTTTTTTTTTTTTTTTCAACTAATATTTATTTATTTCAAACACAAAAAGTTATTTTAACGGTTAATTTGCTTATCATAATTAATAAATGTTCTATGTGTACATAAAGTGATGTCACCTTATTAATATGCTCAATAATTACTGTGCATGTATTAATAATTTATACTATTTTTCCTTTTTTTAATCAATTTAAAAATAATTTTTGAATCCCTGAAGTCAAAACTATGTTCACAATTCATAACATGCACCGCAATTAATAGGTTCGACACTTCGACCTAATAACATTGATTATTGATTATATCTAGACGAGTGTATCAATGACTTCATTAATAATATCACATTTACCAAGGCAACGCTTTTAAAACACCGCAGACAATTACTGAATTTACAGTGCATGGTGTCGAGGTATAGAGTTTGATTTGATTATTAACATTTCATAAGGAAAGTGTTTGTTCAGCTATTTATCATGATAAATCAAAGCACGGTACAGTTGTATATTATGTTTATTTCCGCAGCTAAGGTGTTTTTGACATATTCATTTAAACCGAATTCATTGATATAAATGAAATAAAACGGAACGTCTACCTCGAACTTTCAGCAAAATAAGAAGACTACAAAAACAAATGAAAAACACGCATTGTACTGATCCTTTACGTAATATGCGATTTATTTATTAAATTTTCGTTTTTGTTTTCATACATTCGTAAAATTAAAATCATTTTTGTCACTCAGTTGTATAAAATAATAAAAACGTTTTTCTTTGTTTTGAAAATCGTTATGTTACACCGAATTCGTGAAATTGCCGATTTCATAAAATCAGCAGAAAAGTTGCCGATTTCATGAAATAAGCAACGCCCTTGCCGAATTCATGAACTCGGCAGTTTGGATACCTAATTCCTGAAATCGGCAATAATATTCTGCCGATTTCATGAATTAGGTATACTTTTTTCTGCCGAATGCATGAATCGGCAGTTTTATGCTCTTAAAATTGCCGAGTTCATGAATTCGGCAAGGGCGTTGCTTATTTCATGAAATCGGAAATTTTTCTTCCGATTTCATGAAATCGGCAATTTCACAAATTCGGCGTAACAGTTATACTGAAATAAAATGATTTAGCTTTGAATATTAAATTCCGAGTACTGTCAGAAATAATATTTAATTTTCGTGAAATGTAACCACACAGTGAATTCTTTTTTCAAATAACCATTCCACTTCATTGTCAGCAGTTTAAAAAAAAATCGTCTTTTAGTTTTTTCCTATTATTTGTCGAACACATTATATTTAATCGTATTTCCATTTTCTCTGTCCAGCAAAAATATAAATCGACAAGATACAATTTAATTTCCCATTGAATACCATCCCAATAGTGTGCACCGCAATTTAATATAATTATACTTCCTTTCAAATATTTGCGTATTATTGATTTTATGTAAATCATTATTCAATACATTCGTGTTTGACATTGCATGACTTTAAATCCTATAACAATAAACGTCAGTTTAAATAATCCTATTGAATTTAAGATCCCAACCATTTACGTAGTAGTATGTACTTGCGAGCGTTTGTGTTTGTGCGAATACACACCCAGTAGGGTTTCAAAATAATTATTTTAAATTTAGATGCCTCTTACGTTTTAGAAAACCACGTATGAACATAATATAATATTTCCTATACAGACAGAACGAGGGAGCAATATAATTATAACAAATAAAACTAGTGCAGGTATGTGTTTGCAATCGGCAAAAAACTTTATAAAGCGAAAAATTTGTTTAACTCCAAATAATCGATCGAAAATCCAGATTAAGAATTTATTTTAAGTGCCCGGATTTCAAAATCGAAATATTTCCAATATTTATTCAGCACAATGGAAATACCAAGAAAAATAGCTTGAAGCGCGAAACATTTTTTATTAAAAAAAATATTAAAATCATTTTTTTTTTCTAACGCAGTTATAAACATATTATCTAATGTTTTTATTACACATTATGAATACAGTACGCCATTATTCTCTGTATATCATACCCAATACGTTGGAATCATTGACGAGCAGCTTTATCACAAAATTTTTAGAAATATTAAAATGCCTATAACCGTATATAGTATATTAAGCGTTACTACTTGAAATTAGTTTTAAACTCTTTAAGTGGTAAAAAAAACTCTATGAAACAGTTATGTGATAACTTTTGAGTTAGGTACTTATATTACATAACCTGGGATATAAGAAGCTGTGATGTGACACATAAAAATAATTTAAGAAAATTGTCGATTAAATAGATTAATGTCATGTCATTCAGAAATAAAACCTAAAAATCATTTAATAGTATTCGTAGCACGTAATTTAAATTTTAACCATCCTCGTTCGCGGTTAAACACGGAAAAATAAATTAAACAAAAATAATGAATTAAAATTATATCCGCTATATCGTCTACCCAGTACTCGTCTATAATCCCAATACTCATCTATAAAATAATGGGCACACTGAACCCTTTGTTTTTTTCACGCAAATGCTCGTCGAGAATTATGCTCAGTATAAGATCATAAAAGGGCGTACTTACATATATGGTCAAAATTTAAAGTTTCTTGCAACATCAATTTTGGAGTTATGACTAAATATCTAAAATCGAATTGGTAAAAGCCGTTTACAACAAATTTTACCATTTTCAATAAATATTTTTTTCCGTTTTTCTTTGCTCTTGGAAATAATATTGATAATAGAGGAAATGAACCTTCAAAGTACCATCGACATGCATTTTTCGATCTATAGAGTTGTTTGATGAAACTTTTGGACAAAGTTAAGTATACCAAAAAGCTTCTCAAGAAAAAAAAATAAAAATATAAATATTATTATAAAATTGATAGATTCTTCGCTTTACTCAGAATCTAAAATGTTGATTGTGTGTTGAATGTATCGTATATAATACATATCATTATCGAATTATAGGCACAGACTACATTTTTATAAAACTGTAATAATCAATAAGTATCGGTGTAAAAAGGCAAGGTCACTTTATCTTGATACAATGCACTAACGACAAACCGTTGTTTCTTTCAAAATATGTGTGGGTGTGTGTGTGTGTGTGTGTGTGTGTGTGTGTGTGTGTGTGTGTGTGTGTGTGTGTGTGTGTGTGTGTGTGTCAATGTTTCACAATGAATAGATCGATTTAAAAATTACACGAATAAAGCTACTGTTGAATACGATAAATTTTTAAAAGGGAATTTTAATGTGTGTCATACACTTATGCATGTATAGGACTACAGACACTCGTACTTATATTTTCGTTGAAATTATTGTCGTCGTCGTTAATTAAACAAACGCTTAAACGCGTGCACCTCCTTACTACTCTATGATGACACGTTCGATAAAGCGTCAATTGAAATAGGGTTCCTTCATTTATCCTTAGAAAATGCGTGAAAAGGATTTCGAATAGCGTGAATTACGTAGGTACACTGTTTGTGGTTTCGTAATATCGTCTTGTTTTCGACGCGAGCTTCATTAGTAAAAAAGCGTCGACGTTATAATACTTCCACATTAATTTATCACAAACGCCTATAGGTGGAACGAACGTAAGTGAGATACAAAATAATAATTACAATAACTACATTATAACAGGCGAACGTTGTCCGTTTCAATATACATAACACATTTTCGTGTAATTCATCGAATGGCCCGAAATAACTGTTACTTATTATTAATGTTACAACGTCTATCGGAAAGCGCGACGTCAATCGCAAAGGACACGTCACTGTGTGTTTCTATAGTAGCGACGTTTAGGTATAAAAGTTATTCGATAATCACCCTACGATACTCTTAGGAGACCTAAACTCCAAAAACTAAATATAGGGATACTTAAAAACAAACCCAAACGGAATCAAACTTCTCCAAATCACATCCGAACTTGGGATACCTATATCCCCTCCATCAAAACCAACCTTCCAGCGATCTGGAAGAATACCAGACATATTAGACATAGCACTAATATCAAATCTACCTACCACTCTTCACCCTCATGTCATAAATGAGCTTGACTCCAGTCATCACCACCCTCAACGAACCTCTTATAATGAACCAGTGCATTCCAAAACTAATAACCGCTCCAATAAATTGGCAAGTGTTTAGAGACAAACTAAATGAAAACTTAGCTGCACCAGACAATATCAAAATCCAGACAACATAAACACTAGCATAGAATACGTAATGAATACAATAAAAATTCAATGACCAAAAATAACAAAACCGATATAAAAGCTGGAGTCCCCCAAAGCTCAGTACTAGGCCCTACCTTGTTCAACATCTCCTGCTATGACATACCAATTCCTTCAAACTCACAGCTGGCGATGTTTGCGGATGACACAAAAATAATAACCTTAGGCAACTCCCTAGAATTTTCAATTCAAAATCTCCAAACAGCTCTAAACACAGTGACCACCTGGTTCAAAACATGGAAACTAAACCTTAATCCAACAAAAAGTGCAGCAAAAATATTTTCCCTAAACAATACAATATAAAGATCCTCAACCTATTTACACTAATAACCAGCCAATACAATGGAACAATAATGATGACTCTATCAAGTACCTTGGAGTGTTTTTAGACGAAAAACTGACATAGAAAATTCATATAAATAATAAACTCACTCAAGGCTATGTAATAATAATCACACTATATCCCATAGTTAACTTTAAATCAACCATCCAAATGAAATTGTTCATCTTACTATACACCTCAATAATCCGGCCTCTGATCACTTATGTCTGCCCAATCTGGACAGCGTCATCCTTTTCAAAAATCAGCAAAATCCAAATCTTTCAAAATAAATTTCTGAGAATATGTTTCAAAGCACCATGGTTCATGAGGAATAGACAAATCTACAACGACACAAGAATCCCTCTTCTCCAAGACTAGATAAAAACACAATTTCAAAACTTTCACGCAAACTCAAAACATCCGATGGTGCACGGTTTTACAATCTGGGAATCAAAACGAAAAATCGGGGCTTAAAACCACGTCTACCGCAAGATCTTCTTATACCAGACCAGAGTGAAGACGAAGATCAACCATAATTTACCACTTCAAATACTTACTTTAAAATACATAAATCTATCTAAATATTCACAATATCTTAAACTAATTATAACTAGAAATAGAACCTTGTAATTTGGAATTTTTAAACTGACTTGTAATAGCATGTAATATGCTGAGACATTTTAATCTTATTTTGTGTATGTTTAATATCATTGTGACGTCGTGTAAAGAATACGCCAAAACGATACCGGTCCGGTGGCAAATGTGATGATGAAAAATAAAACAAACGAAATTCATTGCCTTCGATCGACTAATGATAATAATTGCCGTAATAAGTGCCCATGAGTATATTTTACACTATTCGCCGTGTTCACCGCCAGAAAACGACACGGACAAAAACAAATTACAACAGCCAAATTTTTATTTTCACACGACTAACGTTTCTAACAATGATCTGAACAAATATACGGTCTATAACGAAAAACGAAAAAATAATTTCAAATGTATCCGAAGCTGTTTACGGTGTACACACGTTTCTAGTGAAAAAAATACTAGAATCGCATTATCTGATATGAGATACCTGTGGCTGAATTATTTAGAATTGTATATTATTTCAATACCGACATAAAAATTTGAAATTATACTATTATTACTTTATACGGAATATTTATTTTGTCATATAATACCGTAGCAACTCGTTCGTCGAGCCTTCGTCGTTATTACAATATAATATATAGGTCACAGTAAATTCTACACAAATATATATTATAACGTCGTATAATAATCGTAATGGAAACAATAGAAAAAACTGTTAACAGCAATATGTTCGTACGAGGCCCACTAAACTACACTTTTATAATGTCATTAGTGCAGTTGAACAAGTATCAATTAATGATACAACACAATTGGCGTATTGAATCGTTATTATACATATAGTACGTGAGTACATAATACACGTTCCACAAAAATTAAAGAACTTTTGCACATTAATATCACCGTGAGTATGGTAAATATAGTATCTAGGTATGTTTTGTTTGACGTTTGATATTCAATTACTTTTTAATGAAACGGCATTGTAACGATGTGCTTTTAAAAATAGTTCTTTCAAGTTCAAAACGTAAACAAAAATATTTTAAAATTTATCCATGTTCCAATAGGTACCTGCGTTCACCTACCACCAATTAGTGATTTTGGCTGAACTGCAAAACGCTCGTGATTATATTCACGGTCTTAGTGAATTTTGAATGTATTTCAAAAAGGTTTATTGTCGTGGAATTCGCTGAGATTAAACGCTATGCTACAAATATTGTGCAATTGAATTAACACTGGCGAATGTTCGGCCCTTGAAACTAAGCCAAGCATAAAAAAAAATATTAATCTGTAAAATATATTATGTTTATTATAATTTATAAATATCGTGTATTTCAAACACACGCTAGAATAAATCATAATTATTATACATCATCCGCGATTAAGCATGAAAATATTTAATTAATCGTAATACATTCCATTACGCTCTCTTAACGTCCCGGCTATTTGTGATAAAATGAGTCCCAGATTACTATCAAAGTGTCAAGATCTTGTAGTCAGTACGTAAAATACTTAATAATTCAAAACTTCATGTTTGCCTATATATTGTAGTATGATACTAATAATTATATTTAACATTAACATTTCACCAACAAAAAGTATCGCGATTAAAAAAAAACTATCATGCGTCATAAATAATAGCGCTGAGAGTGCATTTTTTAATATTTTACATTCCTTTCGGTGTACAATCCGATGAAAAAAAAACTTCAAATTCTCCTAATATTTTCAGAAACTTCTGTATGATTTAAAAACATTTTATGAGTAATTAAAATTGTACTGGAAATTAATGAACGATATTAATTAATAGCAATCGTGTAACATGGCATCATAACATTAAATTGCTTTTGGCGTGGTCAGATTTTTAGTGTTATAAAATTTGTTTAATTGTTATTACGGGATTATACGAACGATGACTATCGAGTCTCATAAAAATGAATATAATCTGATTTTTATAGACGAAACGTTTTATTGCATTTACTTAAAATTTGTTATTACGTTGTTTTACTAGCTTCTAAATTAAATTTTATGAGTTATGTTTAATGTAATCTATCATTACAAAACGCGTGAAACACTTGATTTTATCCTGTCATAATACAATAATATTATTTAAAAAAAACTTCTATAAAAAACAGTAAATAAATTTTAAAATATATATACACCTATATATATATATATATATATATATATATATGTTTCCGCAACAGTTACGTAATGTGCGTGGACGCACGACATCTTATCTTATTGTTATTATTATATTCTTATATTGTCGTGTGCCCAGATGTCGTGTGCGTCCGCGCATATTACGTAACTAATTAACGTATGATTATATTTAAATTATTATTATATTATATTTTATTATTATATTTGTGTGCTTTGTACATCGAAGTTCGGGTCGTCGGTACTTTGTACATCGCAAAAGCGGACGCCGTCGCCGGTGTACCTACCTATAAAAGGCCCGGCGGCGTGACAAAATACCGTCATTTGCTGCCTATCCGGTGCCGTAGTAAGACCTTCCCAGGCAGACTTACGCGGCGTCGGAAGACAGTATTCCCCCCAACCTCGACGAACGGTATATTTATGTTGGTCAATGGTGTAATAGTCGGAGTTATTCTGGCATTGCATCGATCAACATAATCACACGTCAATGGTGCAATAGTCAGAGTAATTCCGGCATTGCATCGACTCCTATACCGTTCGCTCGAGGTTTTTCTCCCGTCGACGCGAGTTCGTGTATGTAAAAGTTCGTGTGTGTAAAAGTTCGTGTGTATAAAAGTTCATTATGTATCAAAATTCGTGTTGTAATTTATTCAGCTTTCCGAGCAAATAAAGAACAATTCCATTATTCTTCAAACTGTATTTTTTTTTTTATTACTTTCCGAGTCTTAACATAATTTTTGGTCCCTCGAACCGGATTCTTACCGCATTTTTGTCTACTTAAAATAACAATTTCAAATTTCAAACGTAAGTACTGTCGTGTCTCCTAATACTCGTTCCCCGAGTATTATATTCATCTTTTCGTCGACGACAGTACTACATATCACAACATGTCTTTGGGGTCAATGGCCTACGTCGAGGCCAAGGCACGTGTGAATCGTGGTATCAAACGGCTCACAGGTTTTATACAAGCTTCTGTTGAGTTTAATCAAGACCGTTCCAACGTCGCAAAACGCGCTAAAGTCTCTAGAATGATTGGTGAAATAAACGATATACGTCGACATGTAGAAGAGGACATTCAAGTAATGGAAACATCTGTTGCAAACAAAACATCACCAGTGGACGTAACAGATTTTACGGCTACGCAACAACTTAGTGAATCATTCGACGCTCTATATTACGAGCTAGCTGCATTCGCCGAAGTTCATAAATTTTCGACATCACATCTCAATCAATCAACTTTAGAACAATCACAAAACTGTAGCAGTATGGCGGCATTCCAAATGCCCAAAAGAAAATTCCCAACCTTCTCGGGCGTAGTAACAGAGTGGCAAGGATTTGAGGATCTCTTTAATTCTATCCTGTCACATGCACCTGACCTACCAGACGTAGAACGTTTTGAATACCTAAAAACATCCTTACACGGAGAACCATCGTCATTAATCGCGCATCTTCCAATAACGGCCGCCAATTACCTAAGCGCTTGGGAAATTTTACGTTCACGTTACGGAAATAAACGCGACCTGGCTCGGATACATTTAGACGCTTTATTAACGCCTCATGTAGTTCAAATTGATAAAGCCGCTTCAATCAAAACATTCATAAATACAATTCACGAACATACAGCGGCTCTGGATAACCTAAACTTTGTTACTCGTCAGTGGAATCAAATTCTTATACATATCTTTGAAAAGCAATTAGATTATGAACTTCGTGCCCGTTGGGAAATTCGAGTTGGAGATACAGTGTCACCCACTCTAACTGACCTGATTGATTTTCTCCGAAGTCATATCAGAGCAGCTGAAATACAAGGAGAGGGTCTCTCTGCATCCAAAACGCATCGCCTCAAACCTGAAGCAAAGAAAATGAATCCACGTTTCACTCCAACCCATCGAGTTCTGACTACCGGAATAAGTACCGAAACATGTTCACTGTGCAAGGAACCACACAAGCTCAGACAGTGTCCAAAGTTCATTGCCAAAACACCAAGTGAACGGTATCAAATTGTAAAGGAACGTAGTTTGTGCCTTAATTGTTTAATGCCAAACCACAATACAACGTTATGTAAGTCACAATTTACTTGTCGCGTTTGTAAACAAAGGCATCATTCAATGCTTCATTTCATTAAATCCACGTCAAGCTCCAGTGATAAAACAAATATTCAGACACCAGCAAACAATGTGGAACCAGCACTAAACACATGCCTCGTTTCCCAATCACAGCGTCCCACGGTGCTGTTAGCCACAATGCTACTCAATGCCAAGGCATCAGATGGAACCTATCAAACACTACGTGCACTGGTTGACAGTGGATCAGAAGCCAGCTTTATAACGGCAAGTTGCGCTGACCAACTAGCATTACGACGTCGTCGATGTTCCGCACAAATCCGTCCATTTGCCGGATCATCAATTAGTATTGTGTCAGGCATCGTTACGATCACGCTGTCCGCACACTCTGCAACTAAACCGACCGTAACTATCGACGCCATGATCGTACCAAAAATCATAGATAAAACTCCGAATTACAATTTAACGTCAACTACATGGCCACATCTGAAGAATCTCCCGCTAGCTGATCCAACATATAATAAATCGGGTTCAATTGACATTTTATTAGGGGCCGACATCGCACCTTCTCTCATGACAGGTGATCGAGTTATCGGCAAGCCAACTCAACCCGTTGCATTCAATACGTTGTTTGGTTGGATAGTCTTAGGACAAGCCGATCAACCACCAACACCGACAGTCACAACTTTGGTAGTTCAGTCTAGTGCAGAACTAGACTCAGCCCTGACCCGTTTTTGGACACTTGAGGAACCGTCATCAACATCACCTTCAGCAATCGACAGCACGGACCCAGCAGAGCAAGTTTTTGTGTCATCTGTTACCAGAACTCCATCCGGGCGTTTTTGCATTGAGTTACCGTTCAAATCACCTAACCCAATTATTGGTGATACAAAAGGGCAGGCACTTAACCGCTTTCGACATCTTGAATGGAGATTATCTAAAAACAACGAGATTCGAACCAAGTATATCGAATTCATGCAAGACTATCTAGACAGTAATCATATGGAAATTGTTCCAGTTCATCAACGATCCACGCCCAATCATTATTTTATTCCACATCATTACATTTTACGACCAGATAGTCAAACCACTAAGCTGCGAGTTGTGTTTGACGCGTCGGCCAAAAGTTCCACAGGTATTTCTCTCAACGATTGCCTACACACTGGTCCGAAAATGCAAGCTGATTTGTCTCACATTCTAATGCGGTCACGCTTACATCGAATCGTATTCACCGCCGACATCAAACAAATGTACAGACAGATCCTCATCGCAGAAACAAACCGAGACTATTTACGCATTTTATGGCGATTTGATGAACGAGATCCCATTGAAGAGTATCGCTTATGTACAGTAACATATGGTACATCGGCGGCTCCATTCCAAGCACTCCGAACTTTAAAACATTTAGCAACACTTGGAATAAGCACCCACCCAGTCGCATCTCAAGTACTACAATGTGATACTTTTGTCGATGATATTTTCACTGGTGCAGACTCTGTTTCATCAGCGCTGAACAGTCAAAAACAATTAAATGACTTGCTATCAAGTGGTAAATTTGAACTTCGAAAATGGGCGAGCAATGCACTTGAGGTAGTTAATGCCGTGCCGGAAGCTGCACGATCTAAGTCACCTTCAGTTCAATTTGATGACGAGTGTGAAACAGGAATTAAGGTACTCGGTTTACACTGGGATCCACAACAGGACCATTTCCGATATGCGATACAGTGCTTAGACGTCAAGCCCACCAAAAGAAAGGTATTATCAGAAATAGCACGTATTTTTGATCCGCTTGGGGTGTTAGCTCCTATCACGTTCTTAACCAAACACCTGATGCAGTTATTATGGACAGCTGGCATTGGCTGGGACGACGTTATTCCACCAAATGCTCATGCAATCTGGCAGCAATATCGTGATCAATTACCTTGTCTACAGGAACTTCGAATACCAAGGCGCATTACAACCAACACTTATGATTCCATTGAACTCCACGCCTTCTCGGACAGCTCGGAAAAGGGATACGCTGCCGCCATCTACTTACGAAGCAAGTCCTCAACTGGCGTTATCTGTCATTTAATTACTGCAAAAACTAAAGTAGCTCCATTGAAACGCGTGACGATTCCACGGCTAGAACTGTGCGGTGCATTGCTGGCAGCCACCCTATTAAAAACAGTTCAAGAAGTGTTATCCCCTGTGATTAATATAACACGTACATATGCTTGGACAGACTCAATGACAACTCTGGCCTGGATTAGATCTTCGCCTCATCGATGGACAACATTTGTCGCCAACCGAGTTAGTCAATTGCAAGACCTTACCGCACCATCAATATGGAGGTACGTTCCGACAAACGTCAACCCTGCTGACTGTGCGTCAAGAGGCCTCTTTCCAGCTGAAATTCTCTCGCATTCCCTATGGTGGGCAGGACCGGCGTTCCTTTATAATGATTCCACTGAATGGCCCACAGAAAAGGCTCGCAATGATGACAGTATGCTACATCCAGAATCCAGACTTACGGTCACGTTAATAACAACACCAACGAACAATGATCTTAACCGCTTATTAATTCAATTTTCATCATTACCCAAAATTATAAGAATAATCGGGTATTGTCTTCGATTTAAACCACACAAACACACAACCACAGTCTTAACACCTATGGAACAACATGAGGCGCTGAACATCATCATCAAATCAGTCCAGCATGATGCATTCTATGATGATATACACCTTCTGTCAGCGACGAAACCATGCACCAATCATCTCCGCAGACTAAGTCCCTTTATTGATTCCTCGGGTATTCTACGAGTAGGCGGACGCATCGTGCACGCATCACTTCCCTACGATCAGAAGCATCCAGCTTTAATTCCAAAACGACATCCATTCACGTCAGTACTTATTCACCAACCACCTTTCAACACTCCAAATTCAATGGCACTTCAACCCACCATCTGCGCCACACTTTGGAGGATTGTGGGAAGCAGGTGTTAAATCCGTCAAACACCTTTTGTATCGGTCCTTTGGCAATCACCGATTGACCATGGAAGAACTCGCCACGTGTCTAACACGCATAGAAGCTACGCTGAACTCTCGACCATTAGGTTCCGCAAGCAATGACCCAGCTGATTTCGATGCACTAACACCGAACCATTTTTTAACTCTGGAACCCAGTACGACCATCGCAGACCCAGATCTTTCATTGATCCCGATGTCCAAATTGCAACGATGGCGGCTCATTCAGGATATCCACAAACATTTTTGGAGTAAATGGCAATCCGACTACATAAACACTCTACAACAACGTACTAAATGGACAAGGCATACTGGAACGTTGCATCAAGACGACCTGGTTCTCATCAAGGAGCCTTCCAACTCACTTCAATGGAAAATGGGTCGTGTCATGCATCTTCACCCAGGAACCGATGGAATCAGCCGTGTTGCCACCGTCAAAACTGCAACCGGATTACTAAAACGTCCCACCAACAAGCTCTGTCCACTTCCAAAACTTTAAAGGCGAATGCCTTTAAGGTGGGCAGTATGTTTCCGCAACAGTTACGTAATGTGCGTGGACGCACGACATCTTATCTTATTGTTATTATTATATTCTTATATTGTCGTGTGCCCAGATGTCGTGTGCGTCCGCGCATATTACGTAACTAATTAACGTATGATTATATTTAAATTATTATTATATTATATTTTATTATTATATTTGTGTGCTTTGTACATCGAAGTTCGGGTCGTCGGTACTTTGTACATCGCAAAAGCGGACGCCGTCGCCGGTGTACCTACCTATAAAAGGCCCGGCGGCGTGACAAAATACCGTCATTTGCTGCCTATCCGGTGCCGTAGTAAGACCTTCCCAGGCAGACTTACGCGGCGTCGGAAGACAGTATTCCCCCCAACCTCGACGAACGGTATATTTATGTTGGTCAATGGTGTAATAGTCGGAGTTATTCTGGCATTGCATCGATCAACATAATCACACGTCAATGGTGCAATAGTCAGAGTAATTCCGGCATTGCATCGACTCCTATACCGTTCGCTCGAGGTTTTTCTCCCGTCGACGCGAGTTCGTGTATGTAAAAGTTCGTGTGTGTAAAAGTTCGTGTGTATAAAAGTTCATTATGTATCAAAATTCGTGTTGTAATTTATTCAGCTTTCCGAGCAAATAAAGAACAATTCCATTATTCTTCAAACTGTATTTTTTTTTTTATTACTTTCCGAGTCTTAACAATATATATATATATATATATATATATATATATATATACAGGGTGATTCACTAAGCGTGCTCACCCCCTTTTTTGGTCGCAAAAATGTAAAAATTTGAATTTTTTTTTTTTTGGAATGTTCAAGTTACCATAAGGACTATGTTTTCCACTACTTTTTTTTCGTGTATCCTTTAGTGTATCCAGTGGGCATACAAACTTTTTTTTTCAAAAAAAAAATTTGTAAAAAATACATTTTATAGGAACTTGAACATTCCAATAAAAAAAATCACATTTTTTGCATTTTTACGGGAAAAAAATTTGGGTGAGCATGCTTAATGAATCAAACAAGGATATCTCAAATACTGCTCGTTCGAATTTTGATTTTAATACATAAAAATTTACAGAAAAGTGCACGAATAAAATTCAATGGTAAAAAAGGGGGTTGCCATTTGAAAAAAAAAGTTTGTAGGCCCACAGGATACACTAAAAGATACACGAAAAAAAGTAGTGGAAAACATGGCCCTTATGGTAACTTGAACATTCCAAAAAAAAAATTCAAATTTTTGCATTTTTGTGACTAAAAAAGGGGATGAGCACGCTTAGTGAATCACTCTGTATATACATAAATAGAATAATTAACTTAAATCCACCATAAATGCTCTAAATTCTAAATAATTGTAAGAAATAAATATACGTCAATATTATTAAGTAAAAGGAAAACACGACTCAGTGGCGTAGCCAGCGGGTAGGCCTGGTAGGCCCGGGCCTACCCTATTTTTTTGATAAATTTCATGAAAAATTGGTTGTAAGTAGTATCGAACCACCGCGTACCATTATTTTGTTTTGTACTAATATCGTGATTATAAATTTTTGTGCTCTTATTTTTTTTTACTAGTCACTATTTTTTGAAAAATGAAACGTTTTTGAATTTTTCGAATTAGAATTTTTTTTTTAACTTTTTGAATTGTACCAAGAGGTAAAAAAATTTAAAGTTGGATTTGAAGAGTTAACAAAAACAATTGAACATATTTTTGTAGTTCCAGTATCCAGTACCTCAGCGGAAAAGAGTTTTTCTACAATGAAAAGAGTGAAAACGTATCTTAGACCAACGATGACTAGCCGCAGACTTAATAACTTAACGTTGCTGTCATTTGAGAGAGAAATAAGTGGAACATTCGTGGATAATCTATCTGATGTAATTGAAGAGTTCACTTCAATGAAAAAAAGAAAATTCGAATTTCCTCTATAAAAATATTTTTATTTCCAAAGTTATCTTTTTGTTTATAAAATGTTTTATAGTTATGTTACTAATATTATTTTA
The DNA here is from genome assembly GCA_027580255.1 of Therioaphis trifolii. Taxonomy (NCBI): domain Eukaryota; kingdom Metazoa; phylum Arthropoda; class Insecta; order Hemiptera; family Aphididae; genus Therioaphis; species Therioaphis trifolii. The sequence continues at coordinate 28,865,901 of CM050408.1, forward strand.
TATTATGATGCGAGTTTTAAAAGTTACGTTTTTTATTTTATAATTAAATTAAATTACATTTTAGTAGATATTATTTTATACTATTCAAATTATTAAATACATACATAATTATATGATATTCGGTTTATTTTTATTTAATATGTAACAATATTTTAATATTAAAAATGTTTATTGGTACTCGGTAACCTTTTTCATAAAAATATCGGGCCTACTCAGAAAAAAATGTCTAGCTACGCCACTGACACGACTCCAATCAATACAATCTTCTCAATCGTAATCAAAAACGTAAATAGCTTTAACAACTTATAACTCCCTAGAGTTTAATATATTATGAGCCATTCCAATTTTTTATAATTAGTAAATTTAATTTTCAAATCGTAAACAATTCATGTACCTAATGAATAAATTGTAGTTTAAAAGGTACTATTTTTAGTTTTATCATCTCATAAATTTCAATAAAACAAAAAAACTCGGATTAATTTAATTATTCCAGCGCGAATACTCCAAAAAATGATGAAAAAGTTATGCGTGAAATACGATAAAAGAGGAATACATCTATTTTCTATGCAAAAGGGTTTTAATCCATACAATTTTTGACATTAAAAAATATAAATTTTAGTTTAAGATATTTTGAAAAAACTTACACATCGAATGAAATGGTAAAATAGTTATTTAATGAAGAGATCACTATATCGAGGCCTAAAGATGTATAATTAAACACATTTATTTAAATACCACTATACATAGTATAAACATTAAACAGTATACGTAATTTAAGTTATCATTTTAGATTCAATGTGAAGGCGAAATATATATATTGATTTTACAATGATATTTATTTCATTTTATTTTTATTTTTCTGAGAACATTTTTTGGTCTGTCCCAAAAATATCATCAGACATTTTTAAATATCAAAAATTGCATCAAGTTGGTACTTCAGTTTTCAATATTCTCGAAAAGTTTTTCAGGTGTTTGAAAAACTACCAAAAAACTGAGTAAAAACGGTAATATTTTCTGTAAACAATACTTTTACTAAATAAATTTTAATTATTATGCCATAACAAGGAAAGTAACGTTGCTAGAAATGGTAAAATATAAAATCGATACATTTTATTACAATGAAGCTTCAGTCAGAATCGTTATACTAAATAAAAGATTTATTTTTTCTTTAAAATCGAATACATACACTGAATCAATATTTAGCCCACGTAGTAAATAAAAAAGACGGATTTCCAGCCAAATTATATATCCATTATTTACATATGATATATGATTTTTAATTTAATATTTTCATTCATTAATGAGTTATAACCGAAGAAACTTTAATTTTTCAATATTTATTATTCACGAAATATTGTCTATTACAGCGCTCCTTAAAATCGAGACGATTGTATAGCGTTGAGTCTTAACATTTTAATTAAGTCACAATCATGATTTTAATCGTTTTAATTTATTATACGACTCTTTACAAATAAAAACTAACATGTCTACACAAGACGTCCATAGTTAATGTATATATGTATAATAGTGTTGTGTTATTAAAACAATTTGATTACCTAAGAACCTTAATATAAAATTATTAATGTGTCTATAAACAGGCGGTGACGGCTCGTGCTTAAGTGCGCGGGTACGAGCCATTATTTTTTCAACGGTTTATCGTAACTATATATTTAGTCAACTTTAAGAACACCGTGGTGTGATATCGTGTAACCCGGTTAATAATAAGAACATATTGTATTCACAGTGTCAGCATGGACATATTTCGTGAAACTATTATACTGTAGCTCCTAAAATTATTCATTCACGCAAATACGCATACACCTAATGGTTCGCTAGACCGCCGGGGCATGACGGCAAGGCAGTATTCTATGCGCTCGGACGCGGTCTACGAGGACCACGAAATACAATGCATCTCGGTGCGCTGCCACTGCTGTGAACCGACTATACGATAAATTCTGTGTTTATTTTTTACATACACTTTGCTGGTGTTTTAAAACAGGTATGATCGAAAATCGGGTCGTGTTTCATTACGGTTAAGATGATACTGTTGATCACATTATGTATATATTATTATCAAGGCCAGGTTTACGTATAAGCAATACGAGCAATCGCCTAGAGCGCTAAATTTTAAAAGACGCGAGCATAATGTTAAAATCCACTATTCCGATCAAAAAAAAAAATATATATATTTTCACCTAAATTATGCAAAAACTTTGTTTTTCCGAGAAACCGTGTTAACATTTAACGCCTAAATAACTGTTTTTAAAAATTTCGCCCAAAAATTTAAGAAATGTTTTAAACTGTTTGATTAAAATTCTTTGTGTTATTTAGTGTTTTGTTTTCGCGGGATAAAAAATATTTAAACTTACGAGGAGAGAAAAGCTTTTTACGTGTAATATTAAACTGTATTTTATGACGTTTTGTCGAGTAAAATTGTAGTTAAATTAATAGCATCGCTTTAGCACCACAAAGGTTTCACAGAAACAGTGGCAGCTAGTACATAAACCTTATGAATTATTTATGTTGCATGTACGTAGTATGTATTATATTTAAATATGTATTTGAAATAATATAAAGTTAATTATATGATTGTTAATGAGAATAGTTTTTTTTTTAGAAAAAATTACGAGAAATAGATTAAATAGAAGAAAAAAATTTAATGTATTTTGATTAACGTGTAAAAATATAACTTGTAAGTGATAACTCGAAAACGGATGAACGATTATTGTGAAAAATTAGTGGAAGCATAAAAAGTAATACTAATTTTATATTTAATTAAAAACTCAAACGTTCAAACTGTATTGAAACTTTTGGTAAAAGCGGACGATATTGTGCTAGGATAAATAGTCATAATTAAAAAAACTAAAAAAGTTGGTTCGACTCGATTATTCTCTTAAACATGACATTGGGTAGTTTGTTGGACGATTTTCAAAAATTATTAAATGTATAAATGCATTACACTGCGTAAGTTCATAACAAAGAGCCAATTTCCAGTACAATTTTTTTTTTTTTAATTTAGAGCTTATAAACTTTTATAACGATCTTCCTTCCACATTCAACAAATTTGTACATATTATGTTAAATCAGTTACGTGAACTTTGTGATTGACTGTACGGTAATTTAAGTACGTCTCAAATTTGAAAGTGTTCTTTGAACATTTCCAAGAAATTTTTCGGAAAGTCGTGGTAACTTTGTTATGTCAACTTAGCGTGTCATCTTTTAACATGTTCATAGACATGAATGCCATAGCATTCAACCACTGAGCTGCCCTTTTATATTCATTTTGATCATGTTATTGTGGTTCAATTGTCATAAAATTAATACCTGAATTGATCAGTATCCAAATGTATATCGTTTTAATATTAAAAAAGTTCGTCCTTCGTCCCATCGGTCCTCGGACAAGATATTGGTGATGAATGTATTAAGTTTTAAAGAAATGATGACTCATTTCTTTAGTATAAAACAATTCTGAGCAAAGCTTCAGTGTAATATAATATATTATTATTTAAATACTGTTTAGGTATTTTACGGTTATTTGTATAATTTTTTGTGAGTTATAATAATTTATTAAAGTGTGTATAAAAAAAAATCCAAACTCACGATTTTTGAATTTTTGTAAGGATAATTAGGTAGGTATATGAGTAAGGTCATATTACATTTCCAGAATTTTTTGTCAAATATTTAAAATTATATCACATAAAAACTTTCAAACAATTTGGTAAATTAAAAGTTCTATATTTAAGTCAAAAGTGCTATAATTGTTCTGAAAATGTTGTCCAATATAAAAAAAGTATGTATTTGATATTGGATAAAATTTTCAAGTTTCTAGCTTCAATACTTTTCGATTTATGACTAAATACCTAAAATCTGAACAGTGAAAATCTCGTTTACGGCTGGTTTTTACCGATTTTACCGTTTTTACTCAGTTTTTCTGTCGTTATTCTTGATTATTGGAAAAACTATGGAGATTTTGAAAAAATGACCTCTCTAAAGTACCATCTCTGTTCAATTTTGAATCTAAAAAGTTGCTGGACGAAACTTTTGGACAAGGATTTCTATACGAAAAAGTGTTTACAGAAAAAAAAACAAAAACTTATATTACGGTTATATCTTTTGTTATTAAATATTATTATACATTTTCTAGTTAAAATTAAAACTAAACATATAGTTTAAATTTATTATGTTATTTTCATAAAAAATTATAGAAATATTATACAGAAATATTTTTATAAAAGGTCTTCATAAAAATGTTTACTCAAAAATATTTTTATTTATTTTTTATTAGGACATTTTTGTTGAAAAACAATTTTTTTCAACTCATTAACATCTACACTACACAATATGCTCATTTTTTATGTTTTTGGAATATAATATGTGCAATTAATATATTTAAATAATAATAAAAAAAAAATGTTCAACATTTCAGGGCAAAAAACCATATTTTGAGACTATAAAACACAATAAAGTACAACTTTAAAATTTAATTTTTTTTTCTTTCTTACCAATTTTTCGATTTCAATGTGATATACAACTTAAAATATTTAAAAAAAAAATTGGTCACTGTGAATTTTAAAATTAAGTTTTATGTGTCTCCTGAAAAGTTTCAGAAAATGGAGATGTCTTGTTATAGAACTGACGCCTTCAATTTCAAAATTTTTAAAGTATTAAAATACAATAATTTACAAAGATAGTATGAAACGATACAAAGATAGTACAAACGATACATGAAATAAATTACATGTTTGGCCGAAAAATAAGCTCTTCAATAAATTTTGTAAACAAAGGCATTTACTTGCATTTACATTTTATACTTTGAGAGAAGAAGTGAAGGATCTCGTCAATTTTACAATGATATTTTTAAATTTATTTTTTCTTCTATTTAATTTTTTTTTCTTGAGACACGTTTGAAGCCCTAAATTTAGTCCAAAACTTATGTCCAGCAACTATATTGATCAGCAATGTCATGCAGGTGGTATTTTTAGGGTAGGTACCTACATTTTTCTCTATTCTTGATATTTTATTCAAGAGTAAGGAAAAATAGCCGAAAATTGATTAAAAAACGATAACATTTTCTGCAAACAACTTTTACTGATTCGATTTGAGATATTTAGTGATAACTCTAAAAGCAATGTTGCTAGAAACTTGAAATGTTCACCATATATTATAACACATAGTTAGACGCATTCTTGATAAAAGTTTTGTAATATTCTTATCTATAACTTTAAGGTTATGTTAGTTGCTACACAGTATGATGATGTTATTATATGGAATTATGGAATACGTTACAATACATATTATAATATTTCATGTATTCATGTCATAGTTGTGACTCGTTAAATAATTAATCCAATTCAAACGGATATAATATGACACAATATTGGCGACGAAGTAAATCGGTGTTTATTGATCTTTCACGTTCAATAGTTTTTTTTTTCTGTTAACTATTCTTTTTTTTTTTTATTGAATATGGCTAAATTTTCATTAACTTGTCATTTTCTGTTAACTAATGTACGATGGCTACTAATAATAGACTTATTGTGAATTGCACAGGACAATTAGGTCAGTGAACTGAATTTAAACCTAAAGAATATGATTTTAATTGAATGTATAGAGCGATTTGAATCGCACGTATCACTTAATGAATCAATATCCATAAACAAAAGTTGTTATTTTTGACATTGTTGGGTAACAACGGGTATTCGTTGTTAAGATACTTATGTACATCTAAGAAACCGATGGATAAAGATTTTAAAGAACTTACGGAGCTATTAATTAATTAAAGCCAAATAATATTACGGAGCAGTACGAATTTGAGAAACGTAGACAATTTACGGAAGAATCGGTAATTAAATTTATTACTGCGCTAAAAAGTTCTCAGAATAATGCGAATTCGGCACAGTTTTAAACGACGCATTAGAGATCAAGTCATTTGGAGGATGAAAGACAAATTCGTTGAGAAGAGTTTACAGTCAGGAGATTCTCTGACATTTAAAAAGTGCATCGAGTTGAGTGTAGCTAAGGAATCGTCGAGTAATGATGTCGAAAAATGGGAGCAAGCAGATATTTAACTACCGAAAACCGTCGAAGTGAAAAACTAATAAAAATAGCAATATTGTTAGCAAACGGGGGCAATTTACATCAAACTACGGCGAATTTAAAAGTAGAGCTAGTGGATCTTCGAAGAACGAAAAAGTGGTGTGTTGTTGCTGTAGTGCAATAGCCAATATAAAACAATCACGTAAATACAAAATGCTGCTAATTTTAAAAAGTGGGTCATCTTAAAAAAGTATGTAAGCCTTCTTAAATTTTTTTCGATTTTATTTTTTCTGTAAGCCCTGCACGTTGTCTCGGTCTCTAAGTTTAAATGGCCCATAAATTGATGAAATATAAAAACGTAGGTAAAAAATAATTAAAAAAGTGCAAATATTTAAATTAAATTTAAACCCACTGAAAACGAAACTTTATAAATGTTGGGTCATAAATGATTTTTCGTTTTAATTTCACCGTAGTATACCTACTTAACCAAATAAATAATTACGATTTAATTTAAAACGACGTATGCTTCCAAAATAGTAAACGGCCTTTTAAAAATGGGAATGCCAAAATTAGGATATCAACGAAATAAAAATTAGAAACATTAACAATCATACCTTAAAAATCGGATTCGCCCACGTATCACACTTTTCAACATTTATTCCTCTAAAAACGTACTAGCATCTATAATAATATAGACGTGTTTTGCGTGCCTTTAACGAAACGAAAAATCGTTACATTAAAACGCGTAGCAATATGCTTGATGCTTGAATATTTGTAGACAGATATGGAGGAAGGGGGAGGTGATCAATTTGATTAGAAATGAGGAGAGCAGCACCTTCATGTGCGGTACCATCTGCATGGTCAGCTCTGATAATATCATAACCAAAAATCTTAAGTGAAGAGGTTTTAGTTAGGTGATTTTCCGAAATAGCGACGGCACGCAACACGTGAGCGCAGCCGAACGCGTGTTAAACATGTTAATTTTTGCCGACCCAATGTACGTATCTTTTGTGAACGTATAATATTATATAAACTACAAGTCGGTTAGGCTCCGCAGTAGTTCGGGTGATAAAACAAAATACATAATATAGTACAGAGTTCATCCCAAAGACGTGACGGTTGTAAGTCGAAATATTTCAAATCGTCGCAGTACGCAACCGCACCGATGACAGTCGACTATACGTTGGTGTCTTTCGGTACGGAGGCAACGGTGTCATAATACGTTATATGTGTTAGCCCATGACCCTATATTATGTAGAGATGTGTACATTTTACATATATAAAAGATCGTTTATGGATTTTTTTTTTTTTTTTTGTTTATTCGTTATTGATCACCAATCAGATTAAAGTGAATTATTCACATTTATTAAAATGTACTTAAAGACAAATAATTAACAAATGCTATTTAGATAATATTTTTAATTGAGTAAAGTGATTACAATGATCATAAAATAAACAAAGCTCAAACAATCAGACTTTATGATAAGATTTTTGTCAAACTAAATCTCTAACAATAGCATCGTAACAATATTATCAGGAACCTATTGTTTCTAAACGACTTATAAATACGATCGCTGTGAAATTATACGAGTTAATTTCGACATTTCTTTTTTTGCCTCTTGTAGTTAACTCTTTCCCCTTGATTTCACGACAAAATATAACTCGGGACGACTATTATACTAATGCTTCACTCGTTTCAAAATTTGCCGTCCTAAAAAAAAAAAAACTGTCACCGGAGTCGACGCGTACGGCGTTCCACCTTAATAAGCCACCGATCGAGGGGGACGTTATTTAAATGTTTTACGCACGAACGCAGTGCATGCGATTTGCATGCAAGTACACATTATAATGGAGTGCATAATTCGCCGTCACCATCGTTTTCGCAACTCGTAATCGTTTTATGTACTATATACGAGCCATTAACGCGCTTTCCTGATAGGTCACCACCGTATTGCATATACATAGACACGCGAACGCGGGTGAGTATGTGTGTGTGTGTGTGTGTGTGTGTGTGCGTGCGTATGTGTGTGTGTGTGTGTGTGTGTGTGTGTGTGTGTGTGTGTGTGTGTGTGTGTGTGTGTGTGTGTTTGTGTGCGTGAGTGTGTGCGTGTGTGTATGTGTGCGTGTGTGTGTACGTAAATATATATGCATGCGGCTTGCAAGTCCAAAGCAGACAGGAGAGGACGTTTTAACGTATACAGAGTGAGTTGTGGTGTATTTCACTCCTCCGCGTTCTCTACGCGTTGTCGAGCGCTAACGATAAAAATGCCGTAGCTCGTCCTGTACACATCTACACGTTTACTCGCGAAATTTCATTACGCACGCATTACAAGCTCGTAGCGTGTTTAATATAATGTATGCAAGCCTTAATAGGTAAAAGGGCGTAAGCGATACTTTTGGTCAAAATTACATTTTTAAATTTTAAATAAAAAAATTCAGGAAAATTAATTTTATCGACGGTTAAAAGTTGTAAGCGACCACTTCATTAGAAACGGGTCATTTTTGCTCTAAAATTTTTCATTATTGTACATAAAACATTATATTTTCAAAACGTTTTTTTTTGTGTTCCTGAACGTTTGCACAAATGTCGCTCACGCCCTTTTAACCTATTCAAGCTCGAATTATACTCTATTACACGCACTCGCTGCACTAGTTGGCCAACGCAGATATATGGTGTAGTGAATTTGCGTGAAATTTGGTGAAATACTCGCCAAAACGTTACCACAAAACTCAAAATTAAAATTATAAATATCAAGGATAACGAACGAGTGATAACTGTGAATCGAAAATAGCTATACCACCACACCAGTGACCGGAAACGAACACAGAGGTGAATTGTATTTAAAATGTTTACTAATATTTAAACATAACTTAATATTCTTACTGAATTATATTTCGTATTGCCATAACACTTGAACAGTACGGGAGCAATACAAAATCGATGGAAATAATGATTTATCCAACAATATAATACAGTAGGTAAAATAATGTGTCAATTTAAATATTTAACGAATAATACCTAATAAAAATTAGCTAATATGTTAACAAGGGTTTAGAAACAAAAACATTCTTTTTTGTTACAATTAAATCTAGTTGGAACTAATTTTTGCATGCATTTATCATTAAAATGAAGTGAAGATTATGGTTGGAGTAAATTTGTGAAATTTTAAAACAGAATGCAAACAACTATTTCTTATGATATAAATCCGAAAAATCGTTTTTTTTTTCAAATTTTAAACATTGTATAGTGAAAGATTAAAATTTCTCCAGAAGTGTAATGTATAATAATAGAAATGTACAGAAATTATGTTATTTAAAATAAATCCATGATAACATTGACTTTCATCTAAAATAGTCACTAAAAAGGTTTTGATTACTTCAACATAATTTTCTTGATTATTACAAGAAGATTAAGTTCCATCTATGTATTTTAAAAATCAATTTTTTAATTTTAATAAAAACTTCTATGTGCGAACGTTTTCTAAATTCATATAACTCATACTATACTATTTTAACATTGAATATATTTTTTAGAATTTATTGTCATTTAATAAAGGTTGGTTTATGTATTATGTATACGATAAATTATTTACATATGTCATACTATTATCATACATGTATGTAGGTACATCAACGTGGCAACATATATGTAGGTATTAATATCATACATAATTTATCACTGTCGAAAAAAGCATATTCGGAATAATTCATTTGCCGTGGAAGTTTTTCAAGTGATGCAAACTAAAAGAGACATGCTATGAAGTAAACCTACGTGACCAAGGAAGGCCCGCAATTCCATTAGATCATACTCAAATATTAAAAACAAATATTTAACATAAATATGTTTTATAAATACCATCGTAGGGTATGTAAATATTATTAAAATTATTTACAATACCATACGTAAAATATGATAACGTTGACTATAAAACATTATATTATAAAGGTATAGGTATATTATCACATAATATTGATTTAATAAAATTTCGAATACTATATTTTATATTAATAAATATATTTCGATTAGGTTTTTTTTTCTGTTAACACTTTTTTGGTAGTAACTATGCTCCGAAAATATCATTATGCAACTTTATGGATCGGAAATTGCATAGGTACCTGTAGATATAAATTTAAAAACGTAATTTTTCTCTCCTCTCGATAGTTTTTCCAGACGTGAAAAAAAAACTGCCGTAAAAGGTAAAACCTAGTAATAACAAGAAAATTTGCCATTAACTACAATTATATTGAATCGATTTTAGCTGGTTAGTCAGAATTCGAACATTAATTATGCTAAAAACTTGACATTTCACCATATATCAATGTTATATTGATACACATTTGACGAGTTTCAAAAAAACTTAAGCTAAAAATAGAACTTTAAAAATACCTTATTATGTTAAAATTAATCTCCAATTATACCTACAAATTAATATTTGACAAAAAGTTTTGAAAATTTAATATGACCATACTCATACACTTAACTAACGATACTGAAAAAATGTCAGAAATCCAGTACTCAGCATTTTTTTTTTTATAACTGTTTAAGTAAATTATTATATGATTTTTACAGAATATTCTGTTTTTATATCAGTTTTCAACTTTTAAATGTGAATTAAAATAATTGGACCATCTAATCATTATGAACCTTTGGGTATAGATAGGATGACATTTTTTGAAACTTTTGATAAAACAAAAATTCTCTGTAGTTAAACAATAAAACTTTACAAAGAGGTTTGATAGATAAAAGACTAACCGACAATTAGACTAAAAATGATAAAATATATAAATGGTATATTTTTATACTAAAGCTTTGCTCAAAATCATTCAACTGGAGAAATGATCTATCGTTTCTTTAAAATTCACTACAGTTATCATCTTAATATTGTCCGAGGAGCGAAGAATATCCCATGGTGCGAAAAACGTACTTTTCTTTGTTAGTGTTTTTATAATTATAGGTACCAACAGGAAATTTACGATTTAACATTGAGTTGTCTCAGAAATGCCAGCTAAGAGTGTGAAGTGTTCTTTATTTTTAAAACTGACATAAAATTAATAGACAACTTGTCTCGTAAAACCCATCGATCATGTAATTTTAGTAAAAAAAACACCTCTTTGGTGAATTTAATCAATTAAAATATTTATGCTGAAACATTTAAAATAAAATAAAATTACTTTATCCCACTGCATAACGAATTTATGATAGAAATAATTTTATTTATTACACAACACACAGCATTATGTAAGTAAGTAAGTAAGCAATGAAAAAGTTTATTAGCTATGTAATGTTTTGATTAGAAAAAAAATAAAACTGTAAAAGCACATCAAGTAGGGAGATGGTTCAAATTTCAAATAAATAAACACAGAATACTTATATTCTGACCTGTATAGTTATTATTTAAAGTACACTAGAAGATGTATACGCTTTTTTATTTTATTTACTACAAAAACTAAATCAATAACATTGTGGCACAAAGTGAACTTTTAAATGTTGTGTAAAAATGTTTGAATCCAAGAATCATAATATGGAGTCATCACTTATCAGCAATTTTATTGTTAAGAATTAAAATTATATTAGATACCATAAAACCTGTTTAATATGTTTTATGTAGTTTCAATTATTTTAAAATCTCGAGAATTTATTTTTGTTCACATAAGATATTCTTCTGATAAAGTTTAACATAGTTTACTATTTTATCTAATTGACAAACACATATTACATATAAGTTTACAGCAGCAATAGATACATGGTTGAATAAAACAACTTTTAAAAGTCAAAATCTTTCCAAGATGTAAAAGACTGTAATAAAAAAGGATCTCAAAGAGACATTCTTAGACAATGCTGTTATCTCAACAGTTTGAACATGTGTTTGAAAAACGTCAGAAGAGTTTCAAAAGTTCCAACTAGAGAAAAAGTTTGTCAGTTTATTTTTGTTCTGATATCTCTTATATATATATATCAACTACATACTGTAACAGAATTTACAGACCCTGTAAACAAAAATGATGACTAATAATATGATTATTTTACTTTTAAAATTAACTTTTAATTCAGGTATTTCAGACTTTTAAGGATTAATAAACATGATAAAATAAATAATGAAAAAGTTACTGAAATAATAATGCTGTATTCACTTTAATAAACATAAACTTGAAATAATTTTAACAATTTCATATAGACACAGAACAAAGGAAAATTGATAGTAGAACAAATCAGCCTTTATTGGAAAAAATAATACAATTTTAAGAATAATATTATCATTACCCTGTTAAATGTTAGTAATTTACTTAGATTCACATTTCACTAACGGCTTCAACGCCTAATATTTTAAAAACATTTTCATACACCTGTATTGACGTTTTGACCAAATATAATCGAGCATACATCAGTGGTAATAAACTTGGAATTGGATCCTGAGAAAAAATATACAACGCTGATATTAATCAATAAAAATATATATTTAAATTAAATTCAGAATTTATTAATACTCAAAAATCTTATAATTAAAATGTGAATTTGTGTAATGAACATGTATTATGTATATTTATTCATTAATAAAATGTTAGTCATAAATATAATTAAACATATTTATAAAAATTGTTGCTTTGTGCATAATTTTAATAATATTATTTTACAGAGTTTTTAGCAACAAAAATTTAGCTCATCCACCTCTGATTAAATAATATTTCAAGACAACTACTTTAATATTCACTTTGTTTTTCTATAAATTAAGTGTTTCAAGTACAATTAATTCACAATATCACTTGGTATACTCAATATCTGAATAATAAAAATACAATTTTAAATATTTTTTTAACATATTTTCAACAATAAATTCAATTTATTAAAAAAAAAAAAAAAACATAAATTATATATTTAGTGAAAATTATATTTTTTTTAATGAATTAAATTTATGAACAAAAATTATAAAAATACCTAAATATACTTATATTTATGTTTTATTAAATGAACTTGAATCAATTTCTCACATGTCAATACCTAATTTATAGCTGTTAATTAATTAAATAGTAATAATAATAAAACACGAGAAAAAAAATACAATTTTAAAATATATTTTTTATAATTTATTATATTATAAAACAATATGTAATGAATTATTAAATTTGAATCGCTGTGAATCTGTTCATCAATCTAGATTAATTTACTATTTCTTATTGTATTGCTATATAATAAGTTTTAATTCATTTAATGACACAAATTTACATTTTATTTTTTACTTTAATTTTTAGAGCTGTGCATTAGTTTCGTGATTGATTCCATTTTAATTATAATATCATGTTCATAAAAATTATGTTCTAGTACTAAGTTTAAAAAGTATGGTAAATTTTATACGCCCTTGCAATATTCAAGAAGTTAATTCCTCTAGGAATCTCTTAAATTAAATTATTTAAAATAATAATTTTACTGCAGTATTTTTAATTTTAAAGTAGAATAGATAAATAATACAAACTTGCAACATTACAAAGTAACTATGAAAGGAAATCAAAAAATAGTGTACAATATTTTTTATTTATGTAATTAAAGAATAAACAATAAATTAATTTTATGAAAAATGAGTCACATCTCATAAAATAAATATCTATATATGTATGTCATTCAGTTGAATATTATTTTTTGCAATTAATTTGTATGGTACATTATAAAATAATATATATTTATTTAATTTAATTTTCTTGTAAAGAAATACTGGGTTTCTTAAAGGGGACTCAAGTGTAGGCACGCATAGCATAAATATAATTGAGGCATTGCGTGGCAAAGTAGGCAATCTCCAAGTGTAGTAATTATAGGTAAATCTCGAAAAACTGATTCACTGTTATTTCTTCTATTCTGCCATGATATTTTTATTTTAATTTATTGATAAAAGATATTAATGATATTCCTCGTAATCACTTAATTTGTAACATGTCGATAATATTAAATAATTAAAGAGGGAAAATGGACATTGTCAACTTTGCAGTGGAACCTCGGAGATTGCCGTTTTTGTCACGGAAACGTACGGAGATTGCTCCATTTGCAATGGAAACGCGGAAAATGTGTTGTCTTAAATATAAAATTCATGTTGATGGATAAAATAAGATTAAAACGGATAATTATAATTGATTAATGTATTTTGCATTATTAAAAAACAATAAAGATATCAATACTTTTAAAACGTTTAAAATACATTCACATTCGCAACTTTTTCATCTTTAACTTGGGACTGTTCATATTTTTGAATAATATAAGGTTTTACGTTTCTTAAATGGTGTTGTTTTCTTGTTATAGTTTTGTATTCGCCTAAGTTATGTCTGTAAACCAATTCTCCACGCACTTCACAATTTCTCCCATTTTTATGACGTCGAATAAAAAATCTTCTAAACTCTTTAATTTTGAAATGTAAAGTTGATGTATGTTTTGTTATTTGTCCAGCTGTTGTTTTGAAGTCGTAAACATCGACATCGTCACCTAATTTCAATACTTTTCCAAGGCCTCCTATGATAGTTCGATATTCATCTGGTAAAATATTTCTTCATTTTTTTTTTACTTCTTGTTTGACATTACCAAAAAGTCGATCTGGGGGCAGGAATGAATGGCCCGTGATCGGAAACACTAGTTCCACTGATTCTAGTTGTCGTGGTGCATGATTTAATAACCAAATGGATACTGCTGTTAGGACGATTGAGTTTTTATTTTGACCTGGACACCCGTCCGCAATCAAACGCAAGACTTTAATACCATCGTTGAAAGTGAAATTCTTAAGTCTATGGAATAAAGCAGATGATATTTCGTTAGAACCTTTCTGAAACTCGTCCTCCATCCACGTCTAACACCACACGGTTTCTTTGTTTAATTCGTCAAGTGAACATCCTTCAGTTATTGTAAAGTTATACAAATAAAGTTGTCTAGAATAGTATATGATGGAGTCAGGAATTTTGGGAAGTGGTAGATTTTTTTCGCAGTCAAAACATAATGTCACCATATCAGGCCGTTTCTCACGTACTAACTCAAAAAAAGCATTTTTTCTTTTTCTATGTAGTTGTTTCTGAGCTTCCAACGTAGCTTTCTTTTCTGGATCTTTTTCATGTTTGATTCTAGATTTAAATTCGATGCATGTTGAACACTCATCTGTAGCAGGACGACCGAATCCAAGATTATATATTGGGAATGGAGATTGCTGTCTCTGCCGCGGTATTAGGATTGGAGATTGCTGTGTTTGCCGCAATCACCTATTATCAATACATTTTATCTTGACGAGGGACCATATGTTATAAAAAACAGTTTTGCCAGTCAATGCAGAATGAAAAACACAATTAAAATAATTTGAAAACATAAATTTCAAAAAAGTGGAGATTGCTGACTTTGCCACGCAACGCCTCAATTATAATTCAATTAATACTTAAAAATAGTTAACTTTATATAACTTTAATATAATTAATGTTATAATATACTTTATTATAACATTAAAAGATAATTTATTAATTATTTTTTTATTTATTCATTTATATTATTAAGTTAATTAATTGTGTAAC
Source organism: Therioaphis trifolii (assembly GCA_027580255.1). Lineage (NCBI taxonomy): Eukaryota > Metazoa > Arthropoda > Insecta > Hemiptera > Aphididae > Therioaphis > Therioaphis trifolii. The sequence goes on from CM050408.1 coordinate 28,881,465, forward strand.
TATAACCAATTAAAATAATAATATGTATAAATTATAAGATATGTTACCTAAGTAAGTTGATACCCATTATATTATTTATTTTTTCATAAATAAATTTCTTCAAGTAATGATATTGAGTTTAAGTTTAATTCTCATTAAAACCCTATGTTATAAAAGTATTAAATAAGGGTATATAGAAAAATAGAATATATTTTTAGGTTTAAAACCATTTATTTGCGAATGCTATAAAATAAAAAATAATAAAATAAATGCCACAGAAACAATCAAAATATAACATTTTTATAAGTTGATTAAAATCTCTAAACACATACTGATTATTAACACCAATAAATAACAAATCATTATATAAATTAAATTGTAAGTATTCAAAATATATGAATAAATTAAAATTGAATTTTATGACTAGTGTTTATAGATAGTCATTTTCATAACAACATATGTACAAATATTTACTATTAAACTAAATTAAATAGTTTAGTATATTAAACGCTTTAAAAATGTTTTGTTATTATTTATTTATTGATATATACGGACCTAAATTGTGACACATAATCACACGTAGTTACCGAGTTATTTTACGTGATACGTAATCAAATTAAGTGCATATCATATATTGTCGCTCTCGTGCAAAAAATGACCAAGTGTTTTTTTTAAGTTTTGAGTAATGTCTGTTTTAAAGTTGAGTATTTCTTTGAAAATCGAGAATTTAAGCGATGTTTGTGAACTTGATACTAATGAAATCGCAATAGTATATTTGCTTACGTATAATTATATATATATATATATATATATATATATATATATATATATATATATATATATATATACTTATTAGTATTACTTATTCACTTGGTCAATTTTTGCACGAGGGTGACGGTATAACAGTTCAAAAAGAAAAAAATACAAATGACATTTTTATACATTTACATACAGGTAAAAATATAGTAAATATTAGATATAAAAAAATATCACAATATAATAAAAACATTTTTAGAAGAGAGAAAAACGATAATGGCTTAATAAAATCAAAAATATTAGAAAAGCCAGTAGCCGTTAGGAGCTTATCGGAACTACTGGACATATATTTTGTATTAGGAATAGGATAGAATAGATTTTTATTTCTTGTATTTCAGTAATTTATTTTAAGAAAAAGAAGGAAAAGCAACTAAAAAAAATCAATGTCATCCAAAAGTAAATTATGTAGCTACTTTTATAGTAATAATATCATGCATATTTTTAAAAGAGTAAAAAGATTAATAAATTTTAGAACTGGTTATATGCACCATGAAAGTATTATAAGATTACATTAACCTTATAAGAAATAAATAATAAGAAAGTATAGTTTTGTACTGATTTAATAATATCATTTCGTTTCAATGTATTGTTAGTCTATACCAAGGGACCAATATTCCAAGTTAGAGTATACAAGTGTACAGTGCAATTATTAGAATCCAAATGAAAGATAATAATTTATAACATAGTTTAATACTTTCAAAATATATTTTCATAGGTAAAAAAAAACTATATTCAAAACAATGCATACAAAAATCTACTAATTCCAATAAGAAATTTCATATTATATTCATTTTATATCACAATATTATTAATTACTACTATGTTTATATATTTATGTTGTGTATTTATGTTTTGAATTATAGTCAGATATGACACAGTTTTTTCTGGGAATACCAAAATATTTTTAAAATTTATAAAATGTATATCTATTTTTTAATTGTACTCCTTCATTACCATTACAGAGGTTTTTCCTCCGTGGTGAGATGGGCCATTTACCTATGTCACAAGTATTTTCTTATTTAAAACTTGTAATTTATTGACCATAAAACATTATTATTATAAAAATACTTACAGATAAAATATGATGTCTATGGTAAAATAAGCTCACAGCAGATGACATTTCCATCAAAAACTTACACAACTTATGGACATCTATATTATACGATAATAAATATTTAACAGAATCTTGAATGACAGATGGATATACAGACAGACAGTTAAAAATCAAAATCCATTCTTCCTAAATAATAAGTAAATGCAATTAATATTGACAAATTCACTTTTCAAAACTGCAGAGCTTACTTCATTGGATAACAACTGAAATTGTATAGTATTTATATCTGGTAAAGGTTCATAGTAATTTTCAGAAACACCTTTTTCAAATGCAGTCCAAACTTGACACAATCTTGAATAGTTGTACATAATGAAAATACCATCTAAAAATCAAAAACACAATACTGCTTAAAACTATTGTACTTTCACAATATTCAAAAATTATTTATTTTACCTACTGTCTTTATTTGATGAATCGCATTTTATATTAACAACTTTATTATGACGAACACTTAATAATTCGTAAACAATTGATATATGACTTAGCTTTGAAATTATATCACATGGATATTCATCAGAAGATGTACGATTGGCAGACATTTTAGCAATGGCATCTCGTTTGTGTCTAAAAATATTATTAATTATAATAAAGATAAAATAAACAATTTATTTATTACTAATAATTTTATTTTAACTGTTTATATTCCTCGGCTGTAATATTACAAACAACACTACCACACAACACGAGATTGGAATTATTGGGGTTATTCTTTTTTGACACCAATACATTGATCCCATTGCTTCCTATGGTGCAACCATTGATCTCGGACAAATTTTGAACTGCATTCTTCAATAAAGTGATGCGCAAATAAGAAACTGAATCATTATACTCATCAGTCTTCAATGATATGATCTATTTGACCAGAAAGAGTGTTGAAATGTAGTAATATTTTTAAATACAATGACATTATGTACATTACAATGGGTTTATATTTATCACTATGGCCATATTTGCAACCGCATCCTAATATCTCTCTGATAACTGAGGATGTCCACAATTCTTTTTTTAACCATATTGAGAAATAATCTGGAACATACATGCACCGGTCAATGACTGTCAAGTCATCTGTTAATTTTTGAACGAGGTTTTGTAAATCCTGCAAAAATAAAAAAAATAAACAGTCGGGATACCAATACAAATAAGTACCCGTACATCAGTACAGTGTTTTATTTATTTCACTCACTTTAGGCGAATAGAAACGGACGTGACCATTGGTGTGTTGTTTAACTGTTGGAAATTTAATATCGATATCGAGCCCTGCGTGAGCGAGGACAAACGATCGCAGAGCCGTGTTGAAATCATTCAAAACGTACATGGTCCAATCATGCGCCTCAACGGTCGATCACTCGGTGAATCTCTGTCCTGTCGCCAACGACGTATGGGAAATGTCAAAAAATACGTCAAGACGTTTACGCGTCGGCGAATCACGGAGCCATCAAATAAAATTACCCGGAAAACGGAAATATCAAACCGAGTTCATTATAAACCTGTTTGTGTGAGCTGTTATCGCCGTTTTCTTATCGTCGCGAGTTTGTTATCACGTGCCGGTTTGGTTACGTACGGTACACTGGTTCTGCGCCGGTACGGACCGCGCGCCGACACACAACCAACGCGTTCCACGTGGTTTATCAGCACCACGGCGGAATCGGTTATCAGACACGCCATACGGGCGTGTGATAACGGGCGGCGGCGGCCGGAGATAACGGAGTGCTGTGTGTCACGGATCCGCTGCGAACGGGCTTACGTCACAGTGCGACGACGACGACGACGGTACGACTTGCCAGTCTCGCGGACCCGACATCGTTCTTTCCCCCATCGTTCGAGCGTTCGCGTGAGGTGTCCGTTTCGCAATCGTCCGTCTTGCGTCCGTCGTCGCCGCCACGGCCACGGCAGACGATGCACACGTAGTTGTCGCCGTCTCCTTCTCCCTCGATCAATACGCCATCCACACCACCGGAGACGCACGCGGCCCCACCTCCGTGCCAAGGTAGGTACCTCGTAAGAAATTACGATTCAATTATTACTGTAACCGTCGTTTATTCACTTCCTACTACTACTACTACTACTACCACTAAATACTGTTACTATACAACTACTACTGTCACAATGACTTTTCCTTCGTTCCGCGTTCGCCAAATACGTATATAAATAATTCACATATGTCATGTAATGTTTCGAATGCCTTTTGTTTAACATCTGTGTTGACTGTTTTGTTTTTTCATTATTTCCCCGACATGTTCTGCACAAAAGATGCGCCACAAGAGCAAAGGATCGTCGTCCACGGTCTCCAACTCGCCAGTGGACCGATCGCCTGTCGACTCTAGACCCAAATTGAAACTGCGAAAAAGTGATAAAGTAAGTCAGAAGATAAACAACTAGTCCTAGTAGCGTAGTTTGCTCGACTTGACGTTTTTATTATTACTTGACAATAGCTATTGTAGTTTTACTGCTAAATAAATTACGTAACAAGAATCTACGAGTAACATTTTATCCTCTTGTTAAATATTTTAAGTTTGAACCTCTGAATATTTGCCCCTGGCCATTTTTTTTTTTTGAAATAAATAAATTGTATTCTTTACAATGCTTAGCGAAAATAACTACCTCCCTTGTTATCTTTAATACTAGGTATACCATTCAAATTTATTATTGTTTGTGCAGAACATAATCACATTTTTTAACTAGTTAATCTCTTTACCTTGAAAAATTATGACACAAATGGTATGTAAACATTTATGTTTTTTAAAGTTTTCTTTATACTCGAGTTCAGCATAACGTGTATATTATTTTCCATTTTACATGTTCCTAAACATTCAAGTTTTTATATCTTGAAATATTTTAAATGTATGATTAACTTACTAATAAATATATGTAAAATTGTTATATTTCAATTGACTATTGCATTAGACAATGATTTGAATTGTATAAATATTTAAAATTACTTTGACATAATCAAAAATACCTTATAAATTAAAAGTATTTGATATACTTTGTAAATCTATGCTCTCTTTAGATGATTTAGAACAAATTAAGTTCGGCTAGGTTAGGTACTTGTGTAATTATTGTACTTATAAGTGTTTAAAATTTTAATTAGAAAATATTAAAGGTCAATTTTCTATAGTTATTTTATGAGCAATAATCAACAATTTATGACCCATTGAGCATTTTATCTAATAACTTATTTGTTACTAAAATTGTTTTTAACCAACAGAAACTTTTGAATTTTTACAAATTCCTTGTTGCTCATTCATTAATTAAATATAGTTACAAATTTTTTTTATAATCTAAAAATGTTTTAAATGCATTTAACATTGCTTTTTACCTGTGCTTGAAATGTACTGCTTATACCTAACATTTTTTTCTAGGTATTACAAAACGGCCAGAGTAATTCTAAATCCAAACAACTTAAAAAATCATCAACCATGGATGCCCACTCCATTGTGATATGGAAACATCCCATATTAACTTTAGATTATTTCTGTAAAGAAGTAGTATGTTTATCCAAGTCATTTGTAAAAAAGTAAGTCGTATTAAACTCTATTATATCGATAGTTAAAGAATTTAAAGAGAAAATGTTTTATTCAATAAATTATTCATTGCAGTCACCAATCACCCATTCGTGAATAACAATGAAAAAAAATTTGAAGGTGTTCATGAATAGTTTAAATTATTTATTTATTTTTGCCAAATTAATTTGTTTTATATCCAATCATAACTCAAAATTCGTTATTATTAATTAATTTTATTAAATTTAATTTAATTTAATTCGTTATTTTTAATTTATGATTATAGTTATCTTTTCCTATAAAATTAGGTTTTTAAAGATTATTTAAGCAGTTATAAATTAATTATAATTATAAAGTTTATGTATTGTAAATTGTTATTGTTAAAATATGTTTATGAAATTTGAATAAATCCAAGGTTTAATAAATCACTTGTATTATAATCAAGAATCATAATAGTAACATGACTTTCATTAAGATAAAAAATAAAATAACTAACAAGTTTGTATGATTTTCATTGAATTAATGAATTTCTCTAGTATTCTATATTTTTATTATATATTAATTTTAAAATTAAATTATTCACTAATTATTTTTGTTTTAACTCTTAATCCAATAACATTGCCATTTTAAATAACTCAAAAATATATTTTGTTTTTATTTATAAATCAACAACTACTTAATACTGAAATAACTCTAAAGTTAATTTATATGACTTTCTGAAAAGTATACTTTAGCTAATTATTCCTATTTTTATTTTCAGATTAATTTGTTATAAGTTTTATGTGCTTCTTGCACTATTAATTTCTTCTGCTCCAATTATTTTGTTATACATTGAAGGTCCTCATTTACCTGTGAGTTATTTATTTTAAATTAAGTTTCAATCAAATATTAATGTCAACATTAATGTTTTAGATATTGATATGGGCAAAATCAAAAATTGCATGGTGTTTGTACTGGTTGGGTCTTGGAGTCCTGTCATCAGTTGGTTTTGGTACAGGTCTTCATACATTCCTTCTATATTTAGGTCCTCATATAACTTCAGTCACATTAGCCGCTTATGAGTGTGGAGGACTTAATTTCCCTGAACCCCCATACCCAGAACAGTAAGTTAACCTTAGTTTTTTTTCTGTTTATAAATTTTGATATAATTTTGTTGTATAAATTATTTATTTCTAGAATTATTTGTCCTGATGAACTAGACACTGCTTGGGCAGCCAGTTTATGGAATATTATGTTAAAAGTAAGAGTTGAAGCTATGATGTGGGGAGCAGGAACAGCACTTGGCGAGTTGCCACCTTATTTTATGGCTAGAGCTGCTAGACTTTCTGGGAGACCACCTGATGAAGATAAAGAAGATCTAATTGAATTTGAAGAGTTGCTTAAAAAAGAGGATCATCCTGAAACAATGGTAAAAATTATGATACATCTTATGTATTAGTATTGCCGCTTATTATTTTATTATATCATAAAACTATTACGTATTTTTTAGACATTTGTAGATCAGTCTAAATTGTTTGTTGAGCGACTTGTCAAAAAAGTTGGTTTCTTTGGAATTTTGGCTTGTGCCTCTGTAAGTTAATAAATAATTGTTTGATACTAATTATACTGAAATTAAAATAAAATAACTTGTATTTGTTAGATTCCTAATCCATTATTTGATCTTGCTGGAATAACGTGTGGCCACTTTTTAATACCATTTTGGACATTCTTTGGAGCTACCCTTCTGGGCAAAGCTGCAATTAAAATGAGCATACAAGTACTGTTTGTTGTGGTGGCGTTTAATGAAACTCTGATTGCAAGTGTCCTCGATATAGTTGGAAAAATTCCAGGAGTTGGTAAAAAAATGCAAGCTCCTATTACAAAGTTTCTAGAAAACCAAAAACAAAGGTTACATGCCAAGAAGGACGTAAAGGTAATTTCAAACATTTTTAAATTAAATCCTTTTCTACACAAATATTTTTATTTCATGTAGGGAACAAATATTGTTGTGAAGTTGTTTGACTTGTTTGTGTTATCAATGGTTATGTATTTCATTGTTTCATTAATCAACTCTATGGCCCAAAATTACTATAAGCGAACTCACAAGACTACAAAAAAACAATCGAGTGACTGACATACGGTTGTAAACCGTTTGAAAAAATCTTATCGTAAGTCCAAACGGCATTAAAGCTATTAATTCACTTAGCCGATTATTTTCATATAAATTAAAAATATTAATTTCTCTCAGTATGCAATACTAAGTTTTTACATATTTATTATACTTTAATAAATATTACAGGGTTATTATTTATGAATTAATTAAAAAAAAAAAAGTAAAAATATTATTGTATTATTATGCTGCTCAATAAGCTAAATAATAATTGTTTTATAGTGAAATATAATAAATGATACATATTTGTTAATGTATTATCGAAATGATAATTTTGAGCAGCTGACATTTTTTATTTGTATTTTATAATACGTTTAAAATTTAAACAATGATTTGTGTTCTGTGTGGTATATTTTGTATGTTATAAATTTGCCCAGTTAAGCAAAAAATGTTTGTAAAAATATTTGTATGTAAATGTGTAAACAACAAGTGTTACCAATATTTAATTATAGGCATAATTGTAAAAATACCATATAGGAAAGACTTAATTATACAGATTACAAATGTTATTAATAACTCGTTGCATTTTTATTTTTTGTTATTTAAAAAAAATGTCCCCTGAATTTATTGTTGTATATTATATCAAAATAAATACTGAAATAATTTATTTAAAGTGTGTTCAGTTTGAATGATTATAGTGATGATTAAAACTTCAAAATGCAGTGTCTTATAGATTATTCTTCCCAATCAAAAACACATTTTTAGTTGAATTATATTGAATATATTATTTTCCATTCTTAACAGTAACGAGTTATATTTAAAAATAACATCCTTTGACAACAGTTGACCATCTTCAATGGATGCTTTTAGGGTATTAGTGTTTTTAATCAGTACATATAACATTGTAATATGTATAATGTTTATACAATTTAGCCGTAGAAGACTGTTCCTCTTCTGAAAACTTGTTCATTCCTGTTTTGAAAAAAAAAAGATTATGATAATAATTTTATGATAAAATGTTTTAGTTAAATTATTATTATGAATTTTTTTCTTCTTTAGTTGTATTATAGTGTAGTACAATAAATTCATACATAATATTTTATATTTTTGTTTATTTCCATTTGTTAGTTATTATATAACTACATTAATATTAGTTAACTGTTTTATTTCATGTTGTAGAAATGTAATTTAGTTAAGACTATTTGTTCTCATATACCTACTTATGTATTTGTTTGATGTCATTATTATTATTACTTATTAGTTTTCAAAAAAATAATAGTGTGTAGGTGCCCACTGTATAATATTAAAGTTAATGGGATTTGCGATATGAACGAACTTTGAAATACATGATATGAATAAACTGCGTGATTTTTATTTTTATTTTTTTTGTATTTAGCTACGCTTATTTATGTGAAATGTCAAATTGGTCAGTGATCAAAATTTTTTTTTTTTACTGATAATACATCATAAACATGTTTTATTCAATATTGTTTTTTAAGTAGCTGTAATTATTGAAAGGAACATATTTGTGGTTTTTTTCACTGAACACTTACACACATACATACATAATGCTCAAACTAAATATGGGGTGAAGCACCGAAACAATATTTCAAACATGATTTTGTACATCTATTCTTTCAATAGACTATTTTTCCAATTTGAGCGCTGCAAACTTAGGTATACATGTGTGTATGTGTGTGTGTGTGCGTGTGTATTATTCACATGAATTATTTGTGTAAACATTGACATGACAACCAATAAAATTATACCATGTTTTTGTAATCATAATTATTTCATATACATAAATATTATACAGATAAGTGATATCAAATAATTGTGTATTTGTATTGAAACAGCTAAATATGTACCAATTTTAATGATTATCCCATTTTTTTAATGGATATGGGGTTATGTTTTTGTCATTAACATATCAATTATTTTACTATGCGTAAAACTGTTTTAATTAATTTCAAATGAAAAAAAAATACAAATTTATATCAGTGATATACATAGACATATAAAACGTTTTATAAAATATCAGCAACTGATAATTTTTTTAAATGTTAAATATAATATTATACAACTTACAGCCTAACTGAAGTATTTGTATTCATACATACATCTATTAATTTATCATTTGTGTAATACATTTCTATAAAAAAATTTTTAATCACTTTAATCTTCACATTATGATGTAAAATTTCAAATTAATTTACTTAACACTTGCATCAATTTCATTTATAATATATTAAGTTATTATTTTATATTCACACAAACATATTAATGTTGATCGAACAAATAAAATAAGTATATTTTTTAAAACTTTGATTATACCTAGTCATTTATATTTTAAAATAATATGAATTTTAATGTGTACAAAATGTTTTAAATAATTTGATAAACATCACATGCCATTTTAACCTTTAATAATTTCTTTTTAGAATACGCAGTTAAATAAAGAATTTATTTTATTGATGTTTGGCCAAAAAGCAATGGCAGTTACGACATGTATTTTACATGAGGCGACGTTTAATTAAATACACTATCATTCTAATACAGTAACACACATAACTATAATCGTTAATGTATTATTTAAAAATGGATTTTCGAGTATAATGGTAGAAAGGTTAGATGGTTATGATTAGTTCACTACCGTCGCCTAGGGTGTACCACATAGAAGTTTTTTCCATACACCTCCTGACTGAATAATACATATCCACTGACTACAGTTGGTACTATAATAGTAGTAGAATTATAAAAAAATTATAAAATAAACATTTTAAATGACTATGCTCTATGTACTACATTAACAGACGGACTACATAGGTGACAGGTGTACCATCATAAACTTAATCATGGATAATACATAAAACAATTAAAATATTTAATTATTTTACAATGCTACAAACCAAATAAAAGACTATTGGTCGTGGATCAGACACCAGTGTTCAGTGTTCAAGTGTAGTCCTACCACCTAGCGAATAGTGTGGTTGTATACAATTTTACCGGCAGCTAACATTTTTATGTTTTTTCTAACATTTTTCTAACCAATATCAGAGGCGGTAGATTGTACTCTTCACACAGTGTATTGCGCATTTGCTCATCATATCATTTTATGTGTGCATGTGTGTGCATATATGCATCTCAAACACATCAACTTAAGTGACGGCGGACAACCGCCTTGGTCAAGCTTTTATTGATAATAGAGAACTCTCAATGGCTTTCCGGCACTATCTAGCAATGGTGGCACCAATATTAAATGGTTTATAATAGCTTATATTGTTAATCGTGTATTGTGCAATATCTGTACGAAAAAATTTAATGTTCCAAAATGTTATTTATCTGAAGCACATGAAATCTAATATATATATATATATATATATATATATATATATATATATATTATACATTTTAAATTAGGTTATATGAATTACACTCAAAAAAGTTCCTAAATGAATATAAACAAATATTTTTTAATCTTCTGAAAATTACAAGTGATTTGGTGCCTAATTTATCTCATCCCTAAAACCGGCACCGTCAAAAAGCATTAAATAATCAATCTTCATCAGTCAATCATTAAAAGTTAAAACACACCATCATAAGACCTAATGCAAAAAAAAAATGGTTATTAGGATAAATAAGCATGGCAGTCAAATCAATATAAAAGTTTAAATGTTGAATACTATTAATAATAAAGGAAAACTCCTTGGTGTGGTCTGTACAATTTAATCTAAAAAATAACTTTTCTTTGTTTACTTAAACCACACATTTGAAGACAATTTAACAAATATATATAAATACAAAGAAGGAAATATAGTTTTTATAATATTTAAGAAAAAAACAAAAAATTGAAAATAAACCTATGGAATTTAATAATGGAATGTTATTTTATTACAGACAAATTTCATAAACATAACAAAGTAATAAATGTTACATAAAATACACGATTTTATATATTGAAAATATTGGGAATTCATAATGTTACCATAAATATATTTTCTGCCCATGGTTGGTTCAGTTTCAATAATGTAAGTCCAATCATTACGGTAAAATTAGCAATTCAGACATTAAAAGTAATACTAGTGCAAGATGATAAATTTTATATTTTTTACATGGTGTTAAAGTAATTAGTGAGATTTAAAATTGTCGAGCACCTTAGTAAGTTTTCAAATTAAGAGAACCTTTAATTTTTACACACATACCTGCGTGGGTAATTAAAAATAATTTTGATAATACTTCTATGTGCATTGTATTTATGACGCCTATTAAAGAATTATAAAAACCCAACGGCATTAAATCCATGAACATTGAAATGATACAAAATTCCATCTGAAGTCAGGCATGAATTCTGAGTGTGAAATGTTATTATGAACCACATGACTATAATACACGTAACATTGTAACCTCTCATTCATTTTGAAAACCCAAGATCACAAGTCCAACACTATTTGTGAGTATGAATGGTAACAAAGTACTTATCTAACTATTCTCTGAAAGTTCTAAACGGATCATAAAATATAGCGCACAACAAAAAAACATAGTTTTAAAATACTAATCCTATGATTTCACAGAGAACTGACAGTTTTTTTTTTATAGGTACATAATATTTAATAGACGTCCACTAAATCCGTGCAACTTAAAACTATTCATCTTGGGTCTGGTTTTGTTGGAAAGACGCTAGCAACTGTTCGATCCGTGAGTAAATGTCCCCGTTCTTACGCTCCAAATGATCGAGAACCAGATTCAGATTGTCGATATCTTCGTGTAATTTGTACATTACTGCAAGAATATAATATAAAATAGCATTGATAACATTATTTCGTAACAAACGCAGTAGTGTAGTTTACTGACCGGCATTACCTTCTTCGTTCTCTTCGGTCACTGACTGAGCAGAATCCATCGACGGTTCCGTCGTTTCGTCTACGTATCCCGAATCCGCTTCGTCGGCCATAACTTACAGGGTTAAGAGCGAATAACTTTTTAAAAACGGTGCAGAACACGCAGTGATTTGTCGCAATCGATATTGTTTTCTAATATATTAAAAAAATTCTTGAAAAGTTTTAATTATGTATTTAAAACGAGTGAGTCAGACTTATAGATAACATTATTTTGGACGTGATATTTTAATGATAAAAGTATACGCCCAACTCACAAACAATTCTGCAGATAAGAGAATAAACGTTGTCAACGGTCGATGATAACAGTCGACAAATGTCAGACCATAGAGTAATTATTTTGTTTATTATTTATTACTCTATGTGTCAGACACTGTTAAAAGTGCATTCGTTTTTCGTAATTCGTTCCAAGGTCCGTGGCCTATTGATAGGTAGCGATTTAAAAACCGTGGTTAGTTCAAACTTCAAAAAATACGTATAAATAATTATTTATTAATTATTATGATAACAGTAGACGAGTCTTTGACCTATGATCGTTTGACAGTTGAAAGTTGAGGACTACATTATTTAGACGTCATTGAGGTGTTCCTATTTAACGTCGAGGAATACTTTTTTCCCCTAGGAAATGTTTTTAAAGTGCGAGTTGGGAATCGAATAACTGAGCTCCACTCAGAAGACAGAATCGGTTATCCTAGATCGATGATTATTTGTCCGCGTTTTCGATGCCCGTACGTAATCACCGTTCCCTTTCCATAGCGTTTATACATTTATACGATAGGTTATGTTTTTTTATGATTTTAATCGTTTTATTTCAGTAAAATGTATTAAAAATAAAGCCTAATTTTTTGCTGAGCGTTTACACGAGAGTTTGGCTGGTTTGGGAACGGATAACAAGACACTCATCAGAATTATTGTATGTAGCTCAGAAATAGACATTAGAAATATAAAAAAAAAAAACTTTTGAGAATATCTTTGGTAAAAGTTTGGAATCGTGGGTTTCCGTGAGTGTCTTATGGTAAATTATTTTGCACATAGATATTAACATTAGTAATTGATTTAGTCATTTCATATTATGCAAAGATATTCTATCAATAATTATAAAAAAAATATGTATTCATTTTTTACTTTCAGGGAGATACTTCGGGAAACTACAAGAAATTATTATTAAAACTCATTTCTTAAATTTAAGTTTTAAGTTTTAAGCTCGTGCGTTACTCTTCTTTATTACATTGTTTAAATTTATTTTTTTTTTCTGTGTACTCAAAATTGTATATTTTTATTCGATATTATACACATTTTCTGAAAATAATGTAAGACGGACTTCACTGTTTGAAAATTATATTCAGTATAATATTTCTGACGCGATTATTGTTTTCATCATTCCAATCAAACTAATCACGTCCAAGAAGATATTTCCACCATAGGTTTTTAGTTTTTAGGTTTAGTACGCGGTATTTTACTGTTTGCTAGATCGCATTTTTACGGCGTGCGGAAAAAAAAACCAAGGAAAAAAAAACCACGAAAAAAAACCAAAAAATAAAAACCAAAACATAAAAAACCAAATGAAAAAAAGACCACGGAAAAAAAACCAAAAGAAAAAAAAACCATGAAAATAAAAACCAAATTTCATATTTGATTTCAAAAATTAATGAGTTAGTTAATAAATCAGAAAATTACAAATAAATATTTTGTCAGTAGAATAGAATATAAGTATAAACTGTAAATAATTGTATAGGTATTATGTTTTAGGAAAGTATTGTTGGCGTGTGTGTATGTACCTATATGAGTGTGTATAAAATGCACAAGTATTTAACCATATAAAGATAATATTTTATATTATTAAAGATACCATTAAGATAAAAAAGGTACCTACAGCTTATGTTGTTCATTTATTCATTACATTATATTGTATATATCATATAGGTTTTTGATACAAAATCGGACTTATTTAGACTGTCTAGAGTTCTAGACTCTAGATAATACAGGCACACATGCATCATTTTGTTATAGTTAATAATAATATAGGTATTACCTAGTGAGTAGTGGCTATAGTTATTATTTAGTTGACCATCTACCTATTTAGTTGTGACACAGTGTAGACGTCTAGAAAACATCGGTTTTAAAGCATTAAAGTTTTTGTGATTAATTATGGAAATAATAGAATCAAATAAAGGCAAAGACAAATTAGCGTTCAATGGCTATATGTACGTAATGAAGCACGCAGGAAAAAATTATTACACATGGAGATGTAATAAAAAGAGTTCTCTAAACTGTCCAGCTATTCTCCACACCTCAATAAATAAAACAGACCCCATTCTCAAAGTTCAACATGAGCACCCTGCTGAACAATCAAAAATCGAGATTGCAAAAGCCATAAACAAAATTTATTAAAATGTATTATTAAATTTATTTATTAACTAACTTATTAATACCAAAAATATGACAGAAAAAAATGATAGCAAAATATAAAAATTTGGTTTTTAATTTCATGGATTTTTTTACATTTGGTTTTTTTTTCCATAGTCTTTTTTTCATTTGGTTTTTTTTGTTTTGGCTTTTATTTTTTGGTTTTTTTTTTCGTGGTTTTTTTTCCTTGGTTTTTTTTTCCTACAACCCATTTTTACTGCTATAAATTATTACGACGGAAACACATCTAATTCACAGTATTATTACCATTATTCCATACGGTCGTGATATGAAGTGTATTTGTCAAACATTTTTTTACATTTGCGCCCGGAATAATTCAAATAATTTTAAGCCCCTAGACATTATATGTTCACCTTTTCCCCCTGTTCCCCCTTGATACGACTCGTCTGCATCTACATGAATATTAATCCTATTTTGGACACTTATTTTCCACTCAGCGGGCAGAAAAGTAGTCCCTCCCGGCCGATGGATGTAACGTGGTCACTTTCCGTTGCTTTTACTGGCATAACAAATTATAATCTTTCGGTGCACCCGTGACAAAAATAATAACGTATTATGGTTTTCGTGGTCGGAGTGATGTTCGCACTGTTTACGGCCTGCAGGTGACGATTTCATCGCTGGCAAATGGTGGAAAATAAAATAAAAAGGAAAATAAATTGAGGGAAGATGGTAAACGATTGAACCGGCAGAGTATATAATAGACTGGACGTGGCACTGAGATTCTTAATTTCAGATGAAGTTGAAAATTGATACAAAATAAGTCAATACTCAATTCCATTATAATCGTACCTATAAATAATTTACTTACATTCTTATAAAAAAAAATCCTGACTAGTGATTTTTAAAATTTACTCAGTATCGTTATTTAAGTGTACCTACATCATTATAAAACCAATAGAACTTCGAAAATTCAACAATCATTTATCGATACCGTTAAATGGTACATCAAATACCCAAGTACTTAATTGTTGCGAAAAACAATTATTTTTTACTTTTTAGTCATCTATGTTACATATATCTATTTTTTTAGTAGATTTTTTTAAAATTTAAATTTTCACAATTTTAATTGTTGTGTAAAACGTTGAATCAAATCAATTAATGAGTTATACCACGCGCCAAAAGGACTTTTTTGTTATGTTTATCGCTAAAAGTTCTGATGAGTTTCAATTTGATTTTGAAGAGTTTCCTAGGATATTTTTTTGGCCAACACCAATTAAATTAAAATTATATTATTTTGGAACTACACCGAATTCAACGTAAAGAGAGTTATTAAAATATAAACAAAGAATATTATGCTCGAACATCAATATTATATATATTGTTGGGTACCAATTAGTAATTACGGATACGGGTGGCGCCGCGATTACTTAGTCGTCGGGTACCGACATTGATGACGACGACGAGGCCGTCAGACCGGTTTTCTTTACTTAACCGATGAATTTGGTCGCCCAGTGCCTTTAGTTTCATAAAGGTTTTTGTCAGTCGTCGCCACTCGACGTGTGAACGTGGTGTCCGACCTTTTCTCCGCCTTTTCTGTACGTCCGCACTCGAATAATTTCGCCCTGTTGTTTTGCTCCCGTGCGTCTGCACCGGCGATTTCATTCACCTTTGTTCACCCGTCGTCGTGTTTGTGCCCGATTCAATTTTGTGCAGTCGCGAGTTTCCTACAGTCAGACTTTTCGTACGCTCCACCAACGACGTACTCCGTCCACAACCGGGCGAGTCAGATCGTATCCACCTTTGTGCACATTTATTTACATTGTCGGTAGTATCAGCCTATTGTATTATACGATTATATTTATGTATGTTAGTTGTTACTAAAAAATAAAAATGTATTTGTGTTAGTTATTTATGTTAATAATATTTAATTGTAGAACAGTTACTATAACTGTTTTTTTTTTTTTTTTTGTAGTTCACCATATATATCTTGATAATTGATTCGCTGCCTTTTACTATTTATATAGGTTGTTTTTAGTCATCCTAGTGCACACAGTCTACTTCCATTCGATTTCTTATAGTCGTTTATAATAATACGCCTAACGTCTTTCACACTGGGCGCCAGTCTGCGTGTTTTCGGTGTCGTTGCGCACATAATATGTGTAAAATTATAACTTGCTTTTTAAAGTCGGTTCAAAAACGAATGAATTGAAACAAATGACGTGATAATTGTATGAAATGCATTGATATCAGGGCTGTAGAAATGCGGGGAGGCGGGAGTTCGAACCTCCCCATTAGCTGTTACAGTGTGAAAAATATATACATGGCTACTATTTTTGATTTTTGCCAAACAGGATCGTCTGAATGGATTAGTACTCATGAGTCATTACCGAAGTATTCCAATCACACCAGAATAAAACATATTAGACGAAATGGCCAAAAGACCGAGAAAAATAAATCTTCTGTAAAAATAATATTGAAAAATTTACCATCAATATTAAAATTAAATTTTGTTAGTAACGCATTATGTTATTCATAATTGTTTTACCAACTCAATGTAATTATGGACTCCCCCTCTCCATAAAGAATTTCTGTTTATGGCTCTGATTTAAATGATGTAGTTCCTAGAGTATTTTCCATGTAATTTTATACTTGCGATATGTATACTTATGTGCGTTGTATTAAAAAGTAAAGAAACATTTAAAATCGACTGCCTATCACGTAGAATCCAGATACATATTATGATATTATCATCCGGCGGTAGCGGGTCATTTTCAATTAAAATACTATAATAATATTGTTTAGATCGCTTCAAGAGCCGGTGTTTTATGTACACAACGTACGGTCATTGTAAAACCATTTTTTAAGCGATATCGTACTTAATTTATGTAACGTATCTCATAGAGGTTCATTTTCCTAGCAAGAGACACGAGATGTATAGTAGTATCACGTTCATTGATTGCATCGTTGATTCGTTATAATACGATAAAACTGACTGAGTCGAATGATGTTTCAATGCATACTGATACGTTTACATAGCGGTAATGAATTTTATGAATTGAATAATTAAAATTATTTTAAATGTTACCATAGTAACAGTATACTAACTTGTGAGATTTTGACGCAACATTTGTATTTGATAAATCTGTGTAACTAATATTAATGTTGATTTTAGGTACTGTAAGTGCGCGTTAGAACGGGTAGCCGTCGTCGATTATGTTATGTAATATGTAGGTACGTAATTTTTCAATTTAAAACACGGAATATTAATAATAAATATTTTTATTTTTTATTTTTTTTTTATAATAAGTAATTCAATTTAATTATACTGGAATGGGAGCACATGAATTCAATTAAGAGGAAAGTTTACCAGTATGAAAAAGAAGATGTATATTATGTTCAACCCAAAAGTGAAAATGCAAAAGATATCTGTCAACAGTATTAAATAGATGGAGGGGGAGATTTTTGAGTATGGACTCACTGAGTTGTATTGTTGTTGTTTTGTTGTGGTTTTTTTCAATGATAGCCACTATATTAATTTTAACCTTTATGAACTGAAATACTCGCATTTCTGCCTTCTGACCAACCATGACGCAAATGCCATTTAGGTTTAGATTGAATCCATCATTATCTTACTACTTTTATTGTTGTGTGTTTTTTTTATGTAAGTATACAAAAGTAGTAAATAAATTTAACTCTTGGCAATTAAGTATTTAATATGACTCTGTCACTCGATTTTATGAATTGTTAAAAGATGATGGATTAAATGACAAATGAAGTAAGGTCTACTTTATAATATTTTTTATTTGATTATAAACATAATAAAATAGTGTATACCTGTAGGCTATTAGTTGCATGCATAAGCTATACATATTGAAAATATATTTTTTTAAATCATAAAAAAAATCGATCAACAAATAAATTTGCGTTTTGTAGGTGAACGGATAAGTCTTATACATAGTAATGAACATATAATGTTTATAATATGATGATTAGTATAGTTTCTAATATTTCAACATAAAAAAAGCCGATAAGATAATGGTGGTGGAAGTTCGTCCTTCGTCGCTTCGCTCCTCGGACAAGATAATGGTGAGGAGTGTATAGCACTTTCTAT
Organism: Therioaphis trifolii; assembly: GCA_027580255.1. Lineage (NCBI taxonomy): Eukaryota > Metazoa > Arthropoda > Insecta > Hemiptera > Aphididae > Therioaphis > Therioaphis trifolii. The sequence goes on from CM050408.1 coordinate 28,900,339, forward strand.
CATGGGATCACCTGGTTTACGATAGTTTAGTTGTATGGTACTTTACATTTGAATGCAATGATAAATCATTGTAAGTTAAGTACAGGATACAGTAGTTGGGTGGGATACACGAGATGCATTGCTAGATTAGGCATTATTGGATAGATTTTGGAATTATTTTATATTATAAAAAAAAAAACGATTCTGAACGAAGATGAAGATGTCAGCCTTAAATTGTAATATATATTTTATTTTAATATCCTAGATTGGGTTAAATTTACATTTGTCTATTCATGTGACTTCTGCTCGTGAGCATTGGACAAACCAGGATGTGCATAGATAGGGCGTAGGTAAATACCATATTATTTGCCTAAATGCACTATCGTGACGGCACCACCCGACCCCGCCGTCCATATATGCTGAATGCTCCGTGGCTACGTCTATTTAAATATTAATAATTAATAATAATATATAAAATCCGCATGTTTATGGAACTGATACACACATTAAAATAACTGGAAATTGGAAGTTAGTAACGTTCTATTCAACCATGTAAAGGTACGTTATACACCTTGTGTTTACAATCTACCAATATTTTGTATAGAACAGCTGTCAGCTACTGATTATATTATAATAAACTTAATCTATTTAATTATCTTTATCAGCTGTGATATTACATAATATTTTCATTTCTTATCTTTGAATACAAAAATTTTTATACATTTTCAACTACAAAATAATTTGCAAATATTCGTGATTTTGACAAATTTTGTCGATTTTTGAACTTCAACTGCTTATAAAAAAAAATTATTTTCTACGACCTATACTTTTTGAATAAGAACAAATATCAAAAATCAATGATGCCTAAATTGTTATTTTACGCGATTATGTGAAAAAATTGTAATTTCAAACACTCATAAAAATTTTTGATTTTATTCCAGTGCAAATTTTTTTACAGATAATTGAAGGAAAACGTATGTCAAACTTTGTACCGAATTTACAATTCTTAGTTTTGAATACTTAAAATTTTATGAATTTTCAACTGCAAAATACATAGCAAATATACATGATTTTGACGAATTTTGTCAATATTAGCACTTATAAACGCTTATAAAAAAATTTTGTGCCTATGTATTTTTATAATTTTTGAATGGGAGTTAGAACAACTTATGTGGACCCTTCTATTAAATTTTCAAGTATTTCGTCCGAGCTACATTTTTTTTATCAACATTTATAAAAAAAAAAATAAAAAAAATCGAATATTTCAAATGCCTATAAATTGATTAAAAATGAGTGAAATCTTTTTAAAATAAAATTATATAAAGAAAATGCCAATATAAACAACTGATAAAATTTTCAAGTTTCTACAACTTATACTTTTTGAAAAAAAAAACAATTAGCAAAAATCGTTTGAGGCTAAACCGTTGTTTAACGTGTTTTTGTAAAAATTTAAATTTCAAACACTCATAAAATTTTTTTGTCTGAATCCGGTAGAGTTTTTTTTGCAGATAATTGAAGAAAAACTAATGAAAAACCTTGTACCAAATTTTCAAAACTTAGTTATAAAAGAAAAAAATTTTACGATATTTCAACAACAAAATTATTTGCAAATTTTCGCAATTTTTACATATTTCGTATAAATTGGAACTTTGAGCACTTATAAAAAAAAATTGTGACTTACGATTTTGGATTTTTTTTTATCAGTTATGGAACAACTTATAAGAAACCTTGTATTAAATTTTCAAGATTTTCTGGCAAAAAAAAAAAATTTTATCGTTATTTTAAAAAAAAATACTTAAAAAAATTGAAAATTTCAATTGTCTATAATTAGCTCAATAAAAGTCAAAAGTGTTCAAAAATTTTACCACGTATAGATGATTTCAATATAAACATTTGGTGAAAATTTCAAGTATCTACAATTTTTGGTTTTTGAGTAACGGCTAAATAAAAAAATCGATTTCGTCGAAAACGAGTTTTGCACAAAAAGTACCGGTTTTTCCTCATTTTTTGTTTGTTTTTCCCGTGGCATTTGAAAACTTTTGGGAATTTTCACTTGTGACCTCTCTAAGGTACCTCCGATATTCGTTTTGCCACCGAAAACATACCCTGAAGTTCAAAATTGAAGCATTATTTCGAGTAGTTATGGTGTACACAGACACAAAAACAAAAAAAAAAAAAAAACAAAAAAAAAAAAAAAAAAACAAAAAAAAAAAAAAAAAAAACACACATCATAGTAAAATCAATACATTCTTCACTTCGTTCAGAATCTAAAAAAAAAAAAATAAACATCATTGTAAAACTATAAGATCCTTCGCTTCACTCAGAATCTAAAATGTTGATTTGGATTATTCTAAAGTTTATTTTATACCTAGCTATATGTATTTAAAATAATTGCTCGAAGTATTCCTCTATTCTGGCGAGCATCTTTAAAGGATTCAAATTTGTCTCACCACGTTGATGCTTGTATTTCAAAATCATATCCTTCACTATCTGTTTCAATTCCGGTCTGTGAGTTTTTATATATTCCCTTATATAAGTATTAAGTTCTTCATTAAATTTAGAGTCAGTTAAATTTTTATACTTGACACCAGTAAAATCCACCTGTCATCGAAAAATAATTAATAGTTTTTAATGAATAGCTATTTTGTTTTTTTGTTTTATAGGTTCTTCAATAATTATAGTTTATGACTTCAAATATAAGATGACAAATATGGTATAGTACTGTAATTACCGTCACTTCTTTTATTCCAATATCTAATGTTACATTCATATTATTCAAAGAACATCCTTTCGCTGAAAAGATGTTGGATGTGCAATTGACGAATGATATTTCACTGTATGTCGCCGACTTGACAAGCAATCTACAAGTAAATCAAACTTGTGAATTATAATAATTACAGCTGATCAATGTCGAGATACCTAGTTATGTCTTGACGGTAATAAAAAAATGCATAGGTTTTATTAGTAACGATAACGTGTTATACATATGTCGTTCAATTTTGTTTTCATTCGTCTCGTAACAAATCACTTTATGTTGTACGTACTTAAAGCGGTATAGAATAGAGTATAATTAAGTTCTTTAAATTACGATACACGATACATAATGGTCGTTGGGTGTTTCATCCGTTTTTCAATGATTTTTCATAAAATTAATTGTTTAGTTAATTTTTTTATTATTTAATATCAGTTTAATATTATGTTTATTTTTACATGAAATAAAACATTATGTAACTCATACTTATGAAACGCTTTTATCTGAGTTCAAATTAAATCACTTGTACTTATACACTTTAATTGTAAAGATACAGATACATTAAAACATTTTTTACTCACTTGAGGTTTCCGGCACCGGATATAGTAGAATTATCGATGATTCCGTTTAAAGTGTACGAGGCCACCATATCTAATTGCGGTAAAGTGACATCAATTTCATTATATAATTTACATATGTCGTATTTGAATTTATTTATTGATCCAGTATCTAAGTTTTTCAATGAAATATTTTTCAATTTTATCTCCACAAATCTGTAAATTACGTTTATCAGTTAATTGGAGCCTCGGATGATTCTCTAGTAATCGTTTATTACAGTTTTATACATTATTAATGCAAATTTCAAATCGTAAATTAATTGTTATTAATAAAAGTGTATATAAAAAAAAACTTAATTATTTTTTTGAACCCAAGCAATATTAAATGATTCTAAAAATTATTTCTTACAGCTAACCTATTTAACATGGATTCACAGTCGATATAATTGGAATGATTAATAAATGTATTCACTCGGATTGTTGATATTATTAAAAATACTTTTTAATACTATAAACTTCTTTATAGATGTAAAATTATTTATGAAGTATATCGTTTTTTTTTTAAATTTTTGTGTATTATATTAAAAGTAGTCCTATACCTAACTGATAAATACGTATTAATTATTTAATATACCTATGATTTGGCCACTTTAATTGTATTTGTATTTATTTTTGTGTTGGTAATAATTATTATATTATTATCGAGGTAAGGGGAGTACGTGGATCAGAGTAAGTCTAGTATTTTTTAAATATTTATTATTGAACGCGTTTCGACTAAATGAAATCGACACATCAAACGTATGTGTTAAATAAATGTATAATTCCACTTGAAATATAGTTATTACGACAAATAACAAACAACTCGCGTCGAATAATTTTACTTCGGTCGTACTCTGTAAGCTTATGGTCGTTCTCTTTATAATTTGAATTAATTTTTTAGTACATACTAAATTGAATAAAATTATAAAAATTGTATGTAATATGTTGAAATTCTTTGTGTGCACACTAAGTATAAGTACATAACTGTGTATTAATTCGTCAGTACCTATACAAAATAAATATTAACTAATCACACTCACGATTCATTATTTGAAAACTTGTGATAGACAGCTGGAATTTCCGGTATGTGTATATCGATCAAACTCATCTTATATCTTTCGAGGAACCTTTTAAAAATCGACTCCATTGAGTAATTTAATAACGACGAGAGTATTCCTTGCTCTTTATTACATTCTCGCGACACTTAAAATAAAGACATAGTTTTAGTTCATATCGGCCAAACGAAAAAGATGTCATTCGACAAAAATCGGTCAAAATAAAGATTATTACTGTATTCATTTGCGGTATCCGTAAGAAGGCTGATATAGTATTGTGCATTTTTAGAGTGTTTAATTATAGCATCCGTTATTGAACTCGAATTTACTTTGAAATGCGATTCAGGTAGAGCACTTTGTTTAGAAATCGCTAAACACGAATCGACTATTATCAAGCTGACTACAACACACGAAAATGTCACTTTAAACATTTTTTCTTTCTGAAAAAAAAAACCAGGAATTATTTATTGTAAACCGATTATACGTTAAACTATAAAAATATATATTGTATTCAAATTAAATAAAGTGCACCACGCGAGTAGGTACGTATTTATATTGTCTCACCTGATCCCGGCGAAAAATGAAAACAAACATTCGAATAATTGACTGCTGTAGATTTTCATGAAAATGTTGTTCTTTTATACCTCGTCATATTTATTTCACCCAAAAGAAATAAAAAAAGTTTGCGATAAAACATTTATCAGACGCCTACATTTCCGAGAAGTAATGAAATAATAAGTGTGTTAAGTAAGTAATTATTCTAATTTATTGTGTACTAAAAGTGTATTTTTGCTGAAGTTTATCGATGATTGAATTTAAATGTATGAAAGTAGGTATATAAACTATAAGTGCGTGTGAAACCGATACAATCGGTTTAGAATTTCATTTTTATTAGTGAAACACTAGTATTTTTTTTATAAACATTAAAGAGATTTTATTATTGTGTTAAATAGTTCAAAATACATGAAAATCTAATAAAAAATATGAAACATGAGTAGTTCATTTAATGTGCCATAATTATATTAAATTTCATCCAGTTTCGATTAACGATGCGATTAATTATGCACACCTTATTCAATTTTGTTTTTATATATTTCTATTTCCTAGATCTCAACAACACGTTTTTCCGATTGCAACAAAAAACTAATGTAAAATCGCATAAAAATTTTAAAATGCTCGGTAAACTACACGTTTACACGAATAAGTTTTTAATAATGAATTATTTTTCAAAAATAATTTACCTTTAAACTCAAAATTGTCTTTAGTTATTGAAATATTATCAATCAGATTAAAAAAAAAAAAAAAAAAAAAATAGAGACGAGTATACAATAAGAAAAAAAAATCGTGAAAAATGTCGTACTCTAGTAAATAAATAATTAGTTTAGTAATTTTCACACAAAAATCGCTGTAGTGAGTGTCGTTGAATGCCCTTAAACAGGTATAATATTGTTCACCATTTGAAAAACGAATTCTGCATTGACATAATCATAATCATGTCTAGATTTAGTTTGAAAATATTTTATTTAACATCTATTATAAACTATGATATAATATTATGTCTAATACATGTAACTACTAACTAATAATATGCTATTGAAATTTGGCAACAAGTGTAAGCCTCTTTAGATAAACACACATACACAACTCACACACGCACGCACGCACATATTTCGACTACCAACCTACGGCTGCTGTCTGTTATAGACTCTTCGTTTGAAACTAACATGACGAAATAATTAGAACAATAATATTAATAAATCTCGTGTGGAGCAAATGTTACACGAGGTGAAAACGCAGAATTATAACGTTTCACAGTTAGAATACCTTCCATGCAAAATGTAATGTCATTAACTACCCTTATCTGCGATTAAGTATCGCAATCCTACGTGCCGCGATATAATCAGTATACCTTTACGTACAGGGCGATTCGTTAACCATGCTTACCTATCTCAATTTAAACTTTTAACGATGTTGAATGCATTTACTAAAACGTTTTTCAAATAATCTCTGATTGAAGAGAGCTGTAGAGTGAAAAATGAGGGCTACTCTAAAAGTGTTTTTGCCACTACTTCACTATTCTTATCTTCAAACGCTTTTTGAGGTATAGGATCTTTTAAATTAGCTGATCGTCAAAGAGACATTCATATATCAACATTATCAAAAAATATTTATAAAAATAATAATTAATATACTTTTCAAAGTATTTAGTTAAAAGTAATTTGAAAGTAAATTTAGTGATTGTCATTTAAGACAGCTTACAATTTCAAAATTTACAACAAATAGTGAAGATATCTTTTTTTCATAGAAGTTTTAGTGTTTAATTATTGAAAAATATATACATTTATGCATTCATACAGAGTAGAAAAATTCGGCAAGCATTCTTTAAAAAGTGACCGGTTTTTTTTATTAAATATATATATATATATATCAGTCCTGCATATAGTGCATGAAGTCAGACAGTTATATGCGAATGTTCATTCTTGGTAAACTTTCGAGTTTCTCGTAACGTTCAAAGTAAACGCTCTTAGCTGTTCGCCCGTGTTGTTTTTTTCTAAATAGTTCAAGTATTTAGTATCATAGTGATTAGTGATGTTGTTTGTTTTAAATTTTTTTTTCTATCACTTGGTAATTTTTTTTTTTTACAGTATTATTTAAACATTATAAATATATCTAATACAGTGTACACATTTTTTGAACTGCTGCAGGTAAACGTCGAAACAAAATGATCAAATAATAAGTTATTTGAATAAAATATGTATTACGATATAAACTTTATAATATACAGATGTGTTAAAAAATACCGAATAAAGTTTGTTTTTATTACTAGGTACGTCATTAACGTGTTGAATTTCATTCGAATATTTATTTGATTAATTTTGAATAGTATAGGTTACACGTTAGAAAAAAGAGCTATCGGAAAAACTGATAAATTATTGATATTTAGAATGATTGAAAAAATCTACAGATTAAGTATTATTTATAAAAAAAAAAAAAAAAAATAGAAATAAAAACGATTGTCGTTTAAATTTACATTATGAGATCAGATTTGAAATAACATATTGTATAATTAATGCGGTTTTACTCGTTTTTCATCGGCTATTCATATAAATGGTTTGATGAATCGGAATCAAAAAACAAACTTGGTAGTTCGAAAAAAAAATAAAAATCGCCTTGTAGATATATATGCGTATATTTACGGCGGTGTAGCTCATTGTAATGTAGGTTTCACTGTGAACAGTACGTATACTGAATTTATTATAAATATACGAGTATATGTGTATCGCACATAGTTAAATACCTGAATACCAAATGACAAATACCTATGCACAGACAGACGACATCGACCCCTTGGCGATCTTTGCAATTAAGGATTAGATGTATTATTGTGGGACAAATGAGACGGGTCGCGTATTATTCGGGGCAGGACTTGACGGGATAACTGGAGCAGCAAAGAGGTTGACACAAACGCGCAGTGCAATAGTAGAGTCTAACAACGCATTTAACAATATGCGCGTATTCGATAAATAGATAAATAAATAAATATATACCTACATCAGTTCCGCGACTGGACATTTATGTTTGAGGGGTGGTGCTAATTTTTTGCTCTAGTTTTTGCAATGCTGTGCTACAAAACAAAACTTATTCAGCGCCTATTACTTTGTTCCCCCTTTGTTCATTAACAGTGAACATGTACTAACAACACATGTACTAATATTTTGATAAATAATTATTTAAATTAAAAATGAATAAAAAATCAAATTACTTAAAACAGACTTTTTTAACGAGATACAATCAATACGTTTTATTATTATACATATCAAGAGAATATTGAAAAATATTTATAAAACTAGACGACAATCATAATATTATACAATTTTTTTTTTTTTTTTATAAAAATAGTCATAATATTAAAATATTATGGTATATGAAAAAAACAACTGTTAAACACATAGAGGTCTATGTATAATACTATAAGGTCTATGGTTGAATAATAAAATTTGTGTTCATATCTTTTATCTACATAGATTACACAAATCAAAAAGTACTCTCCTCTTAAAACCATCGATGCAATGTGATTGCCATAGAACATCTTCGTACTCTATTATAAATACATATATTATTCTATATCATAAACCAATATTTTTACTAATTATATAATATACACCGTTATATTCTTGAACCTTTATCTTAACATCGAACTCAATGAAGAAAGTTTGATAATTCCAATTTGTGCCAAATCAAGTACCTACTCGTGTATATTGAGCATTACAAATTCTAGTGTGTGTTCGGTGTGCACGTACATTGCAGGTAGGCATCAGCTATATTATAAACTAACAATCTTTCTCGACCCATAGATCACACGCTTGGTTCGCACAGTAACCCTCCCATGATTTCATCAATTGCTATACATAATCTACCACAGCACATTAATTCGTCGTCATCTATCAATTTGGGAACCCTAGCAGTGGTGTTGCGGGCATAATCTCCACTATCCATACAATGATAAACGACCGCCATATCACTCGAAACGAAAAAGAAGTTACGTATTGCTTGGTTACATGGTCGCGAGATCACAAGTATGAAAAACTCTTAAAAATTGTGTTATAGTTGTGAGGGGGGAACTTGTGTTTTTTTTTTTAAGCCAATGCGAGATGCTCAGCGGATCGTCTTTAATCGCAGAATAAAATGTAAATTATGCGCAGATCATACAGTCGTATTATTGGTAAATATATGATGATGGATATCCTGTAAATGTCTATGTTATTGTTTAGTAATTGTTGTGAGTAATTATATTTTCTGAGCAAAAATAAACGATTGAAAACTCATTTAAACATTAATTAATATTTTCTTATTAAATTTTCTCATTGTGATTTGTTAATTATCACGTCACATAAAATATTACCGACTGGCGACTATTGAGTATACTTACAATCTAAATGGTATAAAAAAAATAAAAAAAATAATTTAAAAGACACGTGCATGAATTTAATTAGAGAAAAATCTCATAATATAATGCTGGTTTGTCCTTCATCCCTTTGGTTCTCGAACAAGATAATAATGTAGTTGTTATAATAATAATAACAATAATAACAATAATAATAGAATAGGGGATTGAAAAAGTATTCGATTTCTAGCCTTGTATTCGATTAGTAACATTAGACTGTTTAAAACGCCGAGCAAACTTATTTAAAATATGTATTACAAAATAATTCATATTTTAACTTTTATATAATTTTCGTTATAAAACGTTAACATAAAATAAGATTTATGTAAATAATCCAATTATTTTTATTTAAATAAGTTAATATTTATTGTTTCGTATTTTAATTTTGATGAGTAATAATTCATAACTAGGTATTAGTTAAACATTTTAGTTTTTGACCATGAGATCCAATCATTTCATGATGCAACCAGAATCATGAGATTAATTCTAAAAGTTTAGACTCTTGTTCTGGTTTTCTGATGATTTTCATTTTGATCTGCAAATATCGTGAAAGTAACATTGCTATATGTACACAAATGGATGTATCAGATAGGTACTCCTTACGACGTAAATGAATCGAAAAAATTTAAGATATTCAACAGTTTAAGAGAAGTCACTTCGTTTATACAAAATATATCGACATCAATTTACAATGAAAATAAAGATGGAATATAAAACGTTATTTACTTCGTGATAACCGAAAATGTGTCATTACGTATGTTATAGAATATCGTATAGGTTTATTTCAGATTTGAACGCAGAGAACTGGTTAAATTAAAAGTCATCATACTTAATTGTGATATATTTTCAAGCGTATTATCCACAGTTATCAGAGCATTTTTAGATCGTTCCAATACGTATTTATTCGTGAGAAGTTAACTGTTTCGGTATTGGTAGGTCTAGCTATCGTAGGCTTTACAAATACACTCCATCGTAGACAGTTAGACATAGGACGGCTAACGAGCTGAATTGAACGTGAATGGATGTAACTTAAAACGTTTCTTTTTTTTTCGACTAAAAAAACAAAAAGGAACAGTTGGAATTATCGAGTGGCACTTGAAAAAAAAATCACTTACCTATTATTCTAAGAAAAACAATAAACTGTATCACGAAACGTCCGCTTGCTTGTCGTTCAATATGATTCTTATCACAGTAGACGATAAGTACTTGGCGATTCAATTCGATAAATTATTTCAGTATTGTAGTTTTAACGGATATTTTCCCCACCACGATTGCGGTTGTACACTAAGGCCGTTTAACTCGTTAAAAAGGAATGAAAAAACACAAAATTTGCGGCATGAGAAATAGCCGATTTCCACGAACTAGTGTTGATAAAACGGAAAGTTAAATTACATTTTATTTCCGTGTTAAAGTTTATGAATGTAAAAACAAGTTTTCGTACGAAAATTTAACGAGGGTGTTTCCAATTTAAATAATAATAATATTCGAATTTATCATATTAGAAATATCTTGATCAATATGTTTATTCGAGATTCGTTTAATGCGCCAAGGGTTGCCGGAGTAGGTATAATAAGAACTAGTAATAAATATTCGGTAGTTCTAAAATGATCGGAGATAAGTCGTATTATTACACGTCGTAATACCCCGACGGAAATTTAATCGTTGACGCTTAAAAATTAATAATGAAAAAAAAAAATTAAAAAATAAAGCCGCTAAAATGATACGTCAAACTTGACCTTAGGGTCTTTCGGTTTATATAACGTGGCTTGAAATCATTTTGTTTCAGTAATTTATTAAAACATCGTATTAATGAATGTCATTAAAAGCTTCCCTCTATAAAAAATAAGCTTAACCATTATAATGTATTATAATATAAATTACTTTGTAAACGACTTCCGTTTTTTTTTTGTTTGCTAAATGTCAAGTTTCACTGATGTACTTTGTACTCGTGGTAAATTGTCCTTACACTTTTGTGTGTAGGTACAACGGATAAAATTAGAGGTGCGATCATATGATGCGTGTTTAAAGCATACATGTAATAATATAGCCAATAAGAGTCCAATAACAACGTTTTTCGTGCAAATAATAAACATCCCTTAACCCTAATAAATATATACATTAAAGCCGTACGAAAGAAGAATGCTTTAAAATCACGATTTTAAAGAAACTCGCCCCGAGTACTCATTTGATTAGAGAGAAAAATAACTTAACAACCTAGTATTGGGAGGTTCTATTGAGTACTGTGTTGTGTTCTCAAATCGCAAATTTTTCTATTATTATGAAATTTACTGGTTGGTTCAAAAATCTATTAATTTGATGATACAAATTACGAAGGCCTCTATCTAATACATATTATAGCAAAAATGTAAATCAAATATTTTGTCGTTTAATATACAACAAATAATGCGTATTCTTATAGTTATTGTTATCAATGATAAAAAAGAAGTTTTGCCTAGCTTATACTTTATAGACATGTACGGATATTTATCATTTCATTATACGTTATACCAAACAGTTTAATGAAAATTATTCTTTTGTTTTGTTTAAATGAGTAACATTACAATTATTATTTTGTACTAAGTAGCTACTCAAAACTGCAGTCACTTTAAAAAACATTGAATTACGACAACACATGCCACAATTAATACATTTTATATTGACTTTTATATTAAAGTATAACTCTTACAGCTAACTTTTTTTCGTTAAATTTGTTTTCTAATACTCCATCTAAGTAGTTACTTATTCTTTGTTATCTGTTTTTTTGTACTCTTAAATCCTTGTCTATTATAGTCACGTATTTTCTTTTATTATTTTTCACTGTATTTCTTACTGAAATATTCTACCAGAAACTTGACGTATCTCCCTGATTTTCAACCATATTACCCAAACAGTGCAAATCAAAACTAATTTATTGTTGAGGAATTGTATTTATTAAATGTTATATCGTTGTCTGAACTCTAAAGGCCGTATTGTTATAATAACATATCTTTACGCAACCGGCCATTCAACATTAATAGTATTATACCTGCACATGCTCTGTTTCACTCCCGTGACCAAAATAATACGACACTCATGAATTTCTAAAACACATTAAAACTAACCACTCTAATACGGATTACTTTAATATATTTTATTATTTCTGTAAAAAATAAATATACACCCTAGCTATATAGGAGGTATCTGAATGTCTAATATAGTGTTAAGTGGCTTCTAGATATACAAATATATTTAAATAAAATTTTATGGTCGTCGGCTCATTTAAAAGGTACAATTATGGCACACCTGTAGATATTTCATGAGATTTTAAATGTATACTCATTTACTTACTTATGTAGATACTAATAATGATAATAATAATAAAGTAACGATTTAATGTAATAAAGGAAAAAACTTTTATGTATTTTGCACAATTTTAATTGTAATTTAGATTAAAAGAACATTTAATAATTTTTTGATATTGAAATAAGGCTTTATTTAAACTTTTTTTGATGTATTATTTTCCCTGAACAGGGCCGTCCCGAGAGGGGTGTGTAGGGGGTGGGACACCCCCCCACGACGTTCTAGTTGGGGCCCAGTTGTCACAAAGCTTCATCGATACATTGAGTCGGCAATTTAATAATATTTTAAGTATTTTAATATTTAACCTATAAATAGTATTTATATTTAATATTACCCAGTAAAATTATGAATATTCAAGTATTTTCCTATGAAAAAAAAAATTCTACTTTACTTATAATTTTATAAAAATAACATAATAACTATAATTTTATTATTATAGTATTAACTGATAACTAAAATAAAAATAAAACAAAAGTAACAGAACACAGAATAGAAATTTAAGTATTTAACTGTTCATTTGTTTACAATATAAAAAAAAAATCGTCTATGTTTTGTACATTTATAATATATATTTGTATGTATAATGTATATTAAAATATTTGTATTTGAATACCTGACCATCATAATTTTATTGTACATACCTTGTTTTAAATAAAAGCTTTGGTTAAAATGTAGATTTATTATATTGCACAATAATATAAATACCTTAATACCTACAATATTTAGATATTTTGGTAACTATAGGTACTACTATTTTAATTTGATACCAAAGTGAATAATAACTATTTTTCAAATTTATAAAACTAAAAAATGTGTTTTAAACAATAAGAAAAAAAAAGCTGGTAAGTGAAATGGTGGTACAAGTTCGTCCTTCGTCTCTTCGGTCCTCGGACAAGATATTGGTGATGAATGTATTAAGTTTTAAAGAAATGATGACTCATTTCTTTAGTATAAAACGATTCTGAGCAAAGCTTCAGTGTAATATAATATATTATTATTCAGATATTGTTTACGTATTTTACGGTTATTTGTATAATTTTTTAAATGCTTGGAAAAAAAATCTTGAGTCACGATTATTGATATTTTTTCGGTATTGATAGTTTAGTATAAGAGTAAACTTGTATTAAAATTTCAGAACTTTCTAACAAATACTCAATATTTCATTAGAAATAAACTTAAAAGAAATCAGACAATATCGTAAAAATCGTATAATAATTTATTAAAGTGTGTATAAAAAAAATCCTGAGTCACGATTTTTGAATTTTTGTTAAGATAATTAGTTAGGTATATGAGGTCATATTAAATTTTCAGAATTTGTTGTCAAATATTTAAAATTATATTACATAAAAACTTTCCAACAATTTGGTAAATTAAAAGTTCTATTTTGAAGTCAAAAGTGCTATAATTGTTCTGAAAATGTTGTCCAGTATAAAAAAGTATGTATTTGATATTGAATAAAATTTTCAAGTTTCTAGCTTCAATACTTTTCGATTTATGACTAAATACCTAAAATCTGAACAATGAAAATCTCGTTTACGGCGGATTTTTACCGATTTTACCGTTTTTCGATCGTTATTCTTGATTACTGGAAAAACTATGGAGATTTAAGAAAAATTACCTCTCTAAAGTACCATCTCAGTTCAATTTCGAATCTAAAAAGTTGCTGGACGAAACTTTTGGACAAGGTTTTCTATACGAAAAAGTGTTTACAGAAAAAAATTAAAAATTAAAAATAAACATCATTGTAAAACCATAAGATTCTTCGCTTTACTCAGAATCTAAAAAAATGATGTAATGAAGTATATTATAACATGAAAATATTCGAGCGAAGCAAGACAATTTTTATGATCACGAGTTGGCAATTAGTTATTCTACACCCCCCCATGGTTATTTTTTCGGGACGGCCCTGTCCCTGAATATAGTTTTGTGTATAAAACTGATAAGGTACACCGTCAATAAGGGGTGCAAAAACCGGAGGTCTGAGTTATTTTATAAAATAGCATGTCATTTGGGTATAAGCATTGAAAAACGTTGTCTTCAGGATCTACTATGAACTATCCAAAATACCTAAAAAAAAAAAAAATCGATTTTTTTCTAAGAAATAGAATAATCAAAATTATGATATAGTTATTAATATTATTAACTCAACTATCTTTTTGTGATTCCAAATTACATACGCAGTTTCTCACACTTAATTGAATTATAATCGTCACTTAAGTGCGGTGTCCAGCCTTCCAAAAAGCGATTATAGGTTACCTATATAGCTGTAGTGAGTGTTCTTCAAATATTAATTAGACTTAAATGAATTGATCATCTATTTTACTTCTCCATTGTGTCACCTCCACTTGTATCTCACCCACCAGATGTTTCACTTACAGCTAGTAATCTATATATTTTATCTTATCATAGTGATAGTTGGCTCAGTTGAAAGAAAATAACTTCAAAGAGTTACGTTAAATATGAAAAATAAATTTTCAGCTTAAGGCGATAATTGAAAAAAAAAAGAAACCGTTAATGAACAAAATGTAATGTAAAACTGGAAAAATATCATTTAATTAAGATTAAAATTTTTTTAAATATTTCCCGTCTTTAAATTAAGATTTGAATCTTTTAAGTTATGAACTATGATCGTATGATGTAGGTATGAACTATGAAGAAATAGAGAGAACAATTTTACAAAAACGTCTGCTTATTATAAACCATACAGACGTTCAAATATTACAATGTTAAATATAAAATCTAATACGTTTTAATTGAACTTGATTCTAATTAAAATTAATCCTAAAAAGTTAAGTTGAAATAAAAACAATTATTTTATCTTGTTTAGATGTACGTATAATTAATGTAAAAATTAGTTAAATAGTCAATGTCTACCTTTTGGATAATAATAGAATATTTTGAAAACTATCATTTATATTATTATGTAATAATATAATGTCACTGTGTGACTAATATAATTTATGCGTTTTAACTAAATATGAAATTGTTTAATTTGCATAAATATGAAATGCTGGTAATTTTAGTGCATGTGTTTTTAATTGTAAAATTATTTTGTACCGAAGAATAATGAAGTTTAATTAACGTGATTTTAAATTACTGATTTTCATTATGATTAAATTATTCCATATTTTAATATAATTCATATTTCACGAGAGTTTATAACATTTAAGCGTGAAGGTATAAAAAGGGGTTTTATGCTAAAAATTATTTTATCTTTATTTTTAAGAAATAAATCAGGAAAATATGGTTTAATTAGGTATGATAATTATGTGGCATACGCTATACACAGACATATTATTATGACTCAATTCGATAATAAATTTCGCTACACTATGTTTTTACATATTCACATGGTTGCACTGCTATTTTAAGTCTTAGTTAAACTTGAAGTACTTTAACTATTACCGTTTTAGATTCTGGGTGAAGCGAAAGATCTGTTGGTTGTGCAATGGTGTTTTTTTCCTTCTTTTTTTTTCTGTTAACACTTTTTCGTACACTTATTTTTGTCCAAACGTTTCATCAAGTTGCTATAGTAGCTCTATTGATAAGAAATCGTATGTAAATGATACGTTGAGGGTTGATTTTTCTTAAATGTACTAATTGTCATATATATATATTATATTATAATAACTTTATGTTCTTATGATTAGTGGTTGATAGTTGAAAATATAATGTCTATACTGTTGATAATTCACAAACACTTAGCAATCAATGAAAAACAAGAAAGATCGCAACTATATTATGCAGAACCATCGAAAATAACCTAATTAACGGGTGATTATTATTGTGTTGGCATCTTTTCCTAGACCTATTTTGCGTAATTATTCAAGTGGTATAACCACAAAAAATATGCAGAATCGTTATTGAGTGCATTCAAAAATGACATAATATGTATGTATGTATAACGACACTCTTACATTGTTGTTCGTCACGTGCATATCTTTAACACATTAAATAAAACCGTATTTTCGTAGTTTTAAGAGTAAAACAATACGTTATAAAATAATGCAATAGCGGTCCGTATGTAGGTATACATTTTTTTCTTTATGAGTTCGTATATAATTTTCACGATAAAATGTCCAACTCGTTACAAAAATATGGAGATTTTGAGAAGTTTTCACGGTCCATCACGTACGAAAAAACTAGTAAGTCAACGCTTGATATTTGTTTTATTATTTTTTTTTTCTCTTTGTTTTTCATGCGTATTGAGTAAGTACGTTCACTCAGATCGGTCATAATTTTAGTGGAAACAGCTCTTGATCAAAATGTAAACGAGTACTTAAAGTTTTTTCTACATTTATTACATAACGCGTACTGAATCATTCGTTTTTTGTTCTAATGTAACTCTATACATCAATAATAATGATAAATAAAATATACTTCGAAAAATACGAGACACCGTCTTGAATAGCGTTTCATTCGATTTGTGTGATTATCGGAAGTTGTTTTAACGCTAAACGCATTACCCATTTTGTCGTCGATGATCGACCTGACTACCTAAGTAAACTTTTGCACTGTATCCATCCGGGCGAGAGATAAAAATAATAACAGCAGTAATGTTTCATCCAATAACAACTCTTTATAAATAATTCAATTAAGCTCCAATATCTGGAGTTTTACCTAGTGGTAGTAATCGCGTTATTATTTTTTTTTTCAGCGAAAAAAAAGCCGTTTATTGTTTGAAAGAGAATAAAATTATTTACATTTTTGGTTTTCACTTCACATAATATTATTTGCAGGTTTGTTGATAATTTTGTTATTTTTTAATGCTTTTTATTCCGTGGTTGCCTGAGTCATGAATATTTATTTTTTTCGATAAATTACCTACCTATATGAAATAGGACTTAATCTTTAAATTTGAAAAAAAAAATTCAACTGATATTTTGTAGCATTATATTTTCATTACGTGTTTATAATATCGTTAAATACCTAATCGTTTCAGTTCCCTGAAGGTTTGATTACTGCGTTTTACGAATTACGCGCATACGAACAAAGCCACTTTTATTATGTGTAATAATTATTATTATAAATTACCGTATTTTAGCAGCTTTGCAATTAAAACTTGAAAAATATTTTGTACCGGTATTACGATGGATATCACGTTAAAATTTATCCGAAAAATCATTCGTGGTGAGTCCAGTTATATTACAGTTTAAATAATTTTAAACGCAACTTAATCACGACAGTACATTATTTATGTTAAATTTTGATTTATTTTAATTTAATTTAAAGTATAATTTATTTCTTTATTGTTTTGTTTTTCGAGATCATCAGCCATCGATACGGGTATCAACTCAATTATAATGGTGCATTATTTGATTTTATTTAGCTCACAGAACTAAAGTTAATTGAAAATGTCGTTTAGAAACAATTGTTTTACGTATTACTGAAAACTTAAGAAAATATGTTAAGTGTATGCCGTCAATATTTTGGATATTCACCAACAACGGATATTCGACTTACAAACAGCCAAAACAAGAATGGAATATCCATACATTATTACTGTAAGATGTCGGAATTGCGAATTTTCAAATGTACAAATAAGGAAATAAAAATAACGACAATTGAAAAGTTTAAGTTTTAAAAGGGAGAACGGAGATCTACAAAATAGCAATAAACACTGATCACGATTTACGGGATTGATGGCTACAGAAGAAAAATAAGATCTTTTTACGTGACGTTGTTATCAAAGTCGTATCCGTCGTATTACATGATTATAAAGCAGATACCAACTTTTTATGTGTTACTGCGAAAGAAACTCATACTAACAGATGTGTTCCAATTTAGTAGACACATCTGAAACGTTTAGAGCGTTTAAGATTTCGCAGCCTGTATACAATGATTGGGTCTTAAAATATAGCTTAAATCATTACACAATACACTACAACCGTTTTACGCCGGTGATTAATTCTAGCGAAGTGTGGCGATAAGTCAATTAATTGATAAATATAATATTGAATGCGTAATTGATTAATTATACGATTGACAGTTTTTTATCCGAAATCCGAGTACATAGTCTATTATTAAGATTCGTGGTATAGATTTCAAAATAACATTTTAATGTGATTTGTTACACACGACTGTAAAAAAACAGACAAGTACAGATTATTAATGTATTCGTACAAAATCCCGGAATTATTTTCTTTTAAATTTCATAAAATCTATTGAAGACAATGAAAAAAAAAAAAAAAAAAAAAAAAAACCACGAGTTATATTATACAGTAGACGCCGCTTATAAGCCTCACTTTGGGACCAGCACAAAGTGAGTCTTATAGCCGAATGAATCTTATAAGCGGAAAAAAAATTAATTACTTATTTATAAATTTTATTTTACTACATATTTTGCTTTGATTTTAATACATTAGTACATATTACATACTTTATTATTGAACACATTTCTCAATTAATTATTATTGAATAAATGTAATAATCCCGATAAAAAAAAAACTACGTGCACGTGTACGTATGTGCATTTATGTACCTACCCGTAATTACGATAACTGTGCAGCCGCTAGATAATAAGTACACTACAATAACGATAATCGTTGCGATTAATTTTTCAATATCAATTTATTTCTAAATTATAACCAAAAAAGTTTATTTTCTACTATTTATTTTACAAAATTTGAGTCTTATAACCGAAGTGTTGAGTCTTATAACCGATTTTTTTTTAATGTATTTGGATACGTCCGGTCCGTTCCTGACGATTTTGAGTCTAATAAGCGACTGAACCTTATATCCGTGAGTCCTATAAGTGGCGTCTACTGTATTACAATGTATTGTTGAAGGTAGCTAATGTTAGTTAGTACATTTCATTTTAAGCTTACAGACAGCAGCACATATAATACATTTGTTCAACTAGTTTCTCGTTAATTATTTTTACGTTTTCATTAAAAAACATTTTTCTGAAATGTTAAATATCGAGTGATAATAAATTTACCGAAGTAATGCATTTTTTTTTAATAAGTATCACGTACATGGGCAATGTGCATTAAAAAATGTATAGGTGTCTATCTATATATAAGGCATTTAACTTAATTCCTAATAAAGGGTTACTAAAACAAATAGATTTAGGTAATTTCGTCATTACTTCAAAAATAATAAAACTTTTTTTTTCGATTTATAATAATATATTTCTTCTTATTCAATTTGTAATAAACGTCACGAGTTATAAATGATTAATTTTTAAACAACTCGTGTTACCTAATTGTATAAATTATTGATGAATTAATGTTCTATGGGAAAGGACCAATGAAACGCACAACCATGTTACAAATATCATTTATGTATTATTGTTAAAACGAATCAATTCCAATTTAAATTAATTGAATTAAAAAAATAAATGAAGTAAACTCTTTAAACAAAATAAAAATAAAAATCCTCCAATCATAAAATTAAAAACTTAAAAATACATTATGCTGAAACATATTAATAATGGTAATTAAACCTATGTATTCAATAATTTGTATTTATTAAATATTAAAGTACACATAATGTGAGTATATTAATAAATATAATATTCAATAACCATCCTGCAATCGCTTTACTATACGAAAATATGATTGTTCAGATTGTTTAGTTGCCAGCAGTGACGCCGGAACTGATATTATAAAAATGTTCAAAAAAGCCGGACATCTTTCGTTCCCCGAGGGTATTCTTTGCCAAAATTTAAAATTTTTAGCTCTTTTACTTTTGGATTTATAGCTGAATAACTAATATCCGTTTCATAAAATGTCGTCAATGACACATTTTAACGTTTTTACAAAAGGTTTTCGCAAATGTTGAAAAATCTTTTGGGAATAGAGAAAAATAACCTTTCTAAAGTATACAGTGAAAGCAATTTCTAATCCACAAAAAGACTGAACGTAACTTTCTGTCGAAGTCAACTACTTGAAATAGTAGTTTTAGACAGAAAAAAAAAACGAAGAAACTTCCCTTGGATCATAATACACAAAAATTGTATATTTTTCTATCACATGAATTTGAACTGGTCACAGGTGTTAATCGATCGAATCATTAATAACTATCATTATAAAGACAATCATAACAGCAGAAAGTTAATTTCAATCATGTTTTTCAGTATATTTTGTTGATGCACATTTACGTTTGGATAAAACTACCTTTCTCAAGGTTAATATTAATTGTTTAACGAAATAAACATGATGATAAGTATTAAGTAATATAATATTAATTCATTTAAAAAAAAACGACTAAAAGAAATGAAAAAAGAAAAAATACTCTACTCCCCCCCCCCCTGGGAATTGAAGTGACGTTTAGAGTGTTCACCAATCACGCTCAATATCACGTAAATTTTCGTATACAAATGGGCACTCGGTTTTTTTTAGGGTTAATAGACTATTAATTGTCTCTGTGGCCTGTACACGAAAAATAGTGCACGTTTGCCATTTAAACTATCATTGTTTTAAAATAATTTTTATTTCACCCAATAAAACATTTTATCAATAACCGGGAACAAGTTTTTGTAAATAAATAGAGGTTATTGAGTAGAGTATTGCAGTTCGGTGTATTAAAAAAAAAAAAAAAAAATGTGTTAGCAATGTTATTAAAAATAGTTTATTGAGTGGCAATGGCGGGAAACGAGCAATTTTAGTCGCGGAATTCGGTATTGGACTTCTAAGTTCATTGACAAAGATATGTGTCAACATATTTTCACACGGATTTTTACCCGCATAATTTATGTGCGCCGAATAGTACGAGTAAAACTTTATCAGGACAATAATTGTTATTAATATAATTATTGATAATTGTATCCTTTTTTCAGTAAGTAGAATTTTTTTTTTACTGGATAATTTTTGGCACCATTATTGTTAAATTAATTACTAAGCTCGTACCGAGTACCGAGACGTACGTTATTATCGAATAGCGACTATTCGATCACAATTATTGGGAGGCACAACCATTTGTATTACAGACAATTTATTCGAAACCAAGCCGTCTTGTTTCAGTACATAAATTTATATGTCATGTACTTAAAATGCAAAGCCATAAAGGAAGTGATATTTGTTTGTGTTTATTTGACTTTATGAAATAAATGTCCGTTTTCATTTATTCATTTAAAGTTTACGTTTTCAAATACATACGATCGAATAATACCTATGGGATCGTAAAAATGTACTATTTGAATAAATCACGGTCTAGACACATGTCTGCTATTTTCCGACTGTGGTTTTCAATAGAATATTTTTCTATCTTATTTGCTCTTTCGGCGGGATTTGAATGAAATATTTTTAAACCGATTATTTTTAGTACCTACGACTTAAATACGTTTAAAACTTGCGTTTACCACGAGATGAAATATTATTCACTCGAGCTCTCATAAAATATTAATCAACACCCCCTCACGAATAAATCAGAGGCCACCGTCGGGACCGGCACAACGTGTCGATGACGAGTGGTGACTGGTGATTACCATCGGGCGACGTAGACCGTATACGCACTGCACACCGTACATAATAATATCTCGTACGTTATTGTTTGTACATTGTTCTCGATCTTACGCGAACCGCAACACGTCAGTGAAAAGACAGTAACGAACTTTGGCAACGTTCTCGAACGCTTGTCGCGTACCACGTGCGTGAGATGTAAGTACCTACGGCGCGCCGGACGAAAGTGTGTGTACGGGGCGCACTGACCAAAAATATGATTTGATTTATTTTAGCGTTAAAATTGTCAAAAAGATTCGCCGGGAACACTTTGTCAGAAACCACGCGCAAGGTCACACATTTCGCAGCCGTGACAATGTGCAAGACCAGTCGTGGGAGTGCCATTATGAAAAGGTTTAAAATATACTCTGTGTGTGTACACTGTACACGTACAAAGGCGACGTTCGTGATTCATGAAGTGCCGGCGAAAACCATGTCCTTTTGTATTAATTTTAACATACACCGATTCGATTGAAATATGATATTACGTTTGAGAAGTTATAAAGATCTGACTAATAATGTCGATTGTTTTATAGATCTACAGAACAATAGACGTTGCATAATATTATGTGTTATAGCATATTCTGTACGCGCTTATCGATTTTAATGAAATTATGAACAGTAGTCTGTAACAATACACGCAATACACTTCTTTCGATTAGTTTAAACTTTAAATCATTTGAAAGCAATTTAGTTAAACGCTTTGTTCGTAAAATTTCATAGTAGGGTTGTACTTCTTAATGAGATTCAACAAACGTGTCCGATTCTCCAAGTTCGGGTTAGGGCGTAAATAAAATAGTGGGTATACCTATTGTAAATTCTGAACTTAGTTAAGCTGAGAAGGAGTAATTAGTCTTGCAAAGACTTTTTTCGTCATAGTTTTTTACACAAATAGAAGAAAATATATCCTGAAAGTTTTATCAATTGACTGCAAATTGAAATTAATAGTATTTTTAGAACAGTATAATCGAAATTCTCCATTAGCTTTTGAAAAACGGCGAAGTACAACGACATTATTTATAGCACATTCGTATTAAACAAAATCCGTTGTATTCTAATACAAAAATAAAAATTGAAAATACTGAGTTTATTTAAAATTTTACTACCTGATGAATTTTCAATATATTTTTATAATTTTTGTACTTCATTATAAGAATTGAAAAAGTTTTCATTTATTATTATTGTATTACGTTTTTAATTTGAAAACATAAAATATAGTATAACATAAGCCATAATGAATGTCATTCTTGCTAAAAATTATTAATCGGATTGATTTTTTTTTCAATCCATTAGAATGAATAAAAAAAACAAAAAAAAAAAACAACAACAACAATATATTAAATTAAGATATCGTTTAAAGATTTTTTCAAGTAAACTTTGCCGTTATAGTTTAAGAAATATAATTATAAAACAATATTATTTATGCATCTGTGTTACGCAAGTGTTTTATGCATATTGTTAAGATTTATATCTAAATCATGAATATTTGAGCATCTGATAAGATTTTGCTGTTATAAAAAAATTGGTATTCGTCGTCATAACAATATAAACGAATTTGAATAAAACCACCTACCAATCACTGCAAATGTATAAGAATATTTAAATTTTTTAAGTTAATAAATAATTAGAACAATATTTTATATTTAATGGAGTCTATAGTTAAAAACATATTTCGAAATGTCGAGGAATGATAGATGTATACTGATAATATATCGCATATGCATTGTCTATTAGTATATTATATCGGACTGAATATTTATTTTCAAACTGTATTTGGTTATACATTATGTAGTTGAGTATTAAACGATTCGACTGACTTTTATACAAATCTTAATAATGTATTAATGAACAATGATTATACAGTATGGAAATTATAAAGGGTTTCTTTTATATGAATTTTATTTATCGAGGCTCTTTGATCATTAATTATTTTGAGGGAAATGTATTTAAAATTTTAAATATTGAGAAACTTTTTAGCCAAGATCTAAAGAATAATTTATTTCAAAATGTATACAACTGTAGTTCTATATCTCTGCAGACTACGCTAAATATCAAATATCACTTTTTAAAATTCATATATACAGAGGTTTAGGATCGATGAATACAACAAAACCTTTTCACTAGCATCTAACGTAGTTTTGTTTTCATACATAACTTCCAAAAATGGCTCCGTTACTTTTTAAACAATTTAAGTTTTATTTAGTTCACAAAACATTGTTGAGAAGTTAAGTATCTAGAAAAAAAAGTACTTGATAACTCTTAAGAATTGCCGTTTAACGTTCGGAACTTATAAATTTCAACAATTTTATTTCCGGGAAAGGCGTTTCCTTTAAAAGAGTTTTGCTGAGAAGTATTTATCAATGACGGATGGGGTTATTTTTATGAAACTTAAAATCATCCAAACAAAAGGACGAAAACAGTTATTGTTTACTCGTAGACACTCAATTACTGTAGCAGTTCTTAAACCATAGCAGTTTACTTAATATCTGTTATTAATCATTTGGGCATATCACCTATACAACGACTACATTTTTGCCATTTACACTCACGTAAAGACAAACGACTCTGCTATGATATTATACTATTCAGGTAATGTTTTTAGGTACAATTATCTTGAATTGAAAATATGTATACATGTATAATCTATACTATACTACAGTAGAAACCGTTTATAATAACACCGTTTGTAGTGACATATTGGGTGTAATGACTTTAGATTGAATATCGCGGCAAAACTCCTATATTGTACGTACTAATTTGTATCGGTTATTATGATGTCTATATAATATTTGTAATCCCGATGAAGATTTATCTATTAATGCAGTTTTTAATGCAGAAAAAATGTTAGCAAATTATATGGCTCTGAATAACGTAAGTCCAATGATAAATTTTGAAGAACTAGAAAAAAAATAGAGTGTGATTTTTATACAAAGTTCAATCTAAAATAACAGATTTTTTTTAAATAATTATTGAACTATTTAATTTTAATACATATGTACCAACATAATTAAATGTTTTTATCTTTACTTTTTTAAATAAAATTTACAAATAAACAAAAATTGTTTTATATAAATAAATAATAATATTAATATGTATAATGTATTGAAGTTACAATTTTTTTTTCGTCATTTTGGTTATAATGACAACCGGTTATTATGACCTATTTTCTTTGGTCCCTTGAACGTCATCATAAACGGTTTCCACTGTATGTTATAACTTATAAGTATTGTTTACTCGCTATTTATAGGTAGTATGTATTTTATTTTTTTGTTAAACTGTTATTCATATTTTTTTTCAAATGTATTGTCGAGTAGGCACTTGATAAATTTAATATAATATTTGATGTTTACGTTCACGTATCAAAGTCTTATGCTATTGACAATTTAACGCACCAAATATTTACACTTCACATTTAAAAACACTATACATAGGTTTATTTTTTTACGGCTATACTTTCTGCCTAGTTAAGATATATATTGGTTTCTCGTCGGTTTTCTTTTTCTCGGCGATTTTTTTCTCCCAGAAACATCAAACCAACGAGTTGTAATATTTTTACACTTGTGTGCACCATCATAATAAAATGCGGTAAGCAGTAAACAAACAGTAAAAAAATAATTGGACAAAAAGTCTAAACAATAAGAATGAAACTTGTTATGAAAACCGAAACATTACTATCATTATTAATTTTGATTTGTTACAAATTTTTCTTGGTGTTTACATTATTTGAGCGTTTTATATAAAAAAAAAAAAACATATCAACGCCAAACTTTAAGTACGTACATAATCATAATGGTGACTGACTTATATTATAGCGCAATCTAAAAAGAAATTTACTAAGATAAACATAGAATAACAGAGACGACATTCAAGGAGGATCGGAGAGTGCGGTCGCACGCTTTACTTTTAAAATTATCCCAATCGGCCTGTTGAAATAATTATATACTATTATTTTTATTTTTTTTTTTAGAGCGTTTTTCTTTTACAAAAGTAATAAATATAAAATACAATTTTATGAATGTATGCAATATTATGTGCTTTAATTTATCTTTTATTTTCGCTGCAATGGTATTCTTCCGGCTTTCTATGCATAGTCGCAGGTAAAGTTATTTATTATATTATGTCATCATATAGTTTTTAAACTGCGCTTTCCTTTTTTATCGATGCGGTCCACGATCTAAGGGAAAAATAAAAGCAGAATAATTGACACGATGCGTTGAACATAGGTATGTCGATATCTATTGTTATATGGCTTGGTGAAATTTCAAAATAGCTAGCTTGAAACCTCACACGTCCGAAAAAAAAATTGAATCAACTCTTCTTGATAGAAAATAACAAAATCAATAAACAAAGTAGTGGGTGTCATTGGAATTATTTGCGCTACGATCGGTTTCGGCAAAAAATGACTAATGAAGCGTTCATCAACATCAACATCAAAATTCAAATCAAATAATTATTTAACGATTACATTTTGTACTAATTATTATATGCGAGCACATTAATATTCAATCTAACTAATTTATATTGTCAAAAAAGTCATACTCGTATAACTTATTTATTTAATTTTTTTTTTTTTTTTAAATAATTTTTTTGATTTGCTATTTTATTGAAGTAGAACAAAACGAAAGGTGACTGAACCCCGTTAAAAATTGTTAACATAGTCTGATGTCGGCCATATTATTCACTTTAACGGCTCAATATTTAATTGGATTATCCAATAACTGGACGCCGGTTTTTCTTCGCGATATTTTATTCGAAAAAACCATAATTATAAAACATTCGGACGTTTTATCTAGCACGATAAATCACAGTGAAATCCTTATTATTTAAGGGACACGGACACTGCCCTACTGGTTCGTTATCACCTTGCCAAGGCCCGTAAAAAATTTACAGCCCCGTCAAACTCGTAATCGTACGGAGCGTAAATGATGATAAATGCATTTCACGGTACGACCGTATACTTACGAAACGGTTTTCCGTTTATAGACCACCAGTCGCCGATTGGACACTTCGCGATTTCTTCTCGGTGTACGCGTTGCAAATTGATTGACTTCGCGGTTCGTCGATAATAACGTTGCCAACGTACTTAGAGCACACAATATTTTTAATTCGTCGAAATTCTTGGCATAGTCATATTTTCATAATGCGTTTTAACGTTTATAAATCATCTTGGTGGGCACATCGTAAAAAGTCACGTACAAGTTAGTATAATAATAAATTGACACCGTGACCCCATTGATCACACGTCGGTTTCCAATGATCGGAGTCGCCGTGCAGGCTCGGATCGAGTACCGTCGGCAAAGTCTTACGCGATTATTGCCGATATAATCAATTATAATCGATGACCACGCGAGTGACGGGGTGATAGTCGAACGGCCGCGGGACGCACATAATATGTCCACCTGAATGCACGGCCACGTCCACGTTTGTAGTGTGTAATAAAAAAAAAAAAACATACGTAAAGAAAAACGATTACAAGGGGTCAGTGATGACGGACATTGAGTCAGAAAGCACAGCGACGAAAAGAAAAATGTTGTTGAAAATAAACTGCACAACTATACTAGGTAAATCGTGTTGTAAATAATTGGAAACAAATGCAATCGAGTAGGAAAAATCGAGATATGTCGGTAAATGGAAAAATAAGTCTCTGATATTTATTTAAAAAATACTTGTTCCTATCGAAAATCCTAGAAACTATTATTGTCTCGTGGTATTATTTTATGCAAGTTACTTTTTGCATTACTTAATTTAATCATCTAATTAAAAATAAAATTTGATGAAAATAAAAATAAAAAGCAAAACTTATTATGGATACATATTACACTTCATTGTATTTCAATTGAACACTATGCCCTAATATTAAAAAAAAAAAAAAATAACATAAGAATTCTTAATTAAATCTTTGACGAAATTGTTTTAACCTGATTTGCAGAATTTGGTGTTTATGAGGTATTTTGCAGGTTAATTATCCAATTCATCCTGAGTTAATTTAACTTAATCAGCATCCATTTTTTCCCCACGGTTTTGAAAAATTTCTAAAAATGACGGATTTTTATGTAGACATAGAAGAACACTCGTTCGACTGTCGGCGTTTGCGGGCGCAATATTTAAAATAGACTTAAAAAAAAAAAAGTAACGCGGTCAACGCATCACGTTAGGTACGTAAAATACACAACGCGGCCATGCACGTTCGGTGGCATACGCCGAGAAACAAAAGGATGTCGTGTCGGTTGTTATTAATCGGTGACCATAGCGCCACAGAATAGATAAATGATAGCGCTTTTGAGCAGCAGCAGTAGTTTTGACTATAATACATCATTATTAATTCGTTTAATCGTGTGACCTCGGATCACGTTTAACAATAACAATCGTATAGGACTTCGGGTACGCGTGCAGATTCGTGTACCGCTTGAAATTCCGGCGTGACCTAATCAACCACGTTGTTATTATTGCAGAACGTAATTTCGTTGATCTGGGGACCCGTCGGTCGCAAACACGCATAATGACGTACGTGACGACATGCGTAACGTGTATAATACAGGAGGGATACGGGGATGATGAGTCGAACGAGACGAAAAAATATCTAAAGAGATCGGATAGACAATTTTCTCGAGTCTTGTGTGCCGGAATCCGTGCCAACGATACGATTCGATTAAGAAGATTCATTTAAAGTAATTTCAAACACAGTTATTATAAACTATACAATGCATATTAAATTCAACCGGATAATGGCTTTTATTATAATTGTATTGGACTCCTTATTGATACTTATCAATAATCGTATCACGAGTGACAGAATGTATTGGTTCAACAATAATGATATGATCATTTTTATCTGTGTTTTCTGTTAGTGATGTTTGTGAGCAAATTGATAAAAGATCACGAATGATTACCTCTCTAGTACAAAAACCAAACGTCGCTTTTAAATTGTTGATGTTCCAAAAAGTTGATTTTACAATTTTATTTTCTAATAGATTTCCCGAGCGCAAAGAACAACTGAGTAAAAACAGTAAAATTGTACATACATTCGTTTTTCACGAAATCGATTTTAGTTTCATTGTTTAAACTTCATAACTAATAATTCTAGAACCATGACATTTTGTTTAAATGCATTGAAAAAGTTATACTTTCTTACAGTGTGCATTCAGTTGTTTTCAATCAGAACTAGTTGAGCTGAGTGGGTAAACTTTGAATCTTAAGTGGAGCATTGTTATTTTTTTTTTATGAGGTTCGGCCATGTGGACGCAATCCAGGAATTCTATTATTGTTTAAATTTGAAAGCAATGATAAATGATTAACACTTTCGAAAAACAATTTGACCGGTGTACTATTTAGTGTTTTATAAATAGTTTTTAAGTTTTACGTGTTCATAAAAAATACGAAGATAGATTTTAATAAAACGTTTTATAAAAAACGTGGTAAGATAATCTGATAATGTCGGTGTTTTCTTCGGCCATTAGACAAGATGATTTTGATAAAGGTAAACAACTTTTAGATGAGCCATTTTTACGAACATGGAATAATAAATTTCAACAGAAAAATGTTCGTAAAAATTATTTATTTCACCGTATTTAAGTTCATATAAGAATAAAAACCACACAAGGCAATTTTTATGAAAACATAAATGTATCGAAGGGTACTCACAAATTATATAAAAATTTTACATCTCATACCCAAAAATTAGAAATTTTACGGAAAAAAAAAATCAATGTAAGTACGTAAAACGAGTCATTTTAACCGTACTTCCAATTTTTAACATTCATAAAAATAATTCATTGAGTTAATCTTTATGAAACTTGAATCATAGTTAAGAAAATATGCGACAAGTCAATAAATAAAAATAATTGTAACATACATTTTACTATCAAGTTTTATAAGGTTTTTATTGAAAAAAACTCGCTTATTTACGCGTAAATCATGATTTTCATCAACATTTAAGCTTGAACGCGTATAAAAAAATCTGGACGAACGATGTTTGGAACTTTTTCATTACATTACACAATTTTGAATTTTTAATCTGGTAAAAATTTTCTTTGACCAATAAATTCACCATATTGAAACCCATCTAAAGTTCAAGTTTCATGAAGATAAACTTAATAAATTATTTTGTACACGTGTTTAACGGTAGACATACGGCTCAGATACTGTTTTTATGTAAAATGTCAGATTTATTTTTATTTTTATATTATGAAATTTGTAACTTTTGGTTATAAAATCTGAAAATTTTATACAAGCTTCTTTTTAAGTAGCCTTATCTATATTTATATTTTTATAGTAATGTGATGCTTTAATTTTTTTTTATGTAAGCTACAAATGTCTAAATACCGAGAAATGGAGCATTTTTATGAATATTATTAAATTGACATGGATTTTCCTTGTTATTATTCCCGTACTTTCTAACTTGAAAATTGAAAATTGCGTATCATAAGGTCATTCGTTTTTTTCGAAAAATTACTTGATAATACAATAAATTATGTATTACTTAAGGTACACTCAGAATAGTTTTCTGAAAACCATGATTTTTCATTGATTTCAAATTTAAATAAAATTATACCACACGTATTGGTCACTATAATCGTAGAAGTATCTCATCTAAAGTTCTTAAAATCCATCGATATTACCTCGTCCAAGAAGAAAATAATACCTCTGATACGAAGTATATGTTCGGCTTTTTATTTAGTTTTTTCATACTTGGAAAAAAACTATTAGATATTGAGAAAAATAAACTTTTTAATGTAACCCAAAAGATAAAACTTATGATTGATACAGTAGTCGAACGTAACTTTTGAACCTTAAAAATAATATTGATCTAAAATGTTTGAGATTTTGCTTTAATTTTTTAGACTCGTTTAACCCTCAGAAAGTTAAGTTAAATAAAAACTTCATGTATATAAATGTCAGTGCAGCATTAATATAAATAACAAATAAATATTTAAATTATCTGAAGAGTTATAATAATTACAAAAAAAAAAAAAAAAAAAAAAAAAACAGAAAAACAAAGTACATTTTTATTTTAACTCTATATTCATTATTTTTCAATTTATTTATACCACGAACCAAAAAATAATGTTTTAAAAGTACTTTTACTAGTTGAAATCATCGATGTAAATTGGTATATATGGAATATTTGATCAAAATTTTTCAATCGAAAAGGTTAATTCATAAAAAAACAAACAGCTTTTACTCGAAAAAAAAGCAATTTAACCATGATTTTCCCGTGGTCTTAAATAATTTAAATAAATAACGATTATTAATTTGGTGCGGATGCCACTTGAATTATATACAACACTAAATAAAATGACCGATAATAAACCAGTAGGTACCCCTAAGAAAATATGGCTCATTTTATCTAATTTTCCAGTATAAAAATGTGAACGTATTATGTTGAAACACTCAAAGAAAAATGTCGTTTCTCTGGCACAAATAGAGTTATTGTGAAGTATTCATCTGCGGCGCGTCATATTTACGAAATACGTATATACGTAGAGCTTGTACAGCAGTGAAGAAGTTAAAAGATTGTTCCTTGAGATTAATCACGTAAAAAACCAGAAACTTCGCAGATAAAATGTAATATAAATGCTGTACGCCCGCGTCCACCGGCTCACATGCAAAGTATGAATATAAATATTTATAGCCACCGTGTACTCATGTCACGTTTATTGTGTTTATAAAAATGAAAATGGCACGGACGGGAAAAAATATGTAGTCGTTTTATTAATAAAATTAAAGTTTAGATTATTGAATGGATTATCTCACGAAAACAAAATTCTCAACGGACAAAACCGTATAGCATCTAAATCGTATTTAATAGAAACGTGAAAAGTTTTTAAATTATTTACGAGAAATATTAATTTAATAAATAATATAATCGTATACATATTAATATTTTTATTAAAATTAAAAGGACTTGGGTTTTATTCACAAAACAGATCGAAAAATGTATCGGTGTTGCAACGATTAAGTGTTTCTTTTTTTAGAGAATATATTTTCGTGAATTCGTTATTTGTTAAATTATATAATTAGTACCTAAATGAAACGAAAATACTTTGAAGGTTTTATCTCAAAAATTCATAAAACTTTTTGTACGTAATTTGTACCAGCGAACTTTCTACAATAAAGAATGAGAAACATTTAAATAGTTTAAGTGGGCTTTTATACATAGTTCCTTACAAATTAAGATGAAATATAATCATACCTTTCAAATTGGTTATGCAAGGAAAACTTCAAGAAGTGTTTTTTAATGTGTAAAACTTATGACTGTTAACCAAAATAATACTATTTAGCATAAAAAAGAATCAAATTTGAAGTTTTTAGGATGATTTTTTTTTACAATTAAAAGGATTCAACGAATATCATTTTTGTGAAAGACGAATGCAATGTGAACGTTATCTGTGTTTCCCTCGTAATTTTCTTGAAACTATTTCGACTGCAAATCTAAAAAACAGTTCTGCAAAGTGTTTAGAGAACAGAATATGAAGTTTTCAATTTATACACAGTCTATATAAATATCGATCATAAAATACATCTTCCATCCGAGAACATTGACGCTTAAAAACACACTATTGTAAAAACAAAATTCGAAAATGGAAATTTCACTAATAATTTAAACTATTTATTCCGCTTTTCTCCGTGTTCGTTCATGTTTGTATTGTGTTTTAAATTATGTAAATGAAATGCGTCCGCAGGGTTAATAAACACAATTTTACACGCTCGCATACATACGGAGCGAAAATAATTTGCACTCTCCGAACACGAATACGCAAAACCAAGCGTGTTCCGCTCTCGTCTAATGTCGCCCCTTGCGTTTTTATAGTCGCGTGCGCCGTACTCTACCTGCACGCCGACCAGGCGTGTTGTCATTGTGTATACAGTGTGGTGGCGGCTATAAAAGCGAACCAAAACGACCGTCGACGAGCAACGTAATATACGACGGCGAACGTCCAAAAAGGCATAAGCAACCTTTTTCGAAATTGTTCAGGAGAGCTAAAAAACAATTTTTCACCGATGACTGAACTGGTCATGGAATATTTTCAAGTTAAAAAAAACATTTCACAGGGCACAAAGTCGGATTTCGATGTATTTCAAACGATCATTCGACTGTATTTTCGATTGATAATTTTTATCAGTTTGAAAGCCGAGCATGATATGGATTTTGGCGCTTATGCCCTTCTGGACTGTCGCCGTCGATACGATGCCGTACGAAACCCGCGTGTGCGTTCGACCGCACTGGCAATTATCACGGACCGATGTAGAACAATAGATTTTCTTCGAAATCTTTCTCAAACTTAACGAGTTGGCGGAGCCACGCTCGCGTGTTACGTACCAGTGCGATCAGTAATAGTCAGAAACAGTATAGTCACCGAGTCTCGCCAAACCGAACCATTAATAATCTTTCAATACTTACGTTATTATAGGTACGTTTTACACACGCGTATCATAATAACCTGGGATTCAAAACACACACGCGCGCGCGCGCGCGCGCACGAGACGGCCACAACACGCTGCATCCCGTTTTATCGGTAGATTTTTAGCACATTGGATTTTAAGTTTTTTTTTTTTTTTTTAATTTTCTACTTAAATTAAACCTATAGATTTGGTTTGGAAAAATATTTTTTCTGATTTCCATGCGTGGGATTTTCGAAGTTTTCGTTTTTCTCGAATGGCAACCGCCGTGTTCGTGTATTTATACGGCGTATTACAGTGTAAAAGAGAAGAGGATATTTTTTTTCGTTGAACATTTTCATCGTCAGTTCAAGAAACGTCCGGGTTTCTTCGTCGTATTCATGGCGAAAATTCAAATTTACGAATTATCCAGTATCGTATTGGGACGTGTGAATTTACGCGGAACTCAGACACTCGGCGCGAAAGGTACTTACAACGTTTGCCGGACTAATGAAAGCGTCGGTCGGACGTAGGCCGTTTGTTATCTGCCGGCGTTTCACACGTTTTGACCACGACTCGACCGTAATAAATAAAGACCGCCGAAAGCCGACGAAAGTGTGTGCGCGCGGCGAATGCGTTTCGGAACTCGTAAAATATATCGGCGTCAAGAGTGAAGACGAGCGCGCGCGACTTTTACCGCAGCTACTGCTGTAGTATATAGGTATATTTTTAATGATCGCATTCACCGTGGCGACGAGGACGATTATTCGGAGCAATATTGCATCCCGTGGTCGACGCCGATCGAGCGGTAGATAGTTTTTGACCACACACACACACACACACACACACACACACACACACACACACACACACACACACACACACACACACACACACACGCACGCACACACACACACACACAAACACACGCCAATACGTTTTAGGTTTGACCGTTACGATACTGTTTTTGAACGTTTCATAATAATCAAACGCCGAGTCGTCATCGGTTTCAACGGTGCAACGTGTGCGAGTGATAAAACGTACGATTCGTTCGGGTCAATGGAAAAAGGTTCTCCGCAATACGGTAGACGGTGCGCAGTGTGTGATCTGTTTCACCGTTCGTGACTTACGCGTGACCTAAATAATCCACGCATCTACATAATCTTTAGAAACCACGTTTCGTCACCCTTTTGAATATTTCCGGATGAACGGAAATCAGCTTGACAAAAGGTCAATCGAAAAAGACAATTTTTTATCGAATTTAAATTACATTTCACGAGGTTCGGTTGACAAAAAATCAACTTTTCACGTGAAAATATTTATTTTCGTTGAAATTCTAACCAGAAAAATTCTGGCTTACGGTTTTTGAAATTTTTTCAGAACTTATATTATAACTACGGGGAAGTTTGTTTTATGTTCCTTGGCTTTAATAATAGAATTTTTTATTTTTATAATATAAACATTTTTTAAAAACAGATATTATCATTATTTTTCAATGTTTATATTTAGCTCAAAAATAATCAACTTTTTTTAAAAACGTTTGTTCAATCTATACATAAGTTTTGTTAACAGTTGGTTACAATTTTTAGTTTAAGCGCACAGACTTTTGAAGAAATAACTAAAATAATTAAAGTTCATATAAATCTCTTTTATTCGATATTTCATCATTTTCTAAATTTTTTTTGGTCGATCTTTTTTCGTTTAGAAAAACTTTTGAATTTACAGAATAATGACCGCTTTAGAGTACAAAATAGATGAAATTTCTGATCAACTAGATGGCTGAACGTAACTTGGAAGAAGTCTATTATTCAATAAAATGTTCATAGAATTCATAAGAAAAAAAAATGACAAAAATATGTTTCAATGAAATACCTGCATTACATTTTTTACTTCATTCAGCATTTAAAATAGAATAGTTAGTCGTTTATTTGGTACTTATGGAATTTTTTAATTAATATTTTTTTTTCACAGTTACAGAACCATACGCCAGGTATCACATTTCAGGGATGCTTTAAATTTTGATTTCTATCTCTGATTTGAATGTTATTTTTGATACGTATGAAGATTAAAATATTGAAGTTTATGTAACATACATAACTGTTAGATCGAAAGAAAATGTTCCAACAAATAAATAACCACTACAACTTCGATTTTGTCAGAACATCTTTTTATGTAAGTAACCAAGATAACGAATTATAATAACAAATGGATGGACGGGTATGTAAAGATTTTCCATCCATACTTCGAGGTATTTAGAAATCAGAAACGAGTATTAGCGATTATGGTGAAAATCGGTGCTTTAAATACAAATATAATGTTTCTTCGGTGTTTTAACAATGACAACAACGGGCACTTTGAATAACAGCACACATCACAATGTTAATTACGTAGGTCTGCCAACTGCAATGGTTGTAATGTGGTAGTTAATCATAGTCAAAATATAATCAATATTAAGTTCATTTAAATAGGTTATATTTATTTGTTTTATTTGTTTATCTACTCTTTAAGTCATAAAATAGTAATAGTAATAATAATAATGATAGTAATAAATGAAGCACAAAAGGATTGTTACGACTTATATTTTGTTGAATGAAAAACGAAAATGAAAATGAACGATAAATTAATAATTATTAATTAGTAACTACAAAAATACAATATATTTAATCGAATTCCTCTGTTTGTATTTTTGATGTCACCCCCATATTAATATAATGTCTATTATGATATTGCGTGAGCATGAAGCGTCCGTTTAAATATTTAAAACATTCAAAAGTTTATTAATTATTCGGTATGACAATTACACGGCTTACATTTGTCACGACACATTTAAGCAGACAAAACACGCTCTTGAGATTGACTGCTTGTTGCAAAACTGAGATATTAACAAATAAATTATAATGTTATGAACGCACTTAGGTGTTCAATACAAATAAATAAAATCACTTACACAAATAAGATTATGTATTAAAACTTTAATAAGTGAATGAAACTAATAACAAATACTAGTAAAAGGTTCTGTAATGCTCTGTACGCGCTGTACGCGCTCTGCTGTCATACCAAGACTGTCTAGTCAGTCCCGAGACTCCTAGCAGTCAAGCGGCGTCCGGTCAAAAGGGTTTGCTCAGCACATTCCTTTTGACCGACACCATTTACAATGCTCTGCCTTATTCGTATAATACAATAATTCTGATATTTAATACTACTACATTATAGCAGGGGTTCGTAACACCCCTACCCTTAAATGAAACATGGGGGCTTAATAGTCCCTATGTTTCACCATAATCAATTACAATTATTGTTTACATTTATGTTTTCTAAAAGCTCGGTCTCAGGTAGATCCGGCTTGTACAGCTTTATGAAAGTTTTCTTAAATTTAATTAACAGTAAAATGCTTAAAGTAATTACAAATATAAAGCAACTGTAAAGTATAATTATGTGTATATTTATCATTAAAATTAGGGGAGGTTCTGAGGGTCTTTTTTCTAGATCATTTACATTTTTTAGACCGTGTATAAATTTATTTAGGTCCTTTATGACCTGTACATCTGTGTAATTTTGTGGCAAAAATGGGTGCAACAAATCTGTGTAAGATTGTTTTACAATAGTTACATGATTTTCTGGTATTATATCGTTATCTAAGGTTGTTTTTACATGATCTGAGGGTATTAATGTAAATTGGTCTGTATGTACTACACAATTTAATGAAATAGACAATCTACCAACACCATGAATCTCAAAAGTAAATGCTTTTGTGGGGTTTTCACAAACAATTGTTATTGTTTCTGGTTGTGTATGAAACAACCATGAATTTGAATACGCAAGACGATTCCAAACGGCTAAGTTTGACGTCACATATTTTATTCTGCAATGATCTGGGAGGTTCTGGGGTTTTACAAGAGGTGAAATTTCACATATTGGATTTTCGGATTTATGGTGAATAGATTGACTATTTTTACAAATCTTATACATTGCTGAATCTCTGCACATTCCCCATTCATTATTTGTCAAGACAAAGAAGGTTTCTTTGTCGTGACTAATGGCTAAAATTTCTATTTCTGTCTCTACTAATATGAGACTTAGGTTATTAAAAATTATTGGTACTGGTACAATGTTAAACACATTAAATTCAGTGTTGAGTACTAAAGGGATTTTAATTATGAAGATTAAGTATTTGTCTTTATGAACGACAACTACTTCCGAAATTTTATGAAATTCTGCAATAGATTCGGGTCTGATTTCTAGTGGGAGGGCGGTCCCTACTGGTAGGTTTGCTTTTATCTCCTTCAGTTCTGATAACCATCTTTTTGCATGAAATATGCCAGAGTGTAATTTTCCGTGCAAGGCAGCGTTTGCTATCGCTAAAAGGTTTTGCGTTTCGTATGCATACTGATTTAACATAACTTCGAATAGAAGGGTTTGTTCTAACAGCGTGGTTTTTATTGTTATTTGATTTATTTTCTGTAGGTTCTGTTTGACTTGCTCACTTAAAATTTGAATGTTCCGTTCTAGCTTCTCTTGGTCTATCAATAAACTACTAAGAGTAGCATTAGTTTCTCCAATTGTGGTTTGGATGATCCTTAATTTTTCTGATGAAAGATTCAGGTTATTCATGTTATTTTGTGTTAGTTGTACTATTTTACTAAAAATGAATCCTATGTCGATATTCTCCAAACTTCCATAGAGTACACTGGCCAGGCGACTTATGGCTTTTCGAAGTCCTCGACGGGTTCGGTCATTAGTGTTGCTGTTTTGTCCTATTGATGATAAGATATCCTGATGATTTACCTCTATCTCGTATAGGTACGGCAACGTTGCTTGCGCAAATTGCCGACAACTGTGCGTAACGTCTGTGCTTTCGAGTTTCTGACGTAACTCTCCACAAAGTTCGCTGAGTTCAATTTTGGTATACACATATACTTTTGTTTGAGCTCCTCTAAACAAGTATCGTAACATGTTTCTGACTACTTCCCAGTTTAATTTGTCTAGTCCACATCCTAATCTGGGACATGCTAGATTGATGATCTGTCTTTGGTCACATAGTCTTTTAAGCTTCCATAAAGTAGCGAACATACTTTCGTAGGTTGGTTTTAACCAATAAAATTCCTTAGTTATTAGATAAAAAATAGTGCGATTGTCTGATTGGATATGAGCAACGTCGTTAACCGATTTGGATTGTTGTTTCAGCTGCGATAATTGTCCGAACCTCCGTCGAAATTGAAGGGCGATGCCTTTCGACATTTTGAGATCGGCTGAGACGCAGTGAGCCAAAGAAACATCTGATGAGGTTTTGAAAATGTCACCGGTCACTTCGGTAACGTTAGCTGTTGGAGAATGATCTGTTGATAAAAAATTTTGATACGTTTTCGAAACGTCTGAATTATCTGAAAGTTTTGTATCATATAAAGTGTCTGAATTTTCTGTAGGGTCTGAAGTGTCTGAATTTTCTGGAAGTTTCGTAGCATCTAAAGTATCTGAATTTTCTGTAGGGTCTGAAGTGTCTGAATTTTCTGTTATGGTCTTTGATCTAGTCATTACTGGATGAATTCTACTTAAAGCGTCAGCGTTTGTATTGCTGACACCGGGTCTATATATGATTTCGTACTCGTATTCTTCGAGTTTTAACCTCCATCTCGTTAATCTGGAGCCTGGGTCCTTTATATTGAATAACCAACTCAATGCCTGATGGTCGGTTATAATCTTAAATTTCTGTCCTAATAAATATGGTCGGAATTGCTTCACGCCCCATATGATGGCACACAACTCCTTCTCAGTCGTGTTGTAGTTTTGCTCAGCTTTGTTTAAAGTCCGTGATGCATAGGCTATAGGGGCATCTTGTCCGATAGGACCTTGAGATAAAACACTGCCTATAGCGAAACTACTTGCATCACACGTTAAGTTAAACGTTCTACCGAAATCGGGATACTGAAGTAAAGGTTTTTTAGTCAACACAGATTTCAAGTTATCAAACGCTTCTTGGCACAAATCTGACCATCTGAAGGGTATATCTTTCTTCAACAAAGATGTCAGAGGTTTTGAGATTTGTCCGTAACCGGGTATAAAACGTCGGTAGTAACCAGATAAACCAAGGAAAGATTTGATTTCCTTAGTATTGGTTGGTGTTGGGAAATCCAGGACACACTTGATTTTCTGGGGATCTGGCTTGACGCCTTTGTCCGTGATTATGTGTCCTAAATAGTTGACTTCCTTTCTTAGAAATGAGCATTTCGATGGTTTCAGTTTCAAATTGAATTCTCTTAGTCTTTTGAAAACTTCTTCTAATTTGTTGGAATGGTCTGTAAGGTTGGATGCATATATTATGATGTCGTCTAGGTAGACAAACGCTTTTAGTCCATTAAGTCCGGTGAGTACGGTATTCATTAACCGTTGAAATGTGGCTGGAGCACCTTTTAGACCAAATGGTACTCGTAAAAATTCAAAATGTCCCTTGTCTGTCGAGAAAGCTGTTTTGCTTTGATGGTCAGGGTGCATCGGAACTTGATGGTAACCCTGAGCTAGATCCAGTGTGGAATAGTATTTTGATTTTCCTAACTGGTCTAAAATGTCTGTAATATTCGGTAACGGGAAAGCATCGCCCACGGAAACGTGATTCAGTTTCCTAAAATCTACACATACACGGTATTGAGCGTTGCCCTCCGCATCCGGTTTCTTGGGTACAACCAACAATGGTGCATTCCAAGGACTTCGGCTTGGTGCAATAATGTTTTCCTCCTGGAGTTTCTGAATTTGCTTATCAATCTCTTGCTTATGTTTAAAAGGAAGGCGATAGGGTCTCTCATTTATGGGCTGTGTTGAAGGGTTTACATTAATTTCATGATAAACGGCGTTGGTACAGGATAATTTGTCCCCTTCTAGATGAAAAATATCTGAGAATTGTCTGCATATGTTCATTAAGGAATCATACTCTTCTTTATTCAAATGTTCTGTGTCGATTTCTTCGTTCAACTTGTAAATTCTACTCCCATCACCCAAGGTTTCCTCTTTTGTGGTAATGACGTGAATTTTTTCTTCTCTAAATTTCTCGATTTTTATTGAATTCCAATCGTCGCGATTTATTGTTACTGCATGTTCTGTCGGGTTTATCATGGCTACTAAAACCTGTTGTTCATGTACTTTATTTATAGTATTACTACATAGTATTGTCTCGG
This sequence comes from Therioaphis trifolii, assembly GCA_027580255.1. Taxonomy (NCBI): domain Eukaryota; kingdom Metazoa; phylum Arthropoda; class Insecta; order Hemiptera; family Aphididae; genus Therioaphis; species Therioaphis trifolii. The sequence goes on from CM050408.1 coordinate 28,940,993, forward strand.
AGATTGTCTGTGCTGGGATTAAAATAGTCTCTCCCTCTTGATGATCTGGTACGGGAACGGTCATTAAAGTTTCGGTTCGAGGTTGTAATGTAACATTTATTTTACTGAAATCACTTGTATTTTCACATACGGTATGTTCTGAATTTTCTGGACTTGTTGGATTTTCTGAACTCTCTGAAGTGTCTGTTAAAATTAATTCATTAATCTGATAGTTAATAACTGCTTTCATTCCAATGATGAAAGGTTTTCCCAAGATACCGTCATGAGGAACTGGGAATGAAGAATGTACTACTTGAAATAATGTTTTCCGTTTCTCTTCTTTAATTATGAGTGTTAACTCTACGGTGCCTAGTGATTGAAGTACGTGTCCTGTAATGCCGGTTAAAATATGTTCTGTGGGTTCAGAGACCATAATTTCATCTCTTAATGATGAAAGTTTTATAAAGTTTAAATCGGATCCGGAATCCACTAATAATTGAATGTTCTGGTTTATTGTCTCTTCACAATGGCAAAACAAATGGTCGTACTTAAGGTTCTGATTTCTTGATTGGTTCACGTTTAGGACGACTGGGAAAATGTGATTGCGGCTGTTTTTAGACTTCCAGCCGGACGGCTGCCACTGGGGCCCGGCTGTGGTTGGTTTCCCGAATGATTTTCTGCATTCCGCTTTTCCGTCACATATTTCAACTTCCGGCACACCTCCCTGGTGTGGCCTGGTTTCTTACAATACTGACAAGTTATTACATGGATATTGCTCTGATTAAATCTTGTCGGTCCTGTGTCTGGCTTGTAAGTCTGATTTCCGGTGCTGCTGGATCTGCAGTCCCGAGCCCAATGCCCAAGTTTTTTGCATACATGGCACGGTCCATTTGGCTTTTTGATTGTATTATGAGATTCTGTTCCATGTTTTGTTCCCTGGTAAAATCTTTTGCTTTCCTCGGAAGAGGTCTTGATTTTCTCTTCCTCCCTGGCAGCCTGGATGGCAATTTCCAGTGTTGCCGGATTTCTAGCCTTGATGAAACCTTTTAACATTCCCAAACCCTCCATAAAGACTTGTTTGGCCTGCCGTTTGATGGATGTTTCCATCGCTTGTGCCGCTTCAACTGATAATTCGGCGGTTTCTTGCTCGATTATGAGCGTTTGGAGTTCCTCAATTCTCATGGAATATGACAATACGTCCTCTTCTCTTTTCTGTTTGGAGGAGTATAATTCGAGATACAGGTGTTGTGTTGTCCGTTGTGGTTCAAGGTTCGCCTTAAGAAATTCTCGTAAGGTTTCCCAAGTATCAAATGTTCTGTTTCTGGTTACCTGGCGAGCTTTGCCAGTTAACCTTGTCAATATTGCCTGTAACAATCGGGTCTTGGCACTCTCCACTACACATGATACCGAAAATTCACATTTTTCTAAGAAAATATCTAATTGTTCGATATCTCTACCGTCACACGATTTTGGTAGTAAATTTAGAGCTTCTTTCAACCCTATATAATTAGACATTGTAGGTTCTGAATATTCCACGTTTTCTCTTTTCTCTATAGCTTCTCGAATTTTAGAATCAATGAGTTCACGTAATGCATCTAAATTTTCTGGAGGAGCGAGCTGACTCACGCTGTTCAAAAGTTCCGCGTTCGTACTCATATTGCTTGTTTGGTCCGTGAACTGAATTAAACTTTTATCTATTTCTTTCAGTTCCTCTGTCACGCCTAGTAACAGTTCGTTGGTAGTCAAGGTTAAATCGGATGCTCGGATTAGTAGATTGTCTACGCTAATGTCAGCTATTTCCTTTTCTGAGGAACGGTCTTCAGGGTTAGCTTTCTTAATGGGTAGACTGACCCGGGTTGTTGGTAAAGGTATCAAAGGTGAAAGATTCTGGGTTTCCCGTGAAAGGGTATTATTTCCGGAAATTTTCTGATCTGAATTTTCAGGTAACCTATCTCCCTGTTCTTTTCGACTCATTAACCCACTGTCCAATAAGTATTAATAAAAATATACTAATAATGATAAATCATTCCCCAACCCTCTTACTATACCTAAATGATTTTGTAAATTTTTTTTTTTTATATAAACAAGCGGGAATGTGGCAGTTACAATTCAGCAAAGCACTAACTACTTAAGGCTACAGAATAGACAAATTGTGTATAAACGTCGGTTACTCACTATGCTGTTGTTCTGTTTGTAATTTTCTGTCGTACTGCCGAATTTGGAATGGTGGAGTTGGAATTGAATGATCTGCACTAATTGGTATTCACGTAACGTCGTCGGTCCTTTTCGACTGCTAAATTTTCTGTTAGACGTTCTCTGCCCCGAAACTGCTGGCGCAGGGACCAATTTAATATTGGGTTTCGTGAATAACTTCTCGGCGTTGCGTGTTTATTTTGATTTGCACGGCGGCGCGCGCGCGGCGGCGTCGTTAACGTATTTGTTGTGTTAGTGTTAGTAACGCCACAAAAATACGTAGTCGGCGGCGGCGTCGACGGCGGCGCGTATCCGGCGGCGGCTTGTACGGCGGCGCAGCTGACTGTGTTATTGCTGGTCGCCTGGTGGCGTCTTACGTGATCGACCACTACTAGGATTCTCGTCACTGGATGGCGGTAGGTTCGTAGTGAACCGGTTACTTATAATTTACGGCACCAGATGGCGTCGCGTTCACGAAGAACTGGTTGCTGATAATCGGCGGTGCTTGTACGGCGGCGTCGATTACGTATTTGTTTGTGTGTGTGTTAGAACGCCACAAAAAAAAATACGTACTCAGCGGCGGCGAATGATGCGTTGGTCGTTGCCGTACTGTTCGGCGTATGAATTCGAGCGGCCAACGACCATGAAATAGTGACGAGAATAATACGAATAAAATTTACCGGATTTTATGATGTTCTGAAGTGTCTGAATAATCTGAAGTTTCTGGATGATCTGAACTGGTGAACTAGTACTTGCAGTTTTGACACTTAAGTTTTATTTATTCTTCTTACTTGTGAAATGACGTAGTAGCGAGATACTGGAAGACGTATCCCACCGCTGCCACCAAAAATGTTATGAACGCACTTAGGTGTTCAATACAAATAAATAAAATCACTTACACAAATAAGATTATGTATTAAAACTTTAATAAGTGAATGAAACTAATAACAAATACTAGTAAAAGGTTCTGTAATGCTCTGTACGCGCTGTACGCGCTCTGCTGTCATACCAAGACTGTCTAGTCAGTCCCGAGACTCCTAGCAGTCAAGCGGCGTCCGGTCAAAAGGGTTTGCTCAGCACATTCCTTTTGACCGACACCATTTACAATGCTCTGCCTTATTCGTATAATACAATAATTCTGATATTTAATACTACTACATTATAGCAGGGGTTCGTAACAATAAACTGTCAAATAAATTAATGAATAACAGTAACGTTTATTATTGAACCGTACGAATTTCTATCAGTCATTGTTCTAAATAATTATTTGTAACTAACGGAAAATTGAAATTTTAAATATGAGTATACCTATCTTTGTTTAATAAAATATATTTGCTTAATACGTTACTAGTATTGAAAAAGCTCATGACTATACATTTTGATCTTTGTGATAAAATAATCGTGCATTATATTAACTTTTTAATATAATATATAACATTTGTTTAATTCGTTGTATCTGTAACTTAAGTCATAAAATTGTTATGATCACTATAGTTATACGTTTATTACTTGGTTTTACTATTTAGAAATTCAAGTCAACCATTAAAATTTTTCAAAAAGATATTATGATAAGCATACTTAAAAGTTAAATTTTATCCTAAAATATTATGTTTAAGTCATATTATAGTAACATTACTTTTCAGTATTTATTAGTATATACGACTAATATTACATAACTACTTCTATGATAAAATCTGAAATTTAAATTGACGTTTTTTATAAAAAAAAAAAAATAAAAAAAAAAAAAATAAAAAAAAAAAAAAAAAAAAAATAAAAACAATTATAGACTGAAATATTTTAAAAATGTAAAGTACATTTTATTAAGGTCATGCCATTCGTAATATATATGGTTATGGTAATAATACTTCCTTATGTGTGTCGATCCGAATCGGACTGAGTAGGAGCAGATAATCTCCATCAATCTGATCAATATTAGCATAATATGACTCACATCCCCCAATGACCGTACCGAATTTTAAGCCGATAAAGAACAGATTGTTATAGTTCATACTGTTGTACGCATGATTAAATAGAGGGTGACATTTAACATTCGGAGATCAACTTGAAAGCAGATATAAATGCATGATACGAATGCGAATAATATACTCGTATGGAAAAAATATGAGCCACAGTAATTGATCTACAGATAGAACGGGCGTAAACTTGATAATACAAAATGGTGAAAATGATATAATTATTCTTAATAAGCATTATGATATAGTAAATCTTGTGTGATTTGTCGAGTGACGATGAAGAGATCAGGATTTCGCGTAAGATTACGGGTAGACTACTGGAGCTGTGCAGCCTACCAAATAACCTAAATGGTGTCAGTAGGGAAAGACAAGACACGACGATCGCATATGTGTATATCACAACACACTCACACACACACACACACACACACACACACACACACACACACACACACACACACACACACACACACACACACACACACACACACACCATGTGGCTTTTCTAATTTCCGGAGATCAGGAGCCGCAGCTTAGCGGTTGACTCGTCTTCGGCCGGGTTTCGCGTACTCAGACCACGAACAACCAGCCGATTTCGGCGGGCCGCCTTTTCCGTGAACGGTTCAGCGTGCCTACCTGTTGCGCCGCGCCGTTCGTCTGCTGCCGACTCGAACGCCTCGCCACCGCCAGTAGAAACACGATATTCGGACTTTCTTTTTCAGTTTTTTCTTCTTTTTCTGTTCTTCGGTTTTTGATCGCCGAGTAGTTGATCAACCACATTTTTAATAATTCAGTCAATGATCCAGTCCGATTTTATTGGAAGCGGCGTTCTGTTTGTGACTTAAATTGACAATGTATACGTTTGACTAAACAATACGCTTTTGAACTTGTTCAATGGCCATAAATTAGCTGAAAAATGATAATGATCCGGAATTCGAACGGCTGTCATGAAGAAAACCGTGGTCGTCGGACACGCGCAAAGGACTGTGTCGTTCAATTAGTTAATTAGTAGTATTGATTATAATAAATGTTAATTAGTAGATAGTACGTTTTACAATTCGATACGAAAAAATTGCACACAGTTAATGAGCGTTCTAAATGCAATTGACTTTAGACTTCCGTGTATATCGTCAGATCATCATGCGTTGATGTGAAAACAATACCAAATTAAAATGTCATAGCGGCTAAAGCAAATAGCGTCCCTACACGCGGTGTAAAAATTTGCGGGTCGAAAATATTCTGAGAAATTTAATAATTTCAGTCACATTATGTTCGTCAGTCAGTCAATAAAATTTTAATTGGTATAATAATAAACACGTCTGAATCGACATCTGATGTAAATAGTACCATTTAAAGCCATTACCTTTAATTATGTGTATAATTAGAAGGCTTGCACTTGTGTTAAGATTGAATGTATGACAGTTTTTACTGACACTAAAATCAAGTCGATTTTAATGTCGAAAAAAAATAATGAAAAAATCCGTACTTCTAAGTAATATACGTCGATATAATAGAACGGGAATCGATGTTTTCGAAAAATCATTTTATCAGAGGTCTTTGAAAAACTTTTAAGTCGCGTTTTCACGATTCGAAATCAACAGGCCTTCTATTTATTTATTTATTTTTTTCATGTACGTATCATATTAATTATTCCAGACCAAGGATAAGTGATCGGACGCGTCATGTTATGTTCTGGAATAAAAGAAAACAAAACAAATCCCGGTGATTATAATATGACGAGAACTTGGAATAACTCGATAGTACGAAAGAAACTTGTGCGAAGAACCACGACGAGATCACACGGTCGAACCGGACATTTTGACGAATAGAAAAAAAAAAGGAAAAACGATTGCGGAACGCGTGTCCAAAACGGCGTGTGCGACACGACGGTCGTTGGGGGGAGCATAGTCGGTGGAGGGAACGGCGAGTTCCCGAAGCGGCGGCGATCCCGTCGCACATCACGAGTCACGTGACCGTTTATACGGCTCGCGTACCTCCACGGCGGCGGCAGACACGGTCGTCACGTTCCAGCGTCGACGGCGGCTCCTCCACACACGGTTATTCGCCGCAGACAGTTGGTCATACTTTCCCCTCCAGTCCCCGTCCGTCACCTCTCGACCGCGTGAGCGAGAGAAAGAGCGAGCGAACATGTTATAGAGTGTACTCGCGCGTGCGTGCGTGTGAGAGAGAGTGAGTGAGAGAGAGAAACGAGTCGAGCCTCTCGGCGGACGACCACGGCGGCGGTGGCGGTGTTGGCAGCGGTGGTGGCGGCGGCGGCGTCGGCGACGGCGACGACGAGCCCACCACATGGGCCGCCAAAAGCTTGGGAATCGTCGCCGCGACGGTAGTTCACGCGGACGTCGTTCGCACCGGTGTGTTCCGTCGCCGCCGCCGCCGCCTCCGCCGTCGTCGTGACAGCCGTACGCGCGTGTCGTTGCTACCGCTGCGAGTTTCACCACCGTCGTCGTCTTTTCGCGAACGTATTTTCGCGTACGTATTTTCGTCGTCACGAGAGCAGTGCGCTTCGACTGGTCTCTCACTCTCTCTCTCTCACTCTCTCTCCGTGTACCGCCGCAGCCACGGTCGTGGCCGGCCACCGTTTTCAGGTAAACCACAGTTTTTGTTGTACATCGAGGCCGACCAGACGATGGAGGCCAAACCCCCGACTCTGCGAATTTTGAGATTTTTTTCACTTAAAACGCCGGCGAACGTTTGAGAAACGTGGTTTTTCCAAGACTACGCTTGGTCGTGACGTAATAAGAAATAGAAATAAACGAATCGCGTTATACGTGTATTTGAAATCGAGTGATAATAGAGAGAAAAAAAAAGACGGTTTTCGATCTATTTCGTCTATTCGATCCACCCTCCCCCCAACCTCAATCCGAATTGGAGTCTCGGATCCGCGCCCGGCCGCCGCTGCGGACCACACGCCGTTTTCTTCTACCCGGCACGTGTGTCGTTTCCCCAGAGACGGTTTTCTTCGCGATACCACACGACTGCTGCGCTTATCTTAATAATGTACCTTTACGGATAGAACATAATACACGTCCGACGATACGAAACAAGCGGAAACGCCGCCATGGGTAGACCGGACGCAGTTCGATTTTGCCATAAAAAAAAAAAAAAAAAAAAAAAAAAAAAATACATATTTATACCGCGATGTAGGTACACCCTCTCACGGTACAGAAAATATCGTCGTTCATCGTCTATATAACTTATTGCGAACGTATTTTCAGAAAATAATTAAAAAGACACTAATCAAGAAAAACAGTATGGTAAATTATAACGACCATTTTTTTTCGTTCACTCCTGTGGCGGGTATCTTTTTAAGAAATGCACATTAATTTCGATGTTATGACGGTGGAAAACCAAAGACATGCGTATATTCACTGTTTATAAATATTTTTAGACTTCTTACTGTTATGTAATATTTGATAATAACCTATTTCATAAAATATTTTAAATACGACCGACAAGATCAAAAATCGGATATGTAATCAAACACAAAATATTATAAACATTTAAATTATTTATGCCCTAGTCCCAATTTTCAATCTATGATCTTCGAGATTCATTAATTGTTCTTCCGTAAATATGTTTGGACATGAGATACGTTAAATTAGTTAGGAATTAAAAAAAAAATAATAATACAAGTTAAATTAGATTATCGTTATCGCAAATGATAATAGGACGTAGATATTATTGCAAAACAAATACCGTCTAATAAAGTGAGTATCAACTGATAGTTGATAACGTACTTAAAACCTCGTTCGTAACGCGGAAAATGGATGTTACTGATGGGAGTTTTGAATTTTTTTTTTCGGCCGTTTTTATCCGTGCACTGTATGGCATACGTGAGTCGATTATTATAAAACATGTTTACATAATAATATTTACTATTAAATAGACATTAAAAAGAAAAATTCAAAATAATTGGTATTACAAAATATATTTTGTTTCGATGAAAGACAGGTTCATCAAAGTATTTCTTCATTTGTCATCATTTACATTTTGTCGATGAACTTTTTACTGTCACTGATCATTGTCATTAATGATGATTAACATGTCATTAATTAGATCGACTCATCTTCATTCAAACATAATAATAGTAATGTATTATTTTACTTGTACACACAACATAGTAAATAAAACTATTTTAAAACTATCGGTTGTTTAAAGAAAGTTATCATTATTTTTTGTTTTAATGACTTAATTAGAATATAAACTTGAGTTTCTCTGTTTTAACCACCATGTGATTAGTTCTATTTACATAAATTACCTTATTGATCGCGTAATACACTCGAGACTAATAATAATAATAATAAAAAAATCATTTAAACATTTTTGTAATATTCAACAAATGATTTTTAAATTTCGGAAAGAATATTTTAACAAGTTACAACCTAACCTAATTATTCATTTTTTTACAATATCAATAATCATTCTTTATTATTTTAATAAGTAATTTCAGTTGATTTGTTTGATAATCAATTAAATTAAAGTCGGTTAAGTAATTTCAGGCGGAATATAACATGTCAAAAATGTATTTAAATTACGTTAATTTTATATGCGTGCTCTCATAGCGTTTATTGTTCTTGTCTTCTTATCTACACATTTTTTAAATTAAGATCATACTAACTTCAATATTAAAACGCCGAAATCTACTAACAAATACATTACATGACAAAGAATGTAATAACAAATATAGCATTAAATGGTTTTAATCCAGGTATAGATATGTTTAATTTAAGTCGATTCAATGGTATCGTTAAAAGGTATGCAGATGGGATTTGTTTGAAAAATAAATTCGATTTTTCAATCTATAAGAATGATGTGAACGCTATCTTTGTATTTTCTGTGTATTACTTAAGGAGTTCGGAGGTTCCCTCCCGTGGATTTTCAAATTACGATTTTGAATAGAATTATTTTAACGACTATATTCCCCCTCAACAAGTTTTAACTGTAATTCAATTTTTTTTGTCGAATTTATTCATTGAATTTATAAACTGATTTTAAGTGGAGCTTATTTAGTTCTATGAATTTTCAGTCCATTAATGAGTTATAATGCTTTTAAATTTTAATTGAATATAAAATTATGAGTGAATATACTTTATATTATATGGAACTGCAGGAATATGTGGAATAAAAGTTATCAACTATGATAAAGTAATAAATATATCATGAGAATTGTCAAATAATCAAACTTAAATTTTTAATTTCAATGATTTAAAATTTGTATTACATAATTGAAATGGCACTAATGATCAGTATTTAACTTGTATTTTATTTAAATAGGATATATTCATCAAATTTCAAATTTCAAGTAAACAAAAACAAGGAATTGAAATGTATTATATTTTTAATAGGTAAAACATGAACAAATTATAACATTGTATGACGTTAAATTGAATCTTAGAATGATTAATCATACATTTTTAAAAACAAATTACATGACGATATTATTAAAATAAGGGTTGTCAGTTAAAGAATTGAACAAAAAGTAATCAAGATTCAAACTAATTTTCGTACAAATAGTTTAAGGATGGTAAATATTCGTATACCGAAACTGCTACAATTATCAAATTAAATACATTCTCCATGCTCATCAATATCAACAGCTTATACCCGCGAAATTCTGTCCACTTTATACGAGTCAATTAATTACAGCAAAATATAGGCCAAAAACTAAGTCTCTGCCTGATTAAGTTATTGATTAAATTAATTTAAACATTTCAAGATCTAATAATGGTATAAAATATATCTTCTAAATCGCATTTACCTATTAGTTAGATAGGTTGAATAATATCTCGAGTAATATAACAATTATAATATAATATTACATTAATTTGAACATATTTACTATTTTGATTGTAAGATATATTAGAAGTGTTTAAATTTAATATTTTATACTTATAAAAGTATATAAATAAATATTAAAAAAGTCTATAAATTATTTATATTACATGATTTGTGACTAAAAATTGTGTTTTGACAAAATTTATACCTACAAATCAAAAATTCTTGATGAAGCATTTTTTAATATTGCTAGATTTTAAATTATGAACTTATAACTAAACAAAAGTACATGAAAAAAAATGGGACTATTTAAAATCAATATTACATAAAGATAATTTTCTTCTTAAGCATAAATAATGATAATAAAATACGGTTATAAGTAAAAATCTGACATTACTTAAATTTAAAATTATATCATGTACTTAAATAAAGGCGTGTCGAAATTGTATTATCTGTTCTTACGGATCTTTTTAAAATATAGTACATGAAGTGAAGTACATAAATATTATTTTTTGCATATCATAATTTGTTCGTCATTAGTCATTACCATCGACCCAATAGTAGCTTGTGAAATGATATTTTCCAAGTTAAACTCATACTTAACTTCTTGACCCAAAATTATCGAAAAGTATTAATGCTTCATATGCCGCAAAATTCGATATTCTTGATTGTAAATGAGTATGATACCTATCATATGATTTGATTATTATCGAAATTCGCCAAAAAAAAAAATGTGAAAACCACATTTAAATTTATGAATTTTAAATTCACTTGATCTGTGTAGGTATTCTATATTATAAAATATAATTCGACAATGAATTATAATTTTCATAAAAACTAATTGTTTTGAAGAATTTTAAATTAATAAAAATTAAGTCTTTTCATATGTTACAATTTCCAAGTTAAATTATGCAAATATTAACGAAGTTTTTTCGTGAAAGGTTAGCTATAAAATGCATATTTCATTGTAAATTAAAAATATACCCCATTCTGATTATAGGGATTTTCACAATTTTTCGTAACTAAAAAATTATTATTTTTTAAAAGTGTATAACCTATAGCTAATAAATAAAAAAGAGTCATGATTGACGGCTAGTAGAAGTCAACCGTCTGCCATGGTTTTAATAGTTGACCTTGTGTATTTCTTACTTTTAAAACATGTAGTTTATCGATTTATTTTGATTAAATATTAGATCAAACTTCATTTAACTTAAAAATATAATATGAAAATACATTATACATATTACTCATTTTTAAGGTTATTTCAAAAATGTATGAACATATATAAATATATACATATTTATTTATTTATTTATTTATATATTTATATAATTAAATTATGAAAATTATATAATTTATAAGTTCGTCGATTTATGCAAATAGTCTGTTTCGATATACTCTATCAAGTAAGGTACACATAATATAGGGAAATGTTTATATATTATTTATACATTTTTTTTTTAATATTAAGAATTTTGTTTGATCTTCTGCAACATAGTTGCACAAAGGGATCCCTTTAGACTTATTGAAACTTTGGCGTTTGAAAAAGTCAATATTAATAAAATTTAGTTCTTTATCGAGCTATTTTCGAACTTTTCTTACTTTTTTTACATTTTTGAATTTTTGATTACAAAAGACCACCAGGTTAAATTTTTTGTCAAATCATGTTAAATCTCAAAATCCAAGTATATTATGAATACTAATTTTTGTAAATTATGTAAAGATCATAAGAAAAAAAAAACAAAAAAATCACTACCTCCAAAAAGTACGAATAATTTGACGAAATAAAAAACGGACATGATGCTATGAAATAGAATGTTTGATAATTGTATGAAATTTTATTTATCGGCATAAATAATATTTACTTTTAACTATCTACTAACCATTTTCTAAAATGTGGGTAACGTAATAAAATGTTTAGAATACTTGAGTTTACTACGTTATTTAACGTTAGCATATGTATGTATTTTGTATTATGGTATAGATTTAGGTAATTAGTGATTACTTATCAAATAGATTATAAAAGTTAAATTTTTGTACTTCTTAGAATTTTAAATCAATAATAGCCTAAACATCAAATTTTATATAGTATAGATTATAGACAACTCTGAGTATAACTAAGTTTACTACTTAAGTACCTATTAGGTATAGGTATATATGAAATAAGGTCAATTTGACTAGAAAAATTTGGAAAGTTTATGTATGAAATTATTTTAAAACCATGTATTCACATAAACTATTCAAACTTTTCGTTTTACATCATTTTACGTTCAAATTTTTTCGTTGATCTTATAGTTATACTCTGAAATTATAATTTCATAATGTCAAAGACATTTTGTTTAAACGTATCTCATAAGAAATGTTTTAACAGAATATCACAAAAGTATATTTTAAATTAGACATGCTTCAACTTTTTTAATAATAATTGTCATTGCTACTATCTTTTTTGGACGAGTAAACAATTAATTTGTTAAAATTGATATTAAATGACCCCAATGATTTTTCAGCTGAATATAGTTCCTAAGTTATGGATATGGAAAAAAACTTTAGTGTCTAATTGACGTATAAACATTAGTACATATACATTATACTCCTCTAGAAGTTATTTGATAGCCCATTTAGTTAATTAATAATAAATTAATTTAAATTTCGTAAAAAAATATCATGCGATAACCAACACAATGATTTATTAGGGTTTATAGTAAACCAACAAGGAACTAAATTTTATCATAATTCGTTTTTCTTATTTACACAATTTCAATAAATCTGTAGAGTAACATAAGGGATTGGTTTGTACAACTAAGTTAAAATATTAAACTAAATCCAAAATTGAATAATCAATCAATAACATTACCTATCGGTCACGGTGTGGTGCATGTGCTGTGCAGTTGCACACACGACCATCATACGTACAACGCCGCATAATATAATAACATAACAATATTATACTATATCATAAATTTTATTACAAATAAAATATTTATGATTTACCTACTGTATGTTCGTGTTATAACATGATATTCGAAGACAGTGTTTTTTTTTAAACTTTTGTTCTTTTAGTTTGTTATTTTTTTTAGTAACTACAAGTTCTATCATTTTGCATTATTTATGTTATGTATATTTACAAATAAATAGGCAATAATTTTTATTTATGTTTAACATTGTTTCAGGAAAAAAATATAGAGGTTTTATAAAAAAAAATTCTAGAGGGCCCATTAAAAATTTTGGCCCCAGGGCCTCTAATATATATATATAACCAGCCTGAGAAACCGCCTTGTAATTATCATATTAGACACATTATACGATTATATAACTTGATAATTTCGAATGATAACAATAATTACCAATCATAATCAATGATTATAAATAATTAAGTGTTCAATTATACTGCAACATTCCTAAATACGATTAAATAGTCAAATTGAATGTTTAATCTATATAGTACCTATCAATTACAGACCAAAAGAAAAAAAAAATCATGAAAAACGATATCTTTTATATACTTTTAGTGAACAATAATTAAGTAGCTTAGATCAAATTATAGTTTGAAATATTTTAAACTTTTGATAAACAATGTCTCATACGTATCACGTGCATAAAAATATTTAAATTTCAAATGTGCACATTTGGAAATAACATAATCAGTATCGACATGTTGACTGGTTCTTAATGGCTAGCGTATGTATATTATCAATTAAATATTGGTTTGTAGTAAAATATTGTTTTATTTTTGTGTGCTATGGTAATTATGTTCATTTTATGTATAAATATTACTCTAATGGCATAAGCAAGATTTTAAAAAATTGCTTTTAAATTTTTTTTAAATAATAATAAAATGAAAATAAATAAAATAAAATGTGTTATCTCAAATGTGATTTATTTTGTGACACGACCAATCTTACGAATAACTAAAATGACCGTTTTCTCTCTTTAACTAATACGTTATCCATAGAGATGGAGAATAGTGTTTAAATATTTTGTATGTTCACATTTAATTATCTTTATTAAATGAAGATTATAATATATAAATAGATAATTACGTTTAAATTGCATATGCTATTATAATATGCTAGGTACGTAATTATAATTGAAATTAAATTTACTATACATTTAAGTCCATTAATGTTAAATTTAAATGAATTAATTTAATTTTAATTGTTAAAAAATTAGTATTATTTATAGTGTTATTAGAATTAACATTAAGTATTAATACGAGTAGATTGAGCTAGTATGAACTTCTTTCATGCATTTATATTGTTAGTGTTCAAAATACTATTGAGAATTGGATCCTAACAATAAAAAATTTATTTTAATATAGTTCTTATCAAAATAATCTTTATGTCCTTAAAATTAATGTAATAAACACTATTAACTATTGTTTAATCGAATATCTACAAAATATGATGTTTATTATCCATAAGTATTTTAATTCTCGTGTTTTTATTATTACACCAATATTATTAATCTACATAGGTACGTCCATAATTTTGTAAGTCATAATTGATATACACATTGTCCTTACTGCCAAGGTGTAATACGATTTTGAATAATATGATTCAAAAGAACTAAACTACTATAAATTATGTAAATTTTCTATAATAGAATGTCCATTTATTTAATTTAGAATAATTATATTTTATTTCAATTAAAATTACTTTTTTTTAGAAATATATTGATACGTTTTTTGGGCCTTTATTTTGATAACGAATTCCACGATCTAAAATTGTTATTGCGTGTAAGCGTTCTCATAGGTATCGCGGGAATATTACAAAACTTACCTTTTCGGCGTTCGCTACTTAGTAGTGTTCTGTTTTCAATCTGAAAGCAATTAATCACTCTAAAAATGGTTCAATTCGAAAAGCCTATTGTGTTAGGGCTTCAAGGGTTTATATTGTGAGTAAAACAAGAAATTTATTGATTTTAAAATAATGTTTTTTTACTTTAAAAAGTAAAGTGTTTTTTCGGAAATAAATACATAGATAATAGTGTATCCGTTAAGTTTATTTTGAGCCTCAGCAACTGTTTTGATTTAAGATTTAGAGTGTTGCCAACTACCTAAATTACGTAACTAAATACAATGAACATATATCTGATTGACCATTGACCAACACTAAATGAGTTTTCATTTAATCATTATCTTGCGCTAGTCAAACCAAAATTGTCAAATGCTTGATCTTTCCAGACGTAATATTCAGACATATTTTCCTCGTCCAGTTTCGAATTCATATCAATATTGCATTGGTAATTTAGAGAATATTGAATACTGGTTTACTATTGTCAAAATGTTATTCATATAAATACTGTACTATAATCAATCATTTCACTTTTAAATGTTATATTGTACACCTATAATAGTTTAATCTGAAAATGAAATTATCAAGCCAATTCAAAGTGCTCGTAGAATGTTTTATAATTTATTTTATATTTTTAAGGTATCTGATTTGATAGAAATGTACATTTATTTATACGACTATTTAACAATAAGAAACGACAAAATAGAATATATCATTTGGGTATCTACGTTACTTATATTTAACAGTGCTTTTATACGTAATGTAATAAATTAAAAAAATTATATTACAGCATTATATATACATATATTTTCAGTAGGTACTTGAAAACGAATGAAAATATTATTTCATAATTTAGCATTTAAGACTAAAGCAATACTTACTGAAATCATACTAACAGAATTCGTTTATGTATCTAGTCCACTGACCATTAATATTATATTCAGCTAATATCACCTTGGTACCTAAATATATTTTTATCTCTGTTTCCGCTTATAATATGCCATAGATTCTAGTATGTACAAGTCCGTGATGATGTCGATTTAAATGATGAATTGGCCATTTTAGACAGGACGCTAAATTGATTTTTCAAAGTCTTTGTCGCATAGCAGTGGCAATTTACCTTTTACTGTGACAAGATATTTTTGTTTAAATATGACATTTTAACACACACTTTATGTGGTTATTTTATATTCTAATATAATTAAGTCAATAATTATAAATTTAAAAAAAAATCCTTAATTTATATAAGTATCTACTACTGGGTTTTCTATATAATTAATTTTATTTTGTCAATATTAGATTGTAAGTTTTATGTTGTTCATGAATTTTGTTTTTTATGTTAATGCTTCAATATGTTTTAGTGCGCTAGTTTTCAATTATTATAATAAAAAAAACCGGACATACTTCACATCCTGGATATTCTTCACTCATATAAAGTCTGACTTTAGTTAGTAAAGTATACAGTTAATTTTATATTTTTACGTTTTTAGGCCTTGATATTAAAAATTAAAAATGTTGTTAGATCAAAATCTTTGAAAACCAATTATTTTGAAAGTAGTTTATTTAGCTCGAAAGTGATAAAATTTTTCTTAAACTTTTTTCAGATTTGTATAAAATTGTTTTAATTAATAAATATTTGGTAAAATTTCAATTTTTTAGTAATATTAATTTCGGAGTTATGACTCTAAATAACTAAAATTGATTTCATTAAAATATTGTTTACGTCAGGATTTTCCATATTTATTCGATTTTTTGTAATATTTCTTTAAACTTGGAGTAGCTTTGGGAAATATAAATTAAGTGCCTAGTACATGATTTTTATTTGATTCAATAAAAATCAATTTATAATTTCTAGAGGAAATAATTTTATTATTTGGATGAAGTAAATTATCTAAAAAAGTGGATTCAAGCAAGGAAGAGTAAAAAAATAAATAACCAATTACAACTAAAACCATAAAAAAATAGAAATACATAGATATAATAAGTAGTATAAAATAAAATTGCTTCGTATACGAGCCTACGGAACTTGCGGATTAGCACTAATAGGGTCGTGTGTGTAGTGTGTTTTGGCTCTATGCGCCATTCTAACTCTGACTGCTGTTTATTTGTATGAGAAGTGTGTGTGTGTGTGTGTGTGTGTGTGTGTGTGTGTGTGTGTGTGTGTGTGTGTGTGTGTGTGTGTGTGTGTGTGTGTGTGTGTGTGTGTGTAGGTATGTGTGTTTTAAGCTCAATCAGAAGTAACCTGAATATAGTGTGTAAATAATATATGTTTAGTGTGGGCCGTAGTGCGTATAGGTTATTTGTTCTAGGGAAAATTGGTAAACACTAAATATTGGTGACTGTAAATATATAATGGTGTGTTGCCTCTGACGAGATAATTCATAAATGGACTCCGCCTCGGCATAGAAATAATTTTGAACACTTCGGTAGATTTGAATTAAATACTATAAAAAACTACTTTATTCATGTATATATGTCGTAGATTCACTAAAAAAGTGCAATCAGGACGTGTTTTTATTTTTCTAATGTATAGTTATGTGTGAGAAAAGCGATTACGAGAAAAAAAAATACAATTATGAAGTGTTGTATGATCTGCAGGGCGGGCAGAGAGATATCGGAGATCTCTTCCACGTAATATTTTTTTGTTCCTGACGAGTGCAGCGCGATGTCTACGGGCGCGCTCAACTGTAATAGGAGGTTCGCCGGTGAAATGATGATAGTCGACATTGCACGTCCCGGTTCGACAACCGACTAGTTGCTATACACGTGTACGAAAACCGATAACGAATCGATCCGACGGCGTAGTCGGAGAGTGAAAAAAGCTCTAGTCGTCGACTTTTCGAGTCTGCAGTGCCGCACAGACGTTTATCGTTCTCGTTACAACGCGGTGCGTCGGTAGAATGTACGAAATCAGATAGATTATGGTCGCAATAGTGTACACATCGCGTAATGACCACTCAGAAAGAAATGAAAATACCGACGGCGAATACATTCGATTCCGAAACAAAACGACCATAGTAAAGTGTTAGGTCAATTTTTTTTCTTTTTCACCAATGCGACAAAAACTTATCTAACGCATCAATAATATTAATACCGCAGATCGCCGCCGTCCCGCACAAAAATGATATATATACGTATACGACAGTAGATAATACGTACATGTATATATTATATGTATGTATATATTTATACGTATTCGTGGGCTAGCGTTGATGGATTAATTTTCATTTTTGTTTACGGAATGGTATTGAAATTTTCCGTCTTTTTCGGTGTGACAATCAATTCGGGGCCGCGTGTAAAGGGATGAAGGAGAAGAGCGGACGGGGGAAAAATGTAAAAACGTTTTTCATTGAAATACTGCGCGTACAGGTGGGAAACGTGACGAATACCTCGTTTGACGGCTACGAAATTCGATTTGCCGTGGCGGAGAGCGAATAGTAATATACACACACACACACACACACACACACACACACACACACACACACACACACACACATAGATGCACGTATAGCTTATGGGACCGGTGAAATGGTGAAATTGCAATAATACGAAAATAACGGTGGCAAAACACTGCCACGTACGGGCAAACGCGTATGTATACTTGCAATATTGTGTATTATATTATGCGGTGTCGAACGGAGAGATCTAATAACTCTCTGTATTAATCTTTTCCTCTCTCTTGAAAAACTCTTAAGTAAACTCTCGGGCAACATGGATTTTGGTTTTTTTTCACCTTCTTATTCTTTTTAATTAATTTTTTTTTTTTGTTTTATTGTTTTTTTTTTATTCTTGTATACACACGCCGTAAAATACATTCCTATAACTTTTTCATGCGACACAAACTTTAAAAAACTTCCATTGTTTCGGTGTAAGTTGACACTTTTAATAAAGTTCGTCCGCGCAGGCGGATTATTTCGAAGGTTATGTCAAACCTATGATCGGACACGCAGACTGTAATAACGCGCATTACCCGAGTTCATTGTAATTAACCAAACCCAACCTAAAAAAAATAATGGAAATCATGAAAATTTGGGAAATCATAATATAATGGTTGAAAAAATCAATAATTAAAATTAAAACTTTAACTCGTTAATCGTGGTAATTTGGTAAAGTGTGGTTTTAGAGTTATAGAGTTTAGACTTAAATAGATCAAGATGACTCAAAAAAATTCGTTCTGTTCAAATCTGCTGTTGAAAATGTATAGCACTAGAAAAAAAAAAATGCAGTTCTAAAGGCGCCCAGTAAAAGAGCAGACATTTTCAAAATCATCCACAAAGTTGTGTATTCCATAGTTCTACCTGAAAACCGAATATCAGTCCGAATTCACGGGACATAATTACTTTGTGTTACTTAAAAAAAAACACACACACACACACACACTCACCCAGTATTCCTAGTAATCTTTTTATTTTTATTTTCAACGTTCCCGGAAGACGACTATAATAGTTGTTGTAACAATAATAATAATAATAATAATATAATATTCATCAGCATATACTGTAATAGGCTATACTTCCCACAGTCCGTCAACGGCTATTATTTTTACGACACGCACGCACAGCTAGATCTCTACAAACTTCACTCACCCGCGTACTGTACACGCACACCGAATATAAGTGTACAATTTAAACCACGTAACGACTTGAACTGATATAGCGTCGATACAACTCACAGGCAAATATCCAGAAAAGGGTCCACGGGGTCCAACACCTCCTCTTGCAATTTTGCTACAATTTTTATATATATATATATATATATATATATATATATATATATTTATTTATTTATTTATTTATTTATTTTCACAATCACCTAACATTAAATGTACTTTCAAACACATTTCACTTTACATTACACATTTCAATTATTGTTCCAATAAAAATAAAAACGTTTAGTACTTTTATATGTTGTAATTTTTGAAATAGACCCCTTCCCAAAATAAAATTCTAACCACGTGTCTGCACCGTTTGTTCTTGTTGAAAAACTGCGCGATTCAAATTTCAAGTTTCCGCCTACGACAATAATTTCCAAAACTCCCAGAGTTTCGCATTAATAAATTGCGCGTGGAATTAAATTGTAGAAACAAGACGTAGAATTCATGACACGGGATTCGTATGCACATCACTGCTAACTTGTAACGGTAAAATAATATAAATTCCTCTACGTTATACATGTCTATACTCTTCCCCCTGTTTTTTTTTTATTATTAAAATCATAAAGGGTTGTTATTGTTCTTATCCGCATGTAAATTATCACAAATCATCGTACAAAGTTCCCTCCGTTTTTTTTGACCAAAAGGTTAGACTCGTGCCCATTGTGTTTCAGTAATGAAATTAAATAATGCCGTGTAAAACGTACAAATATGTACAGTGTATGAAGCATTTACAAACAGCTGTAAAACGGTTCGGATTCGTTCAGAATTTAATTTGTTTTTTTTTTTTTTTTTTTTTATCAAACATTCGACAGTGACTGGATATTTATTCATGTGATTTGTATTATTAAATTGTTTTTCGTTTACATCAATGAACTCCGTCATTATTGGTACATTTTTTTAAATGCCATTTTTTATTTTATGTACTAAAAGAGTATGCCTATAGCGACATTTTAAAAAATTGTGTCAAGATTTTATTCAAATAAATAAAATATAAGTTATTTAAACGATTAAGAAAATAGTTTTAATGTGGTGTATAAATACAATGTTCTTATAATGACAATAATGGAATAATTATAATATTGATTTTTAATTATTTATTTATTTATTTCTACGCCTTACGGCAATTTACAAAGAAAATACATACATTTTAATACAATATAAACAATAATTAATGGCAAAGAGAACAGTTGTTATTAATATAATATAATTATGTAACATTTAAATAATGGAAAGCAAATAATTTGTTGTAGAAGTATATGATTGCATATTACAATGAAAACAAAACGTTATGTGGACCTAGTCTAAGATTTTATATCCTTCCGTATGACTAAATGTCTAAGAGATTAGGGTCTGAATTAATAATTCGCACTATTCTTTGAATAGAATCATTACACAAATAATTTGTTTTACGAGTGCTGATTTCGAAAATCTGTTAATTACGTGATCCTGCCCTAGGTATATGAAATGTAACCCTATCTAGTAAACGGCTAGCGTCTATTTTACCATGTACTAAGTTATTAATAAAACGTATATCTAACATTTTTCGTCTAGTTTCTAGGGACGATAAATTTAAGAATTCTGCTACTGATGCATAATTATGTGGAGGGTGATGAATTTTTAAAACATAGCCTGTGAATGAGGAAAAACGATTTTGAACCTTTTCGATTCTTTGGATGTCTTTTTGAGTATTAGGAGACCATAAAACAGAACCATATTCTAGAATCGATCTTACTAATGATGTATAAAACAGGGCTTGAAACCGATTGAAATAATGGGCGTAGCCCGTTTCGCCCAAAAATGACCGTACCCGTTTCGCCCGAGTACCCGTTTTGCCCAAATTTTGTTTTTATATGATTCCCGTTTCGCCCAGAGTAGTTTAGACCAATTTAAAATTAAGTTGGCAATAGTTCAGTCAAATATTATATTTTTTAGGGCCTCTGTCAAAGAGGGTTGGATGTCGTTTTCATCTAACACAGGCGTGGTATAGACATATTCAGCAATATGGTTTAGCAACAGAATATAAAACAAATTCGGACATTGGCAAATGGATTAAATACACTTTTGAATTATTATATTTGGACCCCGAAGAAGTATCTGATTGTTTTGTGGAAGATTTGATGCCAGAAGGCCCAACTGATGATAGAGTCTCCAAATATTGTGATTATTTAGTAACCAATTATATTTCTGAGGATAGTACATTTCCTCCTTGTTTATGGGCATGTAATTCAGCGAGTATTCTGCTTACGACGAATGCGTGCGAGTCGTTTCATTCGTTCTTCAATGACCATTTTTATTCTAATTCTCCGTCTATATTAAGTTGGTTAAATGTTGTGAAAAACTTCGTTCAAACTGATACGTATATACAAATCAATAGCGTTAAAATACCAAAGACATCAAAAGATGCGAATATAATTAAAAGGAAAGTACACAATGAGAAACAAATAACGAGGTACCGATCAAATGAAATTACTCGTTATGAATTCATAAAAAACATGTGTAATAATTTTAAAAATAAACTGTAGGTGGTATTAATAAATATATTTTGAACGATTAAAATCGATTTTTTTTGTAAGATATGTGTAAATTTTTATGACTTTAATTTCATTTTTTAATAATGTTGTGGACTCAATTTTAAATGTGTTTAACTCTTGTGAAAAAAAAAATGACGTGCGTATAATAGTGCGTATAATTTTTGGAAAACAAAGAGTATCGCCTCCTCGTGGTGTTTTTTGGATAACGCTAAATAATACTCAAATATTTGACTGAACTTTTGCCAACTTAATTTTAAATTGGTCTAAACTACTCTGGGCGAAACGGGAATCATATTAAAACAAAATTTGGGCAAAACGGGTACCCGGGCGAAACGGGTACGGTCATTTTTGGGCGAAACGGGTCCCGCCCGAAATAATTTCGGTTTCGGTTTCGATTTTGAATACCGGTTTTGAAAATATTCGGTTTCGGTTTCGATTTTGAATACCGGTTTTGAAAATATTCGATTTCGGTTTCAATTTTCAATACCGGTATTAAGAAATTTTGGGTTCGGTTTCGATTTTGAATACCGGTTTTGAAAATTTTCGATTTCGATTTTGTATAGGTACCGGTATTGAGAAATTTCGGTTTCGGTTTTTTTTAATTTAAATTTTGAGTCAATTTTCAATCAGTTTTAATTTATTAAAATTTTGATATTGATTTCGGTATTGAAATCAATTTCATACCCTTCTTTTTCACTAAAATTTGTTAAACAATTAAAGCTTCTTGACTAAGTACTATAGTCATTACTAATAATAATATTAAGTATGTACTTAATAATGACTTCTATAATGAGTAATATAGTAGAGTTAGGTTAGGTTACTATGCCATCTATGGACTAGGGTATCTAAATATTAGTACAGAATATTATCATAATTCTTAATCTTTAATTATTAATGGTTGCATCAATACAGCTAAATAATAGTTTTTTATTAAATTCAGTATTAAAATTTTTTAGGAAATACCTATGTAAGTTTTAACAAATTATTATAATTATACACTATTGTCTATTATCATATAATTATATCAGTATCTACCTATTAAGTTTATTTTATGAGTTTTTGTGAAAATTTAAATAATAATAATTAGTTAAAATGTTACTTAATACTACTTGTATCGTTATCGGCGTGCCTCTATCATGACGACGAATAACTAGTAATATATTATTAATATTCAGTCCATATTTTAGTCAGTCACAACTCACCCGCCTAGTTCGACGAGTGCCTACGGCGAATTGTTATAAATATATTTTACGATTTTAAAATATTTTAATCTGTTTTTTTTTTTTAATATTTTAAGATTTCGATATTATAATAACTGGTATTAATTTTTTCGATTTTGTTTTCAATTTTGAATACCGGTATTGTATTTTTGAGGTTTCGATTTCGATATTAATAACCGGTATTGATTTTTTTCGATTTTGTTTTCAATTTTGAATACCGGTATTGTATTTTTGAGGTTTCGATTTCGATTTTGATTTCGATATCGATCTTTTAACGGTTTTAACCGGTATTCAAAACCGATTTCAAAACCGATTTCAAGCCCTGGTATAAAATACTGAGGAGTCTCTGTAAATTGCGTCACATTTCAAATTTTTTATGTAAATTGCGGCCCGGGTATATTTTATAAATACGTAAATTGCGGCCCTGGCATATTTTATACATACGTAAATTGCGGCCCGGGTATATTTTGTATATACGTAAATTGTGGCCCGGGTATATTTTTGTACATATGCCTATCTAACTATTTCTTATTAATATGTAAATTACGTCTAAGTGTTTTTTCCACAAAACCAATATTTTCCTTCCTATTTTTCAGACTTAGGACTATAACTATAACAGACTTAAAACTATCTATACAAATATTATTATCATCAAATTTCGAAAAATACTTACACGTTTTAACTGTGCAACACCAACGTTGAATATCATTGTTTAGAAATTTATGAAAACGAAATTTGAAACCATCAACTATTTTCAACGTTTTATTCCTTTCACTTTTCATAACGTCCATTTTTATTAGATTGAAAAAAAATACTGTAAACTGTAGAGCAACCACAGATATATAAAACAACTAGATAGCCGAAACAACGAATAAAATTGAAGTCTAGAATCCATATGCGAACAGGGCAAAATATGATTGATTAATCCATGACATTTTATATTATTCCATGAGATATAATTTTTCTGTGATTGAAACCAAAGATATAATATAAAAATGTTGTTTTATATATCAGTTATCTTTTTATATGGATTCGAATTGAAACACAATTTTTCGATTATAATTTATTAACTATAAACTATAAAGTGCAATTCAAGTAATTCAACATCATGGTGGTTTCTTGTTCTGTGTCTGATTGTGTCAATAGGAGACTGAAAGGAAGCAAAGTTCATTTTTTTTCGTAAGTACCCGGGACGCAATTTACGTATGTTTTAAAAATACTCGGGCCGCAATTTACGTATGTTTTAAAAGTACACGGGCCGCAATTTACGTATGTTTTAAAAGTACGCGGGCTGCAATTCACATAGTATATGATCATGACCGTACTTATAGGGACGCAATTTACCGACTCCGATACTGAGAGGCATTTGGATTGGTCAAAGTCTGACGTATTTCGGCGAATAAAACCTAAAATACGTAATGCTTTACTGGTTGTGATCTCAATATGATTATTAAAAGATAGGGATGGCTAATGTAAACCCCACGTCTTCTACCTTATCTACTCGAACAAGTATTCGTTATGAATTACATAATCAAAATTGATTTTATTAGACTTTCTGAAAAATGTCATTACCTTGCATTTATTATAGGAGAGTCCCACTATATTACACCAGTCAACCAATTTCAATCGAGAGTTTTGTAATACCATACAATCTTCTAGAGTTTTTATGTTATAGAAAATGTTTGCATCATCTGAAAATAAAAATATTCTACAGGGCGAAATAATCGTTGATAATGTAATAATAAAAAGTTATATTATAATTTCTTACTGAATAATTAATTTAGTTATATTAAGACTGTAGTATTTTAAACATAAATTAAACTTGTACATGGTCTTCTAAAATAAAAGAAAAAATAACTTTCTTTTTTCAATTGCCTATTTAATTATTTACAAAAATAAGTGTAATTACGGTGATTCTAAGCCATTTAAGTACATGTATTTAAATTATTGTTATAAATAAATATTATTATTGATTGATGAAAACTATAGTAAATATTTCTTTTTAATAATAATTATGTAAATTTGAATTAATGTCACTTAATTATATGTGAAATAGGATAACAAATTTTGAGGGATAATTTCATTATAGAAGAAAATGTTTTAAAATTGGAATACTATGTATAACATATATTACATTTCAATCTACATACAGGTTAGATTTTTGAATCATATATAAATTATTTCAGCTAGGTACACACATATTTGTGTAGCACTAATTTGATTTGATTTAAATTTTGAATAATTATACGTGTATCCTATACAATTTTGAAATACATACACAAAGTTTTACTGGTTAGAATTTGCAGTGACGAAAAACAAAATAAAAACAAAATTATAAGTGAATTAAATTTAGTTATGGGTTGTGAGTTCGGTTACGTAAGGGAATTATATTTACACAGATATGTGTGAAAATGTACACTAGTGTATCTGTTTAAATTTACACAGGTTAATAATATTTACTTCGAAAAGTGAATACATTTTGAACTAGTATAGGCTTGTTTACATATAGATAAAATACAAAATAAAGATGAATTTCAATACTTCATGCTTGGTGAGTATAAACCTAACTTGATTGAAAATGTATCGCCATTTTTTTTGTGTAAAATTTAATTTCATTATTTTGAAGAAGCTATAAAAAGTGCGATGTACAAGTTAATGTATTTTTAAATAATGGAAAAATTGAAATTGTAATTTATCGTTTATTTTAATCATATATTTTATTCTTTGCAATTACAGGCGAAAAATGCAATCAGAATCAAGTTCACTTCATACTCTTACTACAAAACAGACTAAAAACAAGTGAGTTTTGAATCTCTATTCATTTATTTTATATTAAAATAACACAAGAACATTATAAATGAAAAAAATAAAAAAAAATAAACGAAAAATAGGTTCAATAAACACGATTTCAATAGCCAGAGTATAATTTATATTATACTGTAATATATTATAATAAAGAGTACCGTGTTTTGATTAGTTAACATTTTACAATCAACTTGTTGAGCGTGCGCCTGTGCCAATAGTTTTACTTATATTCATTAATCACCTCGAGTTTTACTTAAAAAGTACACACAAAATACATTTTTAAGGATATGCCTCAAAGCTCCTTGGTTTATGAGGAACCGTCAGATCCAGGTGTGTTACCCTGGCACCCCAAGGTTAAAATTTTGACTTGAAAACTGTTTGGTATTATGTTATTTATTATGTAACAATTTGTAACCACAAAAAAAAATTTTGTAACCGCATCGGTGACCCGGAAAACGGCGTTCAAGTTCCGGGTGCCAGGGTAACGTTACCCCAGCACCCCAAACATTAAATAATAAATATTTCGATTTGAAAACTGTTTGGTATTATGTTATTTATTATGTAACAATTTGTAACCACAAAAAAAAATTTTGTAACCGCATCGGTGACCCGGAAAACGGCGTTACAAGTTCCGGGTGCCAGGGTAACGTTACCCCAGCACCCCAAACATTAAATAATAAATATTTCGATTTGAAAACTGTTTGGTATTATGTTATTTATTATGTAACAATTTGTAACCACAAAAAAAAATTTTGTAACCGCATCGGTGACCCGGAAAACGGCGTTACAAGTTCCGGGTGCCAGGGTAACGTTACCCCAGCACCCCAAACATTAAATAATAAATATTTTGATTTGAAAACTGTTTGATATTATGTTATTTATTATGTAACAATTTGTAACCACAAAAAAATGTTGTAACTGCATCCGGAAAATTGTGATTTAATTAATTAAAATATTTAAGTATACAAATCAATCATGGCTTATTATCGTTTATATTATTTATTATTATTTTTTTTTAATACGTCCCAAATTAAACTTCAAATAAACATAAAAATGTAATGAAGGTCTTATAAACAAATATTATTTGGCTAACTGGCTTACATGTATGAATCAAAAATAAATTTTAGCGAAGCACCGTGAAAGCTCCATGTGCTGTATCTATGCACACTGTGCACGTTTATGATATCGTTTAAAAATGATATACACTGTATATTATACAGTATACACTACAAACCATATGAATTGAAACACTTCGGTAAATGACCTATGTTAATACATTTTTTTTTTTTTGTTCAAATTGTTCATTGTTAATTTATTTAAATAGTTATTATATTTTTTAGTTTTTTTTTAAAATTATTCTTTACTTTTGTGACACATAATTTTTGTGAGAAGTGTATATTGAAGTTAATATATTATATTAAAAAGTAAGTACCTACCACTTTGTTTACTTTCAAGTACTGTACGTAATACTGTTTTAATGTATTACTGTTTTAGTATTATGATATTGGATTATATTGTAAAGCATTCTTATTTACAATATGAACTTGCTTATAGATCCAATGATCAATGGGAAGTTTATGATGACCTCAAAGATGGAGTATCATTAGCAACCAAAAAAAAAGTAAACATTGAAATGTTATTGTATACAAAATAAATTGTATAAAGTAAAAAAAAGTATATAAAGTTAATAATTGAAAACTATTTATATTTTATTTATCCGATTCCAAATATTATATGCACTTTAACGAGCAAGTGACATTGAAGAAAAAAAAATTGAGTAAGTAATAAGGCTCTGCTGTACAGTAAGTGTGATTAGCATGATTACATATAATACCAATTACCAATCCATAAAATAGCAGAGGTAAATATGTAAATAATAATAATATTCATAATAAAAGTATCAATAATTATAGGGCATAAAATCTAAGTGAAAGGTAATATAGTATAAAATGATATTTGCAATTATATATTCAAATTATTAAGATATTAGGTATTATAATTCGTAACATAAAAAAACGCAAATAACAAAAAAATTGTATAAAATAAAAACTTTCATTATTTAATGTTTGGGGTGCTGGGGTAATGTTACCCTGGCACCCGGAACTTGTAACGCCATTTTCCGGGTCACCGATGCGGTTACAAATTTTTTTTTTGTGGTTACAAATTGTTACATAATAAATAACATAATACCAAACAGTTTTCAAATCGAAATTTTAATTATTTAATGTTTGGGGTGCTGGGGTAACGTTACCCTGGCACCCGGAACTTGTAACGCCATTTTCCGGGTCACCGATGTGTTTACACAATTTTTTTTTGTGGTTACAAATTGTTACATAATAAATAACATAATACCAAACAGTTTTCAAATCGAAATTTTAATTATTTAATGTTTGGGGTGCTGGGGTAACGTTACCCTAGCACCCGGAACTTGTAACGCCGTTTTCCGGGTCACCGATGCGGTTACAAAATTTTTTTTTGTGGTTACAAATTGTTACATAATAAATAACATAATACCAAACAGTTTTCAAATCGAAATATTTATTATTTAATGTTTGGGGTGCTGGTGTAACGTTACCCTGGCACCCGGAACTTGTAACGCCGTTTTCCGGGTCACCGATGTGTTTACACAATTTTTTTTTGTGGTTACAAATTGTTACATAATAAATAACATAATACCAAACAGTATTCAAATCGAAATTTTAATTATTTAATGTTTGGGGTGCTGGGGTAACGTTACCCTAGCACCCGGAACTTGTAACGCCGTTTTCCGGGTCACCGATGCGGTTACAAAATTTTTTTTTGTGGTTACAAATTGTTACATAATAAATAACATAATACCAAACAGTTTTCAAATCAAAATATTTATTATTTAATGTTTGGGGTGCTGGGGTAACGTTACCCTGGCACCCGGAACTTGTAACGCCGTTTTCCGGGTCACCGATGCGGTTACAAATTTTTTTTTTGTGGTTACAAATTGTTACATAATAAATAACATAATACCAAACAGTTTTCAAATCGAAATATTTATTATTTAATGTTTGGGGTGCTGGGGTAACGTTACCCTAGCACCCGGAACTTGTAACGCCGTTTTCCGGGTCACC
This sequence comes from Therioaphis trifolii, assembly GCA_027580255.1. Classification (NCBI taxonomy): domain Eukaryota; kingdom Metazoa; phylum Arthropoda; class Insecta; order Hemiptera; family Aphididae; genus Therioaphis; species Therioaphis trifolii. Next base: position 28,970,041 of record CM050408.1, read on the forward strand.
GATGCGGTTACAAAATTTTTTTTTGTGGTTACAAATTGTTACATAATAAATAACATAATACCAAACAGTTTTCAAATCAAAATATTTATTATTTAATGTTTGGGGTGCTGGGGTAACGTTACCCTGGCACCCGGAACTTGTAACGCCGTTTTCCGGGTCACCGATGCGGTTACAAATTTTTTTTTTGTGGTTACAAATTGTTACATAATAAATAACATAATACCAAACAGTTTTCAAATCGAAATATTTATTATTTAATGTTTGGGGTGCTGGGGTAACGTTACCCTGGCACCCGGAACTTGTAACGCCGTTTTCCGGGTCACCGATGCGGTTACAAAATTTTTTTTTGTGGTTACAAATTGTTACATAATAAATAACATAATACCAAACAGTTTTCAAATCGAAATATTTATTATTTAATGTTTGGGGTGCTGGGGTAACGTTACCCTGGCACCCGGAACTTGTAACGCCGTTTTCCGGGTCACCGATGCGGTTACAAAATTTTTTTTTGTGGTTACAAATTGTTACATAATAAATAACATAATACCAAACAGTTTTCAAGTCAAAATTTTAACCTTGGGGTGCCAGGGTAACACACCTGTCAGATCCATAACGACATGGGAATACCCCTGATAAACACTTGGATCAAATCTCGACTTCAAAATTTTGACAATAAACTTAAATACTTGGATAGTGTTCGCCATTACAACTTAGGAAAAAAACATACAATAGATGTCTGCGGCCTCGACTAACCCCAGGACTCCTCTAAACAGATATTGAAGACGAATCATCAGAAAATGAAGATCATTATTAATATATTAGAGCTTATAATCTTACCAATATTACGTATATATTTACTTTATGAGCTATTTTATTATCCATACATGTGATCATACTTTTATAACCACTACTATGGATTTATAATTTTTAATCTATATATAAAAAAAAAAGTACACGACAAAAATAAAAATTATAAATCAATAATTTACTTAATGTTTTGCGGAATTTCACAAAACATTTATGTGATAGTTGACGCAATAATAATTATAATTTAGTGTAATATTGACAATAGTATATTTTGATATAAGTATTAATATTAATATGACTGGTCGACGATTTTAAAAAAAAACCTGTATTGATCTTATATTTTTTGTAAATAAAATAACGAATAATAGTTTTAAGAAAGTTTATGAAAATATTATAAATGTTGAATATCATTCCAACACAAATATGTGTAGGAATACTTACTCACTGACTCTTTTAAAAATATGTATTTCATCATAATAATTATGACTTTGCCTGAATTATTATAATATTTATCAATGTGTCTCTAAATTACGTGTATGGCAGTTTATGACGATACTTAATTGAAGGTTATTTATAAAACGACGTTGAACAACATAATAATGTTCATTCCCTTTCCACTGAGTATCGGTTCGCATTTTTACATATTCCATAACATTACACATATTTCGATTACTTTTCAAATATTGTTTGATAAACACATTCACAGTACATAGCTGTGACAGGTTTATTCGACAAATGCAATAACTTGTATTTTATTCAAAGTTTCTGACTTTTTCTTTTCGTTATGAAAAGAAAAATGTTTATCTATGCGATTTTTTTAATGTTTTGAACTTGAGATTTCTCTTATAGAACCACAATTTATATCATAATAATATAAAAAAATATTTTTTTTATTATTTATGTTTCAATTGTTTTTTATTAGATTAATAGTTACAGAAATATAAGTATTTATAGATTAAAGTTAATACCGAAGAAGAGAATCAAGGGTAGGTGCCCTCTAAAATGTACTGTTACCACTAATTAAGTTGCTTTAAACTTTAAATACTTATATTTTTCAAATTATTGATTCAATAATAACAATAATTTAAGTACCAACAATTTAAAAAAAGAAATGTTTTAATAATATTTTGTCATAAATAATGATTATCATTTCAAAAACATAAAGATTTAAAAAGTTTCGTCCATAAAAATTACATTGTTCACATACCATTAGTAATTTCTAAGCAGTAAATTAGTAATTTAGAAAAAGAAAACATCAACATTGAATGAAACAAAAGTTATGGTATTGTTAAATTTGCCAAATAGACTTATTACATTACGTACATTTATATATTATATTAATTTCGATTTAGTGTTAAATATTTTGAGGATATTCAGTCTATCTTATATGATATTCGACCACATAATATTACATTACATTGAATGATTTTATTCCTTTGAATACTGAAAATTCCCCTGGCTACTGATTACTGTCTACTTAACAGTACGAAACTACTGTTAAAAACAAATATTTACGCATAATAATTTTGGAATTTAGAAAAAATGCCTAGGCTAAGGGCGTTTATAGTTGTATATATATAATATTTTGATAAAAAGAGAAAGAGTGAGAGAATTATCATTTTTTTTTGAAGAAGGATACATTAATCCTCAAGTTGAATAGTATTTTCCACTCCATCGACAAAACATGTTGCTAATCTTTCACACGTGTTTTTTACGTGTTGGTGTACCCGTTAATGTACATCCGCAACCATCTCACATGAAAGGTGTACACAGCGTATGTACTTTTTGAACATGAATTATGTTGACGTTTCAGAGGAACCCCAGACACGGCGTATTAACAATTCGTATTGCACAACATTATTATGTCAACTCTTCGTTCTCTCAATCAAAAAGAATAAAACTGTAAACGGTATATCGTAATACATTTATATATCATTATTGTTAGGTCTAATGTACCCCTATTTCACGGCCTTACACCGTGCCGGCGAGTCCGCCGATCAGTCCGTAAAGTGTTTTAATTTAAATAAATAAATACTGCTGTAATCGTCCGATGTGAAATTACCGTTTATTTCATAAACGTTTTGTGATGATATCGCATCATAACGAGCGAACCGAATCATTGATTGGATAACAACATCAACATCAACAGGATATTCAATTAATATTCCGACAAAAAGTAATCACCGTATACGTCACTACAATATCTCAGTAAATATATTCACATGATATAATCGTAAAAAAAAACGGGACATTTTTTTTCTACACAATTATAGGTTTTTCATATTTGAACGTCCGAATGAAAAAACAATCGCATCAGGACGGTGGCTGGTGTCTTTCTACTGTAAGTCGAATTCTGACCGGTGTACAAGTCGTACCGTATTCGCCGTTCTATTAACTTAACCCAGTGATTCCCAACGTGGGCGCTACCACCCCCTTGTGGGCATTTTTTATTTTGAAGAGGGCGTTTTAAATGAGGGGGCACCAAGGGGGGCGTTCATCATCTATTATTTGCATTTTTATTGTTTATAACTGATTGCAATGAAATGCGAGATAACAAGAATAACTGAGATAAAATTATAACTAAGATAAAATTATGAATAACTGAGAAGAATAAAAATTAATTTAAAATACCAAATGTAATATACAGAATTATTCAGGTATAATATTTATAGACACTTAAATAACATCTAAATAATTTTCTTATCGGACTATATAGATTATAGGTAGGTGACAATAATAAAAGAAGTGGAATTACTTATTATGGCTTTTCCGTCGACATACCTGGTCGAAAAAGGCTTTAGTGCGGTACAACAACTTTTGATCGAATCAAGAAACAAATTAGAAATATGTGAAAGAGGAGATTTAAGACTGATGCTGACATCTATTGAGCCAGATATAATTTCGTTAGCAGAAAACTATCAACCTCAGGGCAGTCATTAGTCACATGAGTATTTTTGTGTTATAATTTTATATTAGCAATTTTGAAATCAAATTATATAATTCATTTTATTAGTAGATATTTAAATATAAAATTAACTTAATTGTAACATAAAAATGTTAAATTATATTTTTATTTAATTAAATAGCTTATTAAAAAATAAAATGTTAATCTTTTGAAAAAAATTATTGGGGGTAGGGGAGTGGTATGATATTTTTAAAATCTAAAAGGGGCATTGAGTAAAAAAAGGTTGGGAAACACTGACTTAACCTAACCTAACCTAACCGTTGCGAATTTGCAGTCGTCGTCGCTCGTCTGCGCCTACACCGACGACGCCGGCGTTTGCGTCGGCCATATTATCGTTTTGATCGCATTTACCGGTCGGGACCGCCGTCACTTGCACCGATCTGCCAGCCGACAGGCCGTCAGTGATCGAGCCGTCACCCAGACGTCGCCGTGTTGGGTCCATATCGATCGTCTACGAAGTCGAAGGCCTTGTCCGCGGGTGCCGTTTCGGGCATTTCCGTAGGAAAATCGATTTACACCGCGCGGATTCGACTCTAATTCACTCGACCGAATAGTGCGGCGTCAGACCCTCCGTGTACGAAACGGTGCGGTTGAACTCAAAAACAAAAACTCGTTTTCGATATAACTCATAATCGTCTTATATAAATTGTATAAATACGTATTTACGAAAAACGTTAATAAATTATAAACCAATCGATTTCGCAAAGTAATTAAATTAAATATTTAACGATGCCGATCATCGCGGTATCGGTTTTATACCGATCGTCCTTGGTGGTTGACGCGTGCTGCACGGCTATTTTACATTGAATACAATACGTGCGCGTAATCTCTACGCGGAAAATGACCACGGTCAAAATTAATAAAAAAAAAAAAAAAAAAAATGTAAAAAAAATACCCGACGGCGAATGTCGAAGGAAAGACAAATTTTTGGGTCGGAAAAACCCAAGGACACGAGGCTTAAGTCCGTTCGGTCCGGAGTCTAATCCGGCGCCGGGAACTGCGCCCCGGGATTTTATGCGGGTACTAACGGCACTGTCGTCAACGAGGTTTCGCGAGCGTGAAAACATAATTTTATCGCGTCACGAGAAACCGCACGGCGCGGCGTGACGACGTACGGGAAATCACGTGTCTGTATACGATATTTCTCCCGTTCGATATAATATTATTATCACCGATCGAAATTTATTTATTTTAGATCACGTTTCATTGCTGATAGGCATATCTCTGCGACACGACCACGGCACGGTGGCCGTAATGCTAATCAAAAAAAAAAAAAAAGACAAAATTTATTACTTCTGAATAACGAACCGGGACTAATGCGAATCCATTTCGGTCGCGTAGTGATTGCGATCCGCTAAAATAATAATAATAATAATTATATAGACTCTGTTAAAAGTTTCGCGTGAAAACGCAGACGTGTCGGTCACGATTACAATATGTCCCACGAAAGACGTTCATAGTTGTACACACGCACACACTCAGTTGTGCTCCAGCCACTACAGTAGTTGTTGCTATTATATTATACTCAATTGTACCAAACGAGTTTTATTGGACGTCAGATTGGACGTAATAATGTCAAACGAATAAATTGCAAAAGAGGAACATTCGCGTCTAAAACGCTACGTTTATTTGACTCGTCAATTACAAGTGTCAATAAAAATATTAACGTCGTTCAATGCGCGATCGTATGTTGTAAAATTATGTACACGGCACTGTTTCTCGTGTTGAAAAATAAAAACTGTTTTCCTGCTCGTGGTGCGGTACAGATAATCATTTCAATGATCTCATGTAAATCCAATTATCCGTGCATATTGTTTCGCAATGTAAAACGTATACTACGTAAATCACGCGTTTATCCGTCGAATAACACACGCGGTAACGGGAAATACGGGTTTCCTGCTGTAAATCGCGTCGTACCTACTTTTTTTTGAACAATAATTAGAAAACAAATTATAGCTAACCCACAGTTTATCAAAATTAACGTGCGATATGTGACATTTTCTGATAACGCGATTAGGAAATGAAATCATTAAAAACAAAAGATCGATAAAAATTGTTTCTTAAAAATACAGTTTTTATAACTTTTATAGTAGTTGTCAATTCCGTATGCGTACATTGTCAATTTCTACTTTCACGCGAACAAGCGATAAAAATACGTTATGTTTAAATTTTAAACGGTTGAAAAACGTGTTTATTGTATCAGTTTACATATTACATTTAATACACTTATTGAGTTTGAAAAATACGTATTATATTTGATGTTCTATCGAGTACATCAAAACCTAATAAATTGTACTTCGGTTCAATATTAATCTCTCTTTTTGTTTTATTTAATAATTTAACTGTGTCAATACACCAGATATTTTTACAATGTTATTTACAATTTACAGTTTACGTTTAATATGTTTACAGTATTATTTACATAATATTTACAATTTTTTTTTTAAATTTTGGTTAGCTTTTAAGTCTAAATCCGTGTCTGGCTCAGAAGTGTCTTCTTTTGGTTTCAGTAAAATATCCCGTGGTAGACATGTTTTTAAACTTAGGTTGACGGACCTTCTACCTATTTTATAATGCAGTGCCCAAAACAAATTCTCATCAACACTATATGATTACTTTTTTATTTTTTTTAAAGTATAGTTTTAGGAAAAACGAACAAATTATATTTATTTAGTTCATATAATTTTTATCAGTTCATCCACAATATTAGTTTTGTAATATTAAAACTAAATATCGATAACTTTATAAATAAATGCTGTATTTTGTATTTTGACAGTTTATGGTAGGGAGCGTCTATAAAATAAAGTCTACAAAATCCATAATTCGATTTGATTCGGGTTTCAAAAGATACAACTTCCTTATACCTACCCTCATCAAATTGGTCTCATTAATCCGACGGAAAGTTTTTGAAAAAGATTTTTCGTGTTCTGTCCTCAAAATTAAATTGGTCAAGAATTCCATTTAATTTTCTACGAATGTTCAAATCAATATTCCACTGGAAATATCATCAACACAATTATACTATTTAAGAATTAAAATCATTTTCAGACATTTTTGAGAAATTAGTTGGTTTGATGCAATGGTACTCAAACTTTATTGACCGTGAAACCAATAAGCTATGACATAACTATTTGGAGCCCTAAAAAAATAAAAAATATCAATAGTAATGTTAATTCTGTATTTTTAATAGAATATTGACAAAGAAAAAATTATGTAATATAAGAAACAATATAATTTTATATAGATACACGGTGTGTATTTCTAATGTTTCAGCTCAACCGTTTAGTGCATGAACTCAATTTATTCAAAATCTTCCATGGAGCCTCTGGAAAGCTTTTACGGGTCCTAGGATACCACGGAAGACCACTTGAATACCGCTGAAGACTAATTAAACTTTAATGAGTCTTTTGAAATGAAAAAATGATTGACCGTTATGTGTCACACCATTACTTTACATTTTTCATTGTCTGTAATTAATCATTATTCTTGTCAAAGTATTATGTTTGAAGTAAACAACTAATGTCAATTTAAAATCCGAAAATAACGAGAGAGGGTTTGTTTTGAGTATAAATAATTTTTTTTTAATTTTCATTAAAACGCCATGCACTATATTAAAAACTGAACTTTACAGAGATTTTTTTCCTAATCCTCTGTAGTTTTGAGAAGATTATGGAAACTAGGAAAACACGTTTACATATAATTTAATAATAAACGATAAATTACAATCCACGTACATGCTTACATACTTAGATTATTCTAATAGTGATTCTTTAAAGATGTTACATACATACTTCTTATTTTAATTTGAAGTCATGTATTTTTTACATCGTCTCAAGATGTATTCGGTAAGATTAGACTAGATCATATATTAAAATATTATACACAAAATAAATTTTATAGATATAATTCTATATATGTAAATAATGAGTATTATTATAATGATAAAAAATTAAGATAAAAAAAAAATAAAATTTCTCCTCGTTAATTGTATACATGCCATGAGTTATAAGGCATGTCATTTTTTTAAAAATATGTTAAGAAATTTCTTTGATATAATACAATTTTTGAATTAAATAAGTCATATTGGTGAAAATATGCGAAAAAATGTATTATGTTTTAAGTATAAATTACAAAATATTAGTTGGATAGTATACCCCAATTTATTTTCAACAATTTTCTTCTGTTCTATAATTATTTTTTATATTAATTCTGAAAATATTGATAAAAAAAAAAATAATTCAGGAACTGTAAAACGTTTTACTTAAATAATATTACATTTGTTCGAAAATAATTTAAGTACGAAGATTGATATTTTTAAATCATAATTAAACTGACTCATACTCGTTTCAACTTTGAGAGGATGTCATATACAGATTCAAACCTAATGGCAGTATCATCATTATTATTATTCAAAAACACAATGGCATCAAAATATAAAATACTCATCAGAAAATCCTTTTCAAAATCTGTTGTTTATATTTAATATAAATTCATGATACTTAAAAATTAAAAAATACTTTTTACAATACAATTGAACACTTATTTAACGAAAACCAATCGACAACATCAAATGAGATATTAATTTGTTAAAAATAAAACATATTAATATGTGATTAAATTAACATTCAGCATATTATACTTTGATGTGTTTCTTATTTCGGATGTACTTTATGTCTTAAAGTTAATACTCCCCTAGAGTTCTATATTAGTAAGTATTATAATATAACTCTATTGAATGAAATTAAATTTTGTGAAATCATAAGACTTTTGGGATAAACTGTTAAAATGATATCACTACTTAATAGTACAATAAACAAAATATATTATAAACTGATTTGAGTATTATATTCAATGTATTAAACCTTTATGGAGGTTATATTTTTATTTTTTACGTTTATTTGTTGTGATTTTTAAAATATTTAATACACTCGTACATTTTTATTGTTTGATGATAAACTCAGAGATGTGTTAAAACCATCAGGAAATACGGTTCTATTAGTAATATTTAATGGAATATTATTTATGACTGAATTAAAAAATGAATTAATTTTTATAAGTTAGGCATAATATATTTTGATTTTCATCATCATTTTTTTAATATTTAGTTTCCAATAGATTTGAAAGTGAACACAAATGTCACTAGAGTGTTTTTTCCGGAATTATTAAAAGTTCTATGAAAAACGATAAATGTTCCATAAAAATATTCATGAAAAAATCTTATAATTTTCCAATGAAATTTGTACAACTAATCAAATTTAAAAGTTTATTTTTGAAAAGTAATAATTTTTCCCAATTCAACAATTTGAAACTATAATAAACCATTATTTTGCGCTGAAGTAAGTGGAACAAGAAATAATATCCAAAATTTCCAATTCCCGTTTTGAGTTTCCATTAAGTGATTTGTTCTCAATGTACCGAGGACCTGGACTCGAAGTCTTTAATAAGTTTAATTCGAATGCATTTTAATACTTTATTATTGTCTAAATACAAAGAAAATAAGAATTCTCAAAGTTAAATTAAAATGTGATTTCAATGGTCTTGGTAGTTTAATAAACACCTAGCTTTCGCATAATTATTGTAATAATCGTTTTTAATTAAATCATTCAATAATATTTTCCATAGAATAAATAAATATTTTCCTATAATTTTGCAGTGTATGAATATCAAATTTAATTCTTTAAACAATGTGGATACTAGAGGTCATAAAAACCATCCCGTAGTACGACTTTTTATTGTTCTCGATATTATTTACTATAGTAAATTATGTATACATTTTACACGCCATAACACATCTTTTTGAAAACCTTCTTCTTTAATTAAATTTTGAATTAATTTCTGTTGATAAATTTATTTGCGGTCTTGATTAATCGTGACTATTTCAATTTAGGGTTTGTTACTTTCACGTTTAGATTTTTATACTTCGTACGTAATTTATTCCTATTAATGAAGCCATAAACATCAATTTTGAAATGTAAAAGTGGTAAGTCAGGTATGGTCTAGGTATCATAATATAGACACATTGTAAATAAAACGTTTACTTAATGACTGGTAAATAACTTGAAAATTAGAGTAGTATTTTTCAAGAAAAAAAATTATATTTGTAACATAAACATTAAACATTAAACTGCGTTTTGGCGTTTTATTATTTTGAATTTATGTTTAATACGTCTCTTATAAAAGAAAAATATATATTTCAAATTAAAAAAACGATTAAAACTAATATAATATATTATTCTTTTATAGTTAAACAATTGAATTAATGTTTGAGGATAAAATTTAAAGGAAGATTTAAGACTTCATTTTTTTATTTTTTTGTGGTTTGATTACATATAATTTAACTTTAAGTAGTCGTATATGAATTGAAATATAAAATAAATATTAACTAGAGATTTTCCACTTAATTTGTGTAAAAATGTATTAAAATCATTAAGATACCCAAAATGAAATGGCTTTTGATTTTAATCCTATTTGATAAAAATCGAAAAAAAATGAAATTATTCGTTTAAATTCATATCCAACGAAAATTCATAATTTGGAAAGTATAATGTCATGTGTAAAAGGAAAAAATGCAAAACTCATTATGATTCAGTCCTTAATAATAATAATGTATTATATAAATAAAACCTAGAAGGTTTATAGTGAATATTTGTTTGGAATGAATTTCATACGAGTTTAATACAGAATGGTAAAAGATATTATACATTTCCTGATGATGGTATGTACATATGTCTTAACTCTCGGGTGTAGGCCACAAATTCGGTTAACCGATTTATCAAACTCATTACATACTTGTGGATTGACTTGAAATTAATGGTGTCTAATTGTAAAATAACATTCTTCTTTCGGAAAATAAATCCCAATCAACCAATAACTATAACGATACTATTGTGGGCTCCAAAAAATATTTGTAATCACTAGTTAATATAAAAATACAGTCAATTGTTCATTGTATAATTAATTTAGAGGAGCTAAAGCGATGTTTGCGTTAATACTTCATGGTGTTGAATACATAAATACGATCAAAATGCTTTGCAAAAATGTAGTATTGTAAAAGGTAAGCGAAACCAGATGTATAGATGCTTTGAAATTATATTGTACACGTGCATGAAAATCCATTTAAGACGTAACTAGTATGGGTATTGAGTGGTGAGAATGCGTGATCAATTTGTTTTTCTAATATAATACACGAATGCGTTTATAGAAATTGATCAATTTCTATGCGGTGGTCCACATCCGGCCAACTACAGAGGTTGCTCAGTGCACAAAGAACTCAGCAAAAATAGAAAACACTTACCTTCGAATCCTTGGCACAAAAACGCACCGAACCACCAAGCATCTTCCTCCTCACAAGAACCCCTAAAAAACACCCACGTGGAATTCCCTCCCCTGCCACAAAATACGCACAATCATTCACGCAGAACACATCAAGAATCTCCTATCCCTAGTGTTCCGAATAACACAGCGGATCAACTCACGTCTTTTATCATGGAATTCAGATCACTAATCAATCCCCTGATATCCCTACTTACATCACTCATCGAAAAACTTATCTCAAACAATGACAGAAAATAAGTTATCCGCCTTAACCATTCTTCTCTGGAACGCAAACGGAATCACCAACAACACGGAAGAACTCAAACTTGTTCTCGCAGAAAAAAACATAGATATAGCTCTCATCTCCGAGTCTCATCTGACCTCCAGCTCAAAATTTAAAATTTTCGGATACGACTGCCTCCAAGCCAATCACCCCGATGACTCAGCTCATGCTGGTGCCGCACTACTAATTTCTACCAAAATCCCACACTCACCTTTTCAACCTAAATCTAACCAACACATGCAAATAGTCGCTACATCTATAAATATTAACTCCATACCCACGTCTATTGCATCAGCCTACTTCCCACCTGGATCACCTTTTCCGACAGAAGATCTGTCACTATTTCTTCAAACACTAAATCACACATACATCATAGGTGCTGACTTTAATGCGAAGCACGAAACATGGGGCAGTCGCTCAAAGAACACTAGAGGTCGCACTCTACACAACTTTATAACAATAAAGCGCTCTAAGGTTATCTCTCCAGCCTCCCCTACCTACTGGCCAACTCACGCAAACCGTCACCCTGATTACCTTGATTTTTTTCTTTCTAACCTCCCCAATCACATCCATACAAACATTTCTAACCTAAACGACCCTGCATCTGATCACACACCAGTCATCCTCAAAATTCAAGCAAACGTTCCCTTCCACCCATTCGTAAAAAAACGCACAGATTGGAACAAATTTCGCAATATTTTGTCATCCTCTTCCTCTTTAAACATTAAGTTAAAAAATCCCACCGATATAGATACTGCCATAAACACCCTCACAAACAACATTCAAGACTCATTTCGAATATCTTCCACCACATCTGTAACTCAAGACAACTCTAGCAGAAATATCACTCCCGAAATAAGGAAGCTCATATCTCAAAAACGTTGGGCTCGAAACATTTGGCAACGAACTCACTACCCGATTGACAAACAACGCTACAACTATTTTTCCAACAAACTCAAGTCAACTCTCAAGAAACATCAAAGTCAACTATACACATCCCATATTAAATCTCTCTCACCCTCAAATGGGTCTCTCTGGAGAAAAACCAAATCTCTTTTAAAGCATAAATCTACCATTCCCCCTCTACGATATCAGAACAACAATCTTGCTACCACTGACCAAGAGAAATCAGATCTTCTGGCTAAACATCTTGCAAATACATTTAAACCTCACAACATTTCCCCTGATGATACTCACATGCTTCAAGTTGAGCAATTCATCTCATCGCCTCTGCCCATGGCACTTCCAGCCTCCCCAACTACTCCTGGCGAAGTTTTATCAATTGTTAAAAAACTCAAGAATAATAAGTCACCCGGCCATGATCTAATCAACAACAAATTAGTTAAAAACTTACCACTAAAAACCATCATTCTTCTCACCTACATCTTTAATGCTATATTTCGGCTATCTTACTTCCCTACCACTTGGAAATCAGCACTAATTATTACTATACTTAAACCAGGCAAACAACCTGATATGCCTGAATCGTATAGACCAATCAGCTTACTACCCACGTTTGGAAAAATTTTTGAAAAACTCCTCCTCAAAAGACTTGTGAATATTGCACACAAACAAAATGCCCTTCCCAGCTTTCAATTCGGTTTCCGTGCCAAACATGCAACTTTTCACCAGCTTCACCGTGTTGTGGACCACATTGCTTCATCTCTAGAAACAAAAAAATACTGCTCAGGACTTTTTCTCGACGTAGCTAAAGCCTTTGACACCGTCTGGCACGACGGTCTATTATTCAAACTTAAAAAAATCTTCCCGGCACCCTATTATCTACTTCTAAAATCATACCTAAACAACAGAACATTCAGAGTCAAATTAAAAACCACATTCTCCAACACGCAAAACATTCTTGCCGGTGTCCCTCAGGGAAGCGACATCGCTCCTTTCCTATACACATTGTTCACAGCTGACATTCCTACAACGGAAAACACCCTAATAGGGACATATGCCGACGATACCGCAATCCTTTCATCTAGTCAAGACCCCTTCGAAGCAAGCAGCCTACTTCAAAATCATCTCAACACCCTATCTCACTGGTTCAAAACATGGAAAATCAAGATCAACGACTCCAAGTCTTCTCATGTCACTTTCTCCCTCCGCCCAGGTGACTGTCCTCATATATTATTTGAGAATGCAATCATTCCCCACACAAATGAAGTCAAATATCTCGGCTTACTGTTTGACAGAAGGCTCACCTGGGGCCCCCACCTCAAAACTAAACGCAAACAACTAAACAGCCGCCTACATATCCTCAGGCCTCTCATGAAATCAAATATGCAAATCTCTAACCGCTTACTACTCTACAAATCCCTTCTGCAACCTATCTGGTCATACGGAATAGCTCTCTGGGGTACTGCCAAACCATCGAACACTAGAACTATACAATCATTCCAAGCCATCTGCCTCCGCATGATTGCTAAAGCCCCTTGGTACGTCACAAATAATGCTCTTCATAACGACCTCAAAATACCCACCATTAAACATACAGCTATCAAATATTATCTTCGCCTGCACTTCAATATGGAACATCACTCAAACCCCCTCATCGCTCAACTTCACACCAATGCTCTTCCAGACAACCCAGCCAGACGCCTCAAACGTGAATGGCCCAGAGATCTTCTCAACGCACATTAATTTTAACCTTGTATATTAATATTTCCCTCTAAATTACCTTCCACGTAGAAATTTCTAATGTGAAACTTCTACTCATTGTACTTTCCTCATTGCCACTTATAAATTATAATTATCATCACATTTACTTATTGTACCATTTTGTATAGATTGTAAATTCACAAATAAACGATTTAAAAAAAAAAAAAAAAAAAAAAAAAAAAAGAAATTGATCAATAACTGGTTCTATGAATCTCAATTTATCTGTCATTAATAATTGTATATATATATATATATATATATATATATATATACATATATATATATATATATATATATATATATATATATATATATATATGCGTATTTTTTCATTTACTTATTATTATTATTATTTCTAGATTCATCTTTAGAATTTAATAATTAATTATATATATTTTATATACAGATCAGAGTAAATATTTGACGCATTTGCATATTATAATTTATTATTTTAATGTCTTATAAATAAGTGCCTCATTTGGCTGAATCACAATTAATTACAGTTATAGTAATATTTATAAATAATATTCAATGTAATTTATAATGAATCGCTTGAATCATATTATGTTCAGTCGTTGAAATTTAATTTAGAGGTTTACGTATTTTAAAAGTTTTACGTAAAAATATTGTAATAACTATTTTGACTTTGTAATTCAATTAATTACTCGGAACATTTAATAAAATATAAGTAAAACAGGTTATGAATTATGATAATATAATGCATTCATTCGCATAATTTGCATTAATTTTACTATGTATTTTTTAAATAAATTTCGTTATTTTTTGTAATACCAAAATAATTATTTATTTATTTCGTATCTATGTAATTTTAATATATTTAAATCAGTAGTTTTAATTTATATGAGTATACAAATATATTATAAAACATATATAATTTAAATTTAAAAATATTTAGTTCATACAGTTTTAGTTCAAAAAGTATTTTGTTGCAGTATTATAATAGTTAATACAATTCTGGTATAGCGTATAGGCTATGGTATGAGTAAACTACGTGGATACTTAAAAACTTACTGACGTAGTTGGATGTTAAAAAAATTAATATTTTATTTGTATTGCAACTGTCCATGTCAAGTTGATACAAAACAATATTGTATCAAAAATTACAGCTTATCAAAGTAGTACACCGGAATATTGAAAATGTTATGAAATAATAATATAAAAAGAAATCCGTTATCATCCATAATGTAGAAATGCTATTTTAACTGTAGCTCTAAATTTAAATTTGTGTGAAAAATAATTCGTTGAATCAATTTGTAAGAAACTTGAAACATGAGATAAAAAAAAACACGGACCGGAGCTTTTATAGAAAAATATTTACTTGATTTTATAAGAAATAAACTTTCAACGTAAAATATTTTTGTAGTTTGAAAATTGTTAACATATTTGCCTAGTTTCTTTTATAATGTAAAAGAAAAATGTCACGGAAAATTCTCATAAGTATTTGACGAGAATCTTCAAGCATTCGTATTAAAAGCAGCCGTACCAGAACTACATGTCACAGATATAAGAGTGAAACGTCTGCGGGGCGATATTGTTCTCGAAAACCGTATAGATTATGACTACTCTCCTCCATACAGCATTATTATTTTTTTTTTTTACATTATTCCTGAATAAAAGATTATCTTAAATTGAAAAAGAAACCATTTTAATATAATGTCATAAATGTAATAAAAACGAAAAAATAAAAAATAAATAAAACTTATCTATCGTACAATACTATAAAAAATTGGTAGAGGCAAAACATACTTCACTTGGTTCGTGCGTGTATACGATGCTAAAGCGTAATTTCAATCGAATTACCACGCCACATTGTACAAAAACAGTGTTAAATTCAGGCATAAGAGATGTCACGTGCCATCCTAAAATTTGGTTTATCTTCCTAAAAAATCTAAAATTAACAAAATATATAAACAAAATTTTTAATTTTTTTTACATTTAGATAATTAACCGAAAGTTTTATCCGGAATTTTTTTTAGATCAAAAATTGTATGTTAAAAGTACCCTGGAGTTATTTTTTCTCTTTCCTCAATAATTTTTCCGAACATAAGATAATACTACGGAAAAACCGAGTAAAATTTACCATAAATGAGACTTTCACTAAATTTATTTTAATCATTTTGTCAAAATTCTGCTAGTAAATATAACATTAGATATAAACAATCTATCTCATTTTTCAATAACACATTTTTACAAATTTACCAAAAATATCAAAAAACTTCACAGCTTTTAGGCTAAAAATAAGTCTTTGAAAATATCTTGTTTTTCAAACGTTTATTTTTTATCATATACAGTTTTTTATTATTGATATGCTGATTGTAATTTTGCATGACTTTCCTTATGTAATACTTACCCAACGATAAACTGAACAAATTTTAAAAATCATTATTCAGAATTTTTTTCTTAACAAAATTTAAACTGAATTCTTATACCATTTTTATGGAATCAACAGTTTTGAATTCAATTTCAATCATTAAATGTGTTTAAAATATTACGAAAACTGGAATAAGGATAGAAAATGTGTTTTGAATCTTTTGGTAAAACACATTCCTTCTTGTTTAGTACAGCAGATTTGTAAGATTTTGATGCAAAAAAAAAAAAAAAAATCTACCGACAGTGAGACTAAAAACGGTAAAATATAATCGATTTATTACTCTGAAGCTTTGCGCAAAATCGTTTTAATAAAGCAATGATTTATTGTTGTTTTAAAATTCAATTCACCCGTTACCATTATCTTGTCCGAAAACCGTAAGTGCGAAATTCTATCACCACTATAATACCGGATTATCCATCCACTCATATACTCATTAAGTGCGACGAATAGAATTATGATACAATTTCCGAATCGAATTAGACAACACACGTTAGGATGTTGTTTGAAAATAAGTAACGAAAGCGCAGAAGGACGTCACAAAGGTTCATCGAGGCACAAAGGATCGATTGAGATTTATTCAAAAAATAAAATCACATTACCGATTTTCGTGATGAATATTTAATTTATTTTTTTCAAAACAATTACAATATAATATAATACAATATATAGGTTATTCGTCGTATCAAACGTCAACGTCGAATGTACCGGGTTAATTGATTCAATTAATGGGGTGAAGGGATATCAAAATATACGAACGATTTCGGAAAATCAAAAAAAAAAAAATAAATAAATAAATAAAGATAGCGCTTTTTCGATAGAGTCGAAAAAAAAATCTGGATTCGTTACAGTAAACGCTCGCGTGCGTACATGCTATACACACGATGTACCTCGGCGGCTGCGGCGGTGTCGACAACACACACACACACACACACACACACACACACACACACACACACACACAACCATACTGCTAATAATACGTCGGGCGCACCGGCGCCGGACTCGTGCGGCACCGTCGTCGTCGTCTTCTCGCCGCCGCGCCGGTCAGCAATCTCGTCCATTTATTACGGCGCGTGTAGTTTCCGCTCGTTTGTCGTCGTTGGTTCTTTCTCACCGTTTTTTTTCGCCCCTGTTTTTCCATCATCGTCCTTCCCCTCTCCCGTATATCGTGTCCGTGTACGCACACACACACACACACACGTGTGTGTGTGTGTGTGTGTGTGTATGTGGTGTATTGTACGTGTGTATTTACGTGTTATTCTATTTATTTTCGACGCGGTCCGATCGATTAGCTTCAGAGTGACTCGCACACTCGCTAGAGAGACGCTGACGACGTAATAACATAATGGACGCGGCGCGGCGGGTCTGTGAAGACGGACCGACCGAAACGACGGTGTAGGGCTCGCGACGGACGCGTAGAAAAACGACAACTGCAAGATTTCGCCGTTTCCCTACTCGTCGGAAAAACCCAATTATTATTACACGGCGCATAAGTGTGTGTATGTGTGTGTGTGCAATTATATTCGGGGTGGAATGCGTCGTAGTCCTCACACACGCGCAATCATCTACGTTAACCGTACGACCTGTGTGTAAATATGCGTGAGTGCGTGTGTGTGTGTGTGTGTGTGTGTGTGTGTGTGTGTGTGTGTGTACGTTTGATCCGACAGACCGCGAATGTCTGGAATTCGTGACAAAATATTTCATTTTTTTTTTTCTTTTTTTTTTTTACCTCGTGTCCGGAAAACCAACCCAGTACGGTACGTTGAAAATGCGAAAATTCGATTTTTCGGTCGACCGTATTATTTTGCCACGTGCGTTCATAATTGGCAGTAAATACGTTATCGGAGCAAAAGAATATCGACGCCTTGTGTATACTATCCAATTTGCTCGAACGCTGCAGCTCTGCAATTCCACCCCGTATATAATTGATGGTGTAAGCCGTTCAAAATTGAATGGAACACGAACACCTGTAATCGAAGACAACAATTTTCGCATCACTCATCGCGCAATACGTATATACAGGGTGATTATTTAAGCATGCTCATCCCGTTTTTCGACCCCGCGACGGCATAGAATTGAATCTTTTCTCGTGTAAACTTATAAAGGATAATGGCACTACATTTTTATGAAAACATTATTTTTGTTTTCGTGGTTTTCAAGTGGTTTTGATTTTCTTAAATATCAAAACTGATATTTATAACATAATTTTGTGAATATAACAATTAAATTAAAATCATTATTATTTATTTATTTTTTTTAGATTCATAGTTCAATTTTTTCTACAATAAAATTAAAATATCTATATCTCTTAAACTACATTGGTCCAATAATATAAATTTAAATATAACATTAAAGAAAAAGTATTCTCTTTCGTAATACTTTTATAAATAACGTTATTGCACAAAAAAAAAAAAAAAAAAAAGTAAAACACTAAAAAATCACATAAATGCAAAACAGTGAAAAATTATTTTGCCATAAAAATGTTGTTTTGTGAATGTTTTAAATTAAACGTGAATTACGTACGCAAAAATGAATTCAAATTTAATCATTGTACTGAATTTAAAATGAAATGAGCATGCTGAAAAATATCGCTATGCACATGTTCTTATATATGACTAGCTGAATAATTACTCGGCTTCGTCCGCGCAAAATGAAATCGTAAGAAAACACGATGGCGTCGTCACTCATCAGTATAGGCACAGATAGGAAGGATGTAGGGACTAAGCCCAAGAAATTTCAAATACCCAAGCATTATCTAAATTTCATTCTGGTCATTGAATATCATCATATGTCATGATGCAGGGTAACTAATTAACTTTTTTTTACGAAACATTTATAGCCATTCAATTTACCATTTACGAAAATTGATTTTGTAATAATGTTATTCCGTAATTACTTTTTTCTCTAAAGTCATACATATTAATAATACTTTTATATGCGATACAGTGTATAATGTGTATACATACTTCCTAGAAATATATTTTTTGTACAAATATTATACATAGATAAAATTGTGGATGAGAAAAAAAGTGGAATACGGTTTTTTATAATAAGCTACCTGTGTGTTACATTATAAATTGAGCACAGCGAAAAAATATTTTTGGTATATTGTTCCTTCCGAAATCGGTTCATTGAGTCACAAGGAATTTTGTTTCCCTACCTGAATCTCAAACGCTATTTGTGTCTATGGTCATCAGAAATGTGAAAGATGATTAAAATACATTATGGCTCCACCTTCACGGCCAAAAACTTAAACGAGCATCATTGAGCATTGATGTTGTTTTTTTTATGGGAAAATTGATTTAACAAAGAAATACGTTTATTATTGGCTTTGGATAAATATTTATATCGCCATGTAGGTGCATAAAACTCATTTGTATCATACTGGAAAATGTTCACAATAAAATATAAATAATTGTTAGTGTAAGAAATAAAATATATATATATTTTTTTTCTACATGGACTTATCCGTGTTGGATAAAACATATTTTTTAAGTAGGTATATCAAATTAAAAAAATGCAGTTTATTAATTAAGTACTGTCTAATATTTTTCTTAAACAATATTATTATTAATTCTTACTGCATCTATAGTTTTTCAATACATATATTCAAATTATACGAATTCGTTTTTTACAAAAAATTATGTTAAATATAAGTCTTTTGATATTTGAAATCACAATTTCCAAAATACTTCCTTATAGAGCTCTTGTATTATGAAACGAAACACTTGAAAGAATTTCAAGACTCCACCTATTATAGCTTAGGCTCAATGTTGATTCTTTCCCAGTCAAGATAGTACTTAGTAGTGATCGTACTCAAATGTATACGCACCTTGAAGGATTTTAAGGATTACCTTTTAAAATTACTGTAATATCTGTGGTGCATAGCATTGACCCTTCTTAAAACTTAAGTGTTAAACTCAAAAATGTAGTATTCAGTATTTCATAACAGTATGTATATATATATATATATATATATATATATATATATAAAATTAAAAAAAAACCTCTTCTAAGCGAACCTCTGTATCATCATAATATATATTAGTTCTCAAGTGTTTTACTTATAGCTTCAATAGTAATGGTTCGGAAATGATTCGAAAAAATCCTACCAAATTAAATGTTTTTGCCTTTTTAACCCCCTTCCCCCCCTTGTAAAGTCAATCGAAGCAAAACTGTTTTCCATTTTTACCCCTTTCAACCCCTTTAAGGGTTGAATTTTATAAAATGAGGTAATAGATGTTTGATTATTTGTGTTATAGAGTAAATAAGCTAAGTTGAAAATAAAAACCATCCAAAAAATATTATTTTCCATTTTTACCCTCTTTTAACCCCCTTACCGATTCAATTTCCATTCTTATCTAACGTTTCCTACCTTTGAACTACTTACTCGTCAAATTCCAGCTTCACAGGTCAAGTAGTTTTTGAGATTTTGTGTTTTTTCGGAGAGAAATAGTGAAACCTTTCGTTTATATGTATATACACACACACATATATACACCTATATATATATTGATTAATAGTAGTAAAACTATAAAATATTATTGTACCTACTCTTAAAATCTGTGGCACATCAAAATATTTTCAGAATATCTATCATTCACATAACGCATACAATTTTGTTTCATGTCCGTATCACCTCATATATCGTATATTATAAAATATTTATAACGTCCATTCGAGTTTTACATTTTTTTCTCTTTCGTCTCATGTGTTTTAGTTTAGTGATTTCATGATAATATTAAAGGACTATCAAAATTACATGATGTTAATTGTATTATTGTAATCATGATGTATAGGAATATATATATATATACATGTTTAAATATCGACATTTCGTGATGATGACGACACCGCGTAATATGCATATGATAAACTACACGACATAGTGTCAACCGATGTACATACATTCTGTCAGTGGAAACTAATGAAATTATTACCCCATACACCCCTTATCGTGGTATAAGGCTTTTATTACTGATTTATTACTCATAATAATAAATGTAAATAATATAAATAATTGTTGGTGTTTGGTGAAATGATTATCCAAAAAATATTTCAACTTTCAAAACTACCGTTTAATTTTTATATGACATATAAATCCATTTTAATTGAGTTACTTATGTGTCACATGTATGGTGGTGGATTGGTGAATTATTATTTAGTTTGTTGGCAACCGAATTTATTCCAGAGCTATTAGGTGTTTATCGGCTCTTTGGAAGAATTTAAGTTTAACGGCTAAAAACATATTATTAGTATCTAACAAAAAATGAAATATTCTTTTGTTTGTTTTTTAATACGTTTCATACCAGTAAGTAACATAAATCATCAGTATAAAGTTAATTGTGTACACATAAATGCGAAATTACTATATGACGGATAGCGACTTCGGGGAATCGTGTGAAAGTTTTATGCCCTTCGTTTAGCGCTGTTAGTTTTCCCGATGGAACGAGACCTTATCGATCGATTTTTGATCATGTGAACACTACTGCTAGCTAGCAATATAACGTATATAGGTATGCATACATTCTACAAATACACACACACACACACACACACACACACACACACACTCACTCACACTTGACTTGGAATACGTTTTACTTTGTGATTTGGAGAAAACTTTTAGTAGATTATACTGCGTATTCAAAATAAAAATGAAGGGGAACGCAATCGACAAAGTCGTGCTAAACACGTTTTCGATGACTTTGTAAATCATGATTCCTTGATATTTGTTTTCATCAATATTGCCAATGGTTTCATTTATACTATGTGTGTGTGTGTGTGTGTGTGTGTGTGTGTGTGTGTGTGTGTGTGTGTGTGTGTGTGTGTGTGTGTGTGTGTGTGTGTGTGTGTGTATTTACGAAAGTAAAGTACAACCGTAACCAATTTATGTATAACCATTATTGTCGAAATGCGATTTTAGATTCAAAGTGGAGCGAAGAATAACATTGCCACATTGATTTTACAAGTTGCAACGAAGTATTTTTCTGGAAAAAAAAAGTTTTTAGAGTCGTAAAAATACCCTAAAAGTTTTGCAAAATACGTCCACCGATTTAAAATCAGATGTAGATTGATACGTCTTCCAAAAGTCGAAGTTACGAAATGCCAATTTTGGTTCTAATGCTATAAATCAAATAATGTATCACTATGGAATTACGTATTAATACTTTATGATACCAAATAGTGTTCGAAAAAGTTACCTTTTATCTATAGTAAGATAATTATTAAGTTTAAAATATATTTACACAAAACCGTTTATGAGTCCGATAATATTTGATACGTAAAGTAACAATATCATAAGTTATGGACTTGAATGATAATATTTGTTTAAATTTTACAATTAATCTTTACAATCACTTTGATTTATTATTTATGACATGTCTTTAATCAATCATTGTATACTTTTAATTGATATGTCGCCGTTCATTAATAAACTTATACATCCTAATGAATTGAAAATCACAAGATTCGAATAATGGATGTATTTTATACGAACTTGTTTGGGTAAATATGTTAGGAAGACAAATAATCAAGTTGTCGAAATAAGTCAGTGCTCCCAAAATGTTCATAAATGACTAGCGCATTATGCTAGAGTACTAGACCCAAGAGGTAAGTATTCAACATGGAACATTCTTAAATGCTCCAAACTTCATTAATATCGAGAATATAATTATTCAGCACGGTATTAAACGAAAGGCTACGGAAATAAATGATAAACAGGAAACTATTTATTAAAACGCGCCACCGACGCGGTCTTATTGCTCACGAAATCGGATTACAAATTACCTACTAAAAACGGGTATGAGTATTCGATTATAAAATAATCTGGACTGCAGAAATAAAACATCAAGAACCGGCATTTTTGTTGAACATTAGTAAACGTACACGACGAAAGCTTTCTTAGTTACAATCGTACAGTTATGATTGTCAGTGTCTGATGAGAGTTCAGACGCTAATAATATAAGTGTTTTTAAAAAGTAGAATAGCAAAGTCGAGAAAATTGTCATTATTATTATTTTTTTAATCGTTCCATAGCAGTTTGTACTGCACATTTATCGATGGTAGATAGTGATAATTATGTTGACGTACAAGTCTACAGATGGTGTACTGTACATAAAGAAAACGTTATTTTTTTCTCGCTAAAAAAATTTCCATACAGACATGGAGTGTAGACACTGAATAAAAAAAAAAAAAATAAAAATAAAAAATAAAAAAAAAAAATTAGAAAATTACAAGGGACTTGCATATTTTATAAAAAGTATCGTTCTGTCAATGCCAAACTTGTTTGTTCTTTCACTTCCCCAGCCAATCGGTCTATTGTAAAATACAACAATAAAAAGCATGTCTTGTAGATAATGATCAGAAATGATAGCCGATTAACAGTTTGATGTGTTTGGTCGCCAGAAACCAGCCGTTGATTTTTTATTTTTTTAATTAGTCGACGAATTAATGTAACGGAAAACGAGTTACAGACTGTTAAACCTTCAGCTACTATTTGCGCATTTTTAAGAAACTATGTTCAAAACAAATGCGCTTCAGAAATTCGTAAAGTGAGCTCATGTATCACATTAAGTGTACTCATTAAAGTAAATAAATTGATGTCACGAAAAATAGTTGAATTAGCGAAATGCAGTTTGTAAAACGTTCAGTTTTATTTTACGACACCGTGAGTTCCCTGGAAGTATGTGCAATAAAAGTAAATAAAAGAACCACAAGATATACACATTAACTGTTATAATACTGTTGTGATGTGCTGTAATGGGATGATGCATTTGATTATGCTATACACACTACAGTTCAAATTATAACTTGAATTTACTAAACTTTCGTACTGGATTTGAAAGATTTATTGTTATGATTATTTATGTCTGACGCCGAATTGTAAATATTAACCCTAATCAGGTTTCTACGTAACGAAACAACGTAACGTTTTTCAACACGAAAATACGATAATTTAAGACATTTCCAAGTCGGTGCTTATTATTACCATAATGTAGCGTTCAACGTTGTTAAAAACGCAAACAATTTGTATTATAGAAAATGTGGTATTTGTTTCGAGTTTTGACTGACCAGTAACCATGTTGCAAGACCTAATGGATATTATAAATAAACATGAAATACCAACTGAATATTTTTTAGATAACAGTGTACAGATAAAGTTGCAGTATAATAATCCATTGAATTCACATAGTTTTTGATGATCAATTGTGCATCTTGAAAACACTTTTAGAGCACTACGGTTTCTTTTTACCCACAGGAAAATATCATATTACAACAATGATAATAAAAGTTTACCAACATGTATCGTATTTTACATGTTTACATAACAAAATTAATAATCACTACGAAAATTTACCGTTCATCTGCTATGCTCAGCACCTAACATTTCTAAATGCTTATAATATTTTCCACAGCATTGATAACTGTACCTATGATCTTATTTTATGTCCAGAAATGCCCTATTATTAAAACTTCTTTGTTTCTTTGTGATATAACACGAGACACGCCGTACTGCATCCCTCGTATTTATATTAAGAACATGTATACATTATTCAGTTATCAATTTTTGAGCCACAACTTATGCATACCATGATTTCGTAAAAATAAGGTAATACATGATTAATAATGAGATTCTGTTTTCTGTGGTCATAAGATCTATCGTCTTTGATTAATTAATACATGTTTCTT
Organism: Therioaphis trifolii; assembly: GCA_027580255.1. Lineage (NCBI taxonomy): Eukaryota > Metazoa > Arthropoda > Insecta > Hemiptera > Aphididae > Therioaphis > Therioaphis trifolii. The sequence continues at coordinate 28,995,157 of CM050408.1, forward strand.
TTATGGATGAATATGTTTTACGAAGTAAGATATATATTTATTGACTAATTACCTGAGTATAAAAAAACAAAGTTATTATAAAAATATTAGTAACACTCGAAGTATATATCATACATATTTTTCCTATTTATCGAAGTAAAATTCTTTTGTCATTATTTTTATTAGTTTTTTTAAAGAAGCAATCAAATATATTATTATATTTTGATGTAGTAATAGTTAACCGATATTTCATATAAAAATAACGGGAGGATAATATAAGTATCTAATGTCCTTATTTTAATACGAATTATACGTTTTTCAAATATGGTAATATTTTTATATACATAATATATATCAAACTTGGGATATTTAAACTTTAAAGCTTTGATGACAACATAACTCAAGATAGTGGCTCGCAATTATATTTTGATGAGATCGTAATAAAAATCCCATTAGGATAATATTACAATAATTATAATATCATTTTACTATTTTAGATACTATTGAACAAAGCAAAGAACATAAAACATATTTTTTTTATCTCCAAATTTTTCAATGAGAATAATTGTAACATAAATTTGAAATTTGTATCAAATATTTAAAATTGTTTACAAACTATATTTTTATACTTTAAGGCACTGCTAATATTTAAATTGAATTTTGAACTATTTAAAATTTTTTTTTACCATGTAAAGTTTTAAATTTTGAACTAACCTTTTCTTCTTTTTATACTTAATGATTCAGTACTCATCCTTCTTTGGTAAACATGCGCTTTTAGAACGCTAATAATAGGCTGCATTTTAAGTATTGACTACGAATAAATTACTTTATTATCTCCAACAAAATTGATCAGTTTTTAACTTGACAATTTTTTTCCTTTTATAAGACTTGTAATTTTCTGTTCTTCAACTTAGGCGTTTGGTTAAAACTTATTCATATAAACTTATATGCATATTTTAAATTTCATAGAATAATTAACTTTTTTAAAGAACTTCAAATGTCTTGAGTAAAAAAATAGACAATCGGTCAGATTTTATTCATTTAAATAATCCAGTATAATTCATGTAATATGTATCATTGTATCGTGAGTTACATATAGTTAAATTAATTCGTCTCTCTCCTTAGTATAGTGTACACAGTGTAAAAACTGATAAAAAATATAAATTGTTTCGCATTTTTATTGAATAAAAATATTATATATATTTTTATTTTATATTATTATTTCATCAAATATCATATCATAAAGCAAAACGCAAGTTATGTCTTTGAAAATCATGAATGTTATTACATTAATCAGTTTACTGCAGATATTTTTGTCGTTGTTCGATATTATTTAACACTCATTCAGACTTCAGTACGTAATCGTCATGGCGTCATGTTATAATTGAAAAAATCGATTGCGAATCCACAAAAGTCACCTGAGCTTATCAGTTTTGTTGATATTAGGTTGTACATCACTTTACAGTATTACAATACGGGCGTTGTAATCGTATAATACGTCCTACCTACCATAGTGTTCTACGTCTTTCACGTAAATAACCAAAATACTATTTCGAAAGTTCTATAGAATTCTAAGGTATGGGTAAAATGAAAGTTAAATGAATATTTTTGAAATTTATATCTTGTAAAGTTTCAGTACATTTCGTGTATGATAACAAATCCGGAGACATCTCAAAGCACGTCTATTGTGTTATTTAATATCAATATACATAATTTTTAATACATTTGAATTAATTCAAAGAAATTTAAATTGAGCATAACTAAGCTACTTAAAATACAATATATTCGTAATCATCCGTGATGCATTACGATATACCGAATAAAATATGCAATCGCTAATGGTCCTTGCCGCTAAAGCTTTCTATTAAAAATAGTAATAATAATAATAATAATAATAATAATAATGATAATATGCAATCGCACGTGAAATATTATTTAGATTTCGTATAAAGCGTTTATGCATATATACACTAGTACATTAATATTTAATATTAATTCACGAATAATTTCAATATTCTAAACTGTTTCATGGACATTGTATGGTAATGTTTATTTTTTTGTTTATATTATACAAAATATCTCAATATTCGAATTAATCTCTTTTCGCAAAATAATTAATGTAAGAATAATTTTAATCAAACAAAATTGATTGTATTCATTGCTTTGAATAATCTGTATTGTTTAACACCTACATCAATATTATGAACAGTTTGACAAAAGATCAAAGAAAATTAATTATTTTTAGTCGCTTATTTCACCATTTACAGATTTTCACTGGTATTGAAGTACAGGTTTTCGTTAAAAAATTAAGTCAATTCATTATACGACACCGCGGTATGAGTGTTTTTTCATTAGGTGTATAGATTATTTATCCAACCGTTCCACCGGAATGATCAACTGAGTGACACAATTTTAATGTTCGTTAAAGTCCGAAGTTCAAATATAATTTCATCAATCATAATTTCATCATCACACCAAGCATTGACGTATTAATATTATTATACGTATAACTTGTTTCTTATAATTTATATTTTATAAACTACCCTTAAACGTTTTTGGGTAAAAACTATACTCGAGTTTGAATTATTACTACTAATCTCACATTTTACATGAACGTTATAATAAAATTAAATGTGATAAATAATTAAAATTTGTAATAATATTATTTAGGTAATAACTTAATTGTAATCTTTTAGTTTTAAATTTAATTAACTCAATAAATAAATGAACACCGTAATAATTTTCTTTGAGCAACTAATTAATTTAAAAATGTATAATAAGTCTCTTGAGTAGATATATAGCAAAATAAATGTAAAACGAATGCTTTCAAATGAGTATAACAATTTTTATTATCAATTCTTTTTTTTTTCGCGCGATTTTTTTGATTTTCTATCAGTAATCTAAAACAGAATCTTTCATGAATTCAAAGTGGAAAATAAAACCCAAACGTCAATCATATTGTTAACTTTTTTTTTTTAGTTAACAGCGAGTATATCGCGTGCTATATTATTATTTGTAAGCCGACAATAATGCAATTATAATCGACTCGTCGTGACACCACGAACTCGTGGTTTACAAACGCGGTAACCGTGGTGAATCGGCCAACTGTTTTATGCCGGAATCGTATACCTGCCGATTCTAAAACACGTAAATTACGGATACTCATTGTAAATATCTACCTATATATGTTGTTATTTTTTATTATACGAGTTTAAGTATTGCGTATAATGATTATAATGGGCACGTATACATTAAAGCCATTACTCCGGTGCGACCCGGATCTTTATGATTATACGGCCGTTAAGTATATAAAGTTTGAGTGCTTAGGTATACAGTGAAACAAGTATGGATGTAATGATTGGTGATAAAAGATGGACGGCGCTAATAACAATGTACAGTGTCCGTCCACTTTAATTAACACACGGAGGGCAACATATTTTAATGTTAACATTACACGGATGTTGTTAAAAATCGAAAATTATGGTGCACACGCCATACGCGGTAATATCGTGTAACTAAGTAGGAGTGATCCGATCGGTGATAATCATAAACAAACACCAATTAGCGTGATATATCTATTCCGAGTTCAGGACGTGTTTGGAAACATTTGAATTCCGTTAAAACAACGCGATGCCGTGTTGAACAGAGTGATATATTACAGTTTTTACACTCGTAATATGTGGTTTTTTCCCCAAACTTTTTGGTGCGATAAATAATGTGTAAAAAATTAACAACAAAAAATGTATAAGCAATCGCGTTTCAACGAAATCTTGTCCGTTTCGCATTGAATCTTATTTCTAACGCGACAATTTACAATCATTCTTAATATTTGGTTGATAATAGATCCAATTATCACTATCCTGCGCCAAGATAAATTAAGGGAAACGAATTGGTCGAATGACGTTCTGTTTGTCATTTATAGAGAGCTTATCTATTTTCTTTTTTTCATTTTAAACCACGTCAATACTAATAAAATAACTTTAGGTATTATATAAATAAAATTTAAGTGAATATATAAATACATTTAAATATATTTATTGTTGAAATTATTTTTTCTGGATAAAATGTCCAGTGTGACATATTGGTGTATATTCTTTACATTTTTTTCGATGTTGCAGTAAGCTGTAACTGACAGTTTATGCGTTATTTTTTATTATTTTAAAAATGTACGTGAGCTCAACATGTGGTCCAAGTTGTGAAAATCAGTTTAATCTGTTAAAATGTTAGCGTGATTCTTTTTTTTCTTTTTTTTTTTATTGAAAATATCCTTTATAATATCAATAAATCTTACTCGCTTCCGCAATATTTATGAGAAGGTGTATGTTAGATATGTCGAGTGAGATACACGTAAATCCTAAACGGTGTAATACATTATAAATATATCAAAAATGTTGTTTACAATCATTTCTATTTGCACATGGTGTTATCTACCAACATTAAATTCCAATATACAATCGTCGCTTACTGTTTTCTAATTCTATATGTACATTAAATAATATCATTTTTGGCCATATTCCATAGTCAAGTTCAAAAAGAGCGATTCCGCACTTAAAAACTTACAAATTACTCAAAATTATTTATTTTGTCTTTATGCTTTGAATTTAAACACCTAATATTTATTCTCATTCATACACATTACACACGTCTGACGATATCATAAATTTTCAATGGTATTTCCTTTCAGATTTATGTTTTAAGATGTTTGCTAGGTTGTTCTTATATTTCGAACCAGCCAAGGGACATTCCGTTTTGTTTCACTTCTAATGTACTTATACAAAGTAACGCTGAAACATAAAATATATTGCTTGTAGTTTTAAATAGTTCACTTTTACTAATTATTATTATTTTTTAATGTTTGATAATGATTTACTTTGAAGCGTTATATTGTTAATGATGCGTATTCCTCGAGAGTTAAATTAATTAGAAATCTTAGAATAGATGACCTAGCTCTATACAAATCGGTGTAGGATGGAAACTTGAAATACTTTCACATTTGTTTGGACAATAACTGTAATTAAAATTAATCATCAACACATTTTATAGCAATTAATATGCTTATATTAATATTTAATTTTAAATATATCAAAGTATGTACAATGGAAAATGTAAAATATCCTAACTGAATTCATTAAATTAAAATTTTTATTTTTCACTTATAGGTACGTTCTAGTCATGCAATTCTTTAATTTAATCAATCATAATGGTTGCTTATAAAAGTTAAAACTTACATGATTGATGATATGAACGTTTTTCAAGTTGAAGTTAATTGTTTTATTATTTATTTTGATTATGATACAAAAATGGAGAATGCAAATTATTGTATTTAATAAGAAAAAAAATCTGCAAAATTGAAAATTTTTATACTAACATCAAATCAATAATACAACATACATGTACGTGTTTTTATAATAATAAGAATAATAATTACACCAGAAAACAACGCTGGTCGTACAAATTTGACAAGCTAAATACTATTTTATGAATTTTGCGTTTAAACCAAAAAATAATTATCTTATTGACGTAAAAATCATTGAAATTGCAGGATTTATTATATTATATATTTATATATAATTTATCTAAATACAAAACTTTTAAAATATTATTTAGTAAGTACGTCAATTTTTTTCATTGTTGTTGTTAAATGTGTATTTGTATATATTAAACTTTCAAATCTTTTGACAGATATCAGATAAACTGTTCTGTGTCAAAACCATTATTTATTTTAAAATTGTGAATTCATGTAGAATAAAAAAGGGCTGTAAGCTGCCAAAATTGTCTCTTACGTACATTCAAGTAGGTACATAAAATTTTGCTTCAGTAAAGATGCTTTACAACAATATTATAATCATAATAAATCATCATAATAATTTTTTTTTTCATTTTAAAATAAATATGAATTTACATAGATTAAATTACGTGACATGTTTAGATCTAAATCGATTTTAAACGCTAAAAGTTACTTTTAAAAAGTTATGAATACAATTACTAAATTTTTTTAAATAATAGATTTATGAGAACTAAGCACCACTAATAATATACAAAAAACACCAATAAAATACATAAATCAATTTATTACATTTTTCGCTTTTTTTTTTTTTTTTTTAATGTAATGTGTAAATTATAATCATATTTCATAATTCAAGTATGTTAAGCTAATTTGTAATGTATAAAAGTACTTTTTGAAATTCAAAAACTTGATATAATACCACTTGTCAGCTTTGTTTGAGATTATTGGAACACTTTTTTTTAATTTATCCAACTTTAAACATTGCAGTGTCAAGCTCACACTTAGCATTCGTTTATTATTTAAATTATTCAAAAATATTCTTTGTTTGATAAAAATTCCACTTGGAATTAACTCGAATACTTCTTTTAAAAGATAAGAAGTGTTAAAAAACACATTTTAAATACTATAAAAATGATTTTTAACATATTTCTAATGTGAATTTGTCACTCAATTTTAGAAGATGTCAAGTCTGCCGTCAAACGGACATTAAAAGAGAGTAATTTGGCTGGATTTCAATATATTTTGTGTGGTCTTTTTGACGTTTAACACTTGCAAACTATTCGATTTCTAAATAATGTCTTTACTACATACAGTATTATTAGACAATGACATTATATATTATTTATATATGGGTAAACTCATTTTTATAATACACAGGTTTACCGTATATGAACATTTTAGAGTTATCTAGTCAGTCACTATGCATGAATATATATATATATTGAATTGAAATGTATAGTTTATATAAGATAAGTTTAAAAACTATTCATAGCTGTAAGTCATAACTAAACATTAAACATTTTGCCTCAAACATAAATTTCAGAACGTTTTTTGTTATTTACTATTATTTTAATAGTTTAAAATCAAATAAAGTAATTAAAATGTTATTGATTTTTTTGTTTTTTACTGTTTTGTTTAAACTTTAAAGTTATTTGTACATGTTAATTACTTATATTTTTTTCTCGTTCTTTAATTTTTGTTTAAATATATTGCTTGGAATGTTTATACTATTTTTATTCTTCATTTTATAATTTTCATTTATTTAATTATGACATAAATTAAATTACTAAAATAATGCTTTTCTGTTTATTTAAACACATCGTGAAACCAACAACGTGTTTCAATTCAACCAGGATGTTTTTTTCATTTCAGTGTATCAATAGTTTAGTAAAGAACGTATCTTTTTGGAAATATTGAGCAAGTTAACAAGTTCGCCAAAAATCGTGGGAATATAATTCAAATTTCTTTAAAATACCAATAAATAATTATTTTATTTGAAATATTTTTAAGTAATGCTAAATGATTATGAATTCACTTTAATAATGTAGAAGTATAATTATAAAAATATAGAGTTCCTGTTTACTACAAAAATATAAATAACGTATGTTATTATTTATGTTACTTATGTTCTTAATACCATAAAGTATTTACTACCTACATATTATATATAAATATTCATTAATCAATTATAATTTTAAAACTATTTAGTATAAGTGACAAATCTTAATTTCTGGTATATTGACTTTTATTGGTTCTTATAACTTATCTTCTAGCTGAAATTTTTATTGTGTTCTTCTTAAATTATTTTTTTATAATTTATTAGTTATCATTCATTATTAAAATTTCTCAATTACTATTTTCTCAATAATAATTTCATGGATACTTTTTATTTTACTGTTAAGTAAAACTAAAAATTAGTCATTGTTTCAGGCGAGTTAAAAAAAATTAATTAATCAGACTTCATACATTGAATTATTAAATTAATAAATTTATCTTAGTAAATTTTGTTTTCAACCCAGAACAATTTTCAGTCATCATGAAATATGTTATGGTTCTATGAAATGCCACTAAGATTATATTTCATATTATTCATTGAAATTCGATCAGTCGACATTTCACCAATATTTTATATTTTATTCGGGTTATAGCCGTTAATTTGGGTGATACGTCACTCGAGGCCATTCCGGGTTGTATGGGTTTTTGATTTTGGTATTTTTAAGGATTTGGGTTAATTCGAGAGAAAAGTTTTGAATTATTTACCATTATCATTTGTCATATTTTCATACGAAAATGAAACATTATTTTTTCGGTCACTTTTAAACGAAAGTAAAATATAATATAAATATTGTCAAATAAATTGATATTTTCACAGTCATTGTATGAAACATGTGCAAGATATTTATTATTTTTTATGTAAATGAAAAAAAAACTTTAAAAATAAAAAACGCGCTATTTTATTCGTCCGAATTAATTTCGTATTTAAAATGCGTAAGTTTTGTTTTAGCTTTTAGTCGTTTAAATAAATGTGGACTTGTAACAAAATGTATTGTAAAAACTGGTGTTTTTATCGAAAAACGTACGATTGACTTAATTATTATAATATTATTTTAAACCAATATTCTAATTTTTAATTATGTATTTACTTGGAATGATTATTTTGTCATTGAACTTAAATATTTATAATGTATTCAGAAATGTTTACCTTTATTTACGGTGGCTATGCTGGATTTTAAGAAACATTAAATTTATGTAAAGTTTTTATTTAATCAATGAAAAGTTGTAAGTATATTCAATATTCATGTTATACTTGTTTTTTTTCACCGAAATTTGTTATTCGTGAGTCGACTTCTTTCATTTGTACAAGTATGATTAAACTGAATAGCAATACAATATAAATCATTTGAAAAAAAAAAAACAAAAAAATAATAAAAAATAATCTAAATTAGACTCAATGTACACTGTACAGGGTATACAGTGTGATCCACGAAGATTTACACTATGCAATATGGCGTATTACGTATATCACCGTAGGAATTTTTTTTTTTTTTTCATATAGACGCTAATTGTATCCATAATATCACTGTTTTCTGAATGATTAATACGCAGAGAGACGTGCAACTATTGAACCCTTTTTTCGCGTCCAGAAATGTGATAATAGCCAGAAATAAAGACACCATCGTCGGACGAGCAATATTATTAGCGTACTCGTTCGTCTTTCGCAGACTATTAATAATCGATGGACGACAAAGCGATAAGATCGTGACACACGTGAAAGGTCCAATAAAAATAGACACCGACGTAGGTAGGCACTTATTGTGGAGACGACGCGCGACCCGCGAGAGGAAAATACCGCGAGCGACGAGCGCAGTATCCCTGGGGCTCGAGAGTTTTTCCAATCATAGCGATTCGATCGTACATTTTACACCGGAGGATTTTTACATTTATTGTTGTTTGAACAGTACCAAAGGATCCGCGTCCCTCGGAAGATATAAAACGTCACACCGTCACGGTAGTGCTCGTCGACGTGTCTGTGTCTGCCGGCGGGGGTCCGGCGGCGGCTATGGCGTCGTTGCGACGGTGATATATTTTGAGAGATGGTTGCCTCCGACCTGGTTTTATTTAAAAGGGATGCGTGTGTGAGAGTGTGTGTGGGTGTGTGCGATTCGTTGTCGGCGAAACGTCATCTTTATCAATTTTCAACGGAAAGAACGTGCGGCGGCAGAGGTAGTGGTTAGTCGGATGAAAATTCACGGGGGTGTCGTCGTACGATAAAAATGGTCGCGTCTGACGATTTTTGAGTTCACTCTGTCACCGCGGGCGAGCGCACTAACCTCGGTGTGAAAATAGCGGTTTCGCCTGGTCGTCCCGATACAATACAGATATGATATTATATTCCATTATTATGGACGGTGGCAAGAGCCGGGTATGATTTTAAAATTCAAAGGCGATGATGGATTAACAATAACAACAAAAACAACAACGACAGATGACGGAACGGCGCACGAAAAGGGATCGCCGTGCCGCGCCGGGCGGATATTATTTCATACATATTTTTACAATTATCGTTTTTAACATCGTTGCGAGTTGTGACACTCCGTGTGGGCACGCTCGTCCAGTAGTGAATAACATTACACATCAGCTATACGTCTTTGACGATACGTTCCCGCTCCTGCACAAGTATTGTGACAATAAATAACCGTGTACGGTGTATACAATTCATTTTAGTTACCATTACACGATTATACGAATACATTCATTACTTTAAAACAGTAAATACTTGTATAATCCATGAAATATTATTGTTATCTCCACAGCTTACCGAGGGCATTTATGAGAGAAGTCTCCCTGATACGCGATTGGCTTTCGATTTTTTCACCATCATTTTAATAGCAGTTTTTTTGAAAAACAAAATGTCTAATTTTTTTAAGTATTTTCGTCTTAACAAGAAATCCATACAACGTCGTTCTAATAAACAAACAATCGTATTTAATTTCTTACTTAATGGTAACTTTCTTCAAGAAAACAAAGCGCACCACAAGTATTGAGTACATTAAACGCAATATTAATTCAACAGTTAATTATTAATATTCATTATTTTTTTATGTACATATAATAAAACATTATACTTATCTACTTTAAAGTACAGCAATATCATCGTATATTCTACGATAAATATTATCTGATTTATACCTGTAGATTATTGATTTATACATGGATTTGAGTAACGTTATAGGGTGGATTTTTTTTTTTTGCTCGATGGCAAGGGATTATAATTGGATTGAATTGACCTTTTAACTTCTGGTAATGCTGAAAATAAATTAAATTTTTAATTTGTAGATTACACATTAGCCAAACACGAAACGTTAATTTATAAACGTCTGTGTTACACCTAGTAAAAGCAGTTGTGAATTTATGATATGGAACAATTTCCGCATGACGATTTAAGTTTTTTAGTTATTTATTGAAAACGTTTTGGGCACGAGATCATGAAGTAGCCTCAGGGAATACTCTCGTATCGGTACACAATAAAAACACAATAATTGATGAAGACAACGAATTGAAAGTATTCGTCTCCTCGCCGCGATTCGCATGACGCCGCCGCGTACCTATACACTCGTATAAATAATACGCTCCATACGACACGCGTTTTGATGTCCGAGTTGTTCGGTCAAAACTTGATATTCTAAGGATCTGTAATCGGACAGCTACCCTCTTCGTGTGTTTCGTGTCAATTTGAATTCAAATCGTCATTGTTACTCGTCGATTGTTTTCTAATTTTTTTATGTAAACAGACTGCGATGTATATTTTTGAAAAAATACGTATATGCGTGTGGTCGAAATCGATTTGATTTCTTCCGTACTAAATCCGCGGGGTGCCGTATTTGATCAAAACGAAAATAAAACGAGCACAAACGACGTGTGACGCGCGCGAGCGCCCGGACGATCGGCTCGTTGGCCACGTTTCCGGCACATTAGCGACACGGGGGGACACGTGCGAGGGGGCGGGGGGCTCTCGAAGAGGACGTCATGTGCCTCGGTCGTCGTTTTCGTCACCACTGCCGCCGCCATCGCCGCCATCACCACGCGGGTTTTCGGTTTTAGATTTTATAATCTCTCTCTCTCTCTCTCTCTCTCTCTGTCTCTCTCTCTATGTCTCACTCTCTACCCATACCTTTTCGGTTCATCGCGGCGGTTTTTGGCTCGTCGTTCGAAAATCCCATCAGACGTGCGATGCGATTATTATAAATTCGATAAGTCGCGAGCGTGAGCGAAAATCGGTTTTTGAAACCGTATCAAAAACCCGCAATACCTGTGGCCCGCGGTACGGAAACCGTGTTATAATATATTATAGTCTCTGTCGCGACACGCCACTGTGTATAGGTCGAACCGACACCACCGGCAGCGTCCAACTTTTATTCATAATTTAATTTCCGTTTTTTGTTTTTTTCTCCATCACGTCTGACCTATTTACGACCTATTAATCGCCTTCGTAGCACCCCGTGTCGCAGGCCGGCCGCCGTCACCGCCGCCGCCTCCGACACGGCGCGTGTGCCGACCGTTAAAACAATCAAGATATTGTTATTACGATTATTATTATTATTGTTATTATTGTTATTATTATTATTATTATTATTATTATTATTTCGCTATAGGTTCGATCGTTTCATCGAGTTATTAATCGAACGTTGGGTTTATTTCTGGACTCTCTCGCTCGTGCTTATCGGTCGACGATGTTAATAGTTCGTTTAGATAATCTTCGTCCGCAGCCCGTCGAGCTGAAGCGTTGTCGACCGGAATTAGTGCGTACGAGTCCATCCTGGTCTCTCCCTACAATACGAAAATGACAAATAAAACCCGTCCACAATACGCGTATTATTCACTGCGTAGAGAAATATTTTCTACATTTATATTATATAAATCGTCCATAGTTCTATAAAAACAACATTTATTGTTGGTACATAAAGAATACGCGCGATGATTGTCCGACCATAGAATTGTGTTCAAAATATGAAGTGCTCCGCTAAAAAAATAAATTAAACACTGCCAATAACGTTTTAAAAATATAAATAGATATATACATTTTTTTTTTTTTTGAAACATTTCGTTTATCACTCCTTAACACCACCCATCTCTTTGTGCGGATAGCACGCTATTACCACAAAAAGGTATTGTTATAATACATATTATGTGCGTGTGTGTGTGTACTTATTGCTTTTACGTACTACACGCGAGTGTAAGGGGTGTGTTAAATAATTTGATACCGTTAGACATCGGTGACTGATCGATGATTTTCCATCTTATATATGAACTTGATAACGTTCGCGTCTCTTATAGATTGTATCGTTATATAATGTCTATTGTCACATAAACACGTAAATTTAAAAAAAAAAACAGCAGGGTTATAAATGTGCTATGTTTTACGACGCAGTTGCATTAAAATAAGGAACTAAGTCACGTACGTTTGCGTGATTTTCAAGTTTTTATTAGGCATTTCAATTTTTTATCAGCTTCTCACAGTATATACCGATCGGGAAAACAAATTATGAAAAAGGATTGGGTTTGTATTATTATTATTATATTTACTCACTCGAACTTTTATTTATTTTTCTATGGTTTCATATATAAATTATATCAAAGTTATTATTGGCTATCTGTATAGCGTATATGCATTTACTTTTATATAATTTGTAGTAAAGTTGTCTCAGTCCATCGAATACAAGTGAAGTGGGGGCGCTTGGGGGATTGGCCTCCCAATTAATCTTCCGATACCTCTCTACCAAAAATATGGTTCATACAATCTTACAATAATTTAGTGTTCTGGATATTTTAGGGTGTGGCCTCGTGCCAATTTTTGCGTACTTTGGAAAATTTAAAAATATATTATTACCTAAAGCTGCATACGCTATAATTTATTTAAACGGTCGAATTTAAATATAACATTATGGCAATAAATTTTATTCGGATAAGTAGTAAACAATCACGACCAGAAATAAAATGCTTCAAATTAAGACCATTATTTCAAAAGTCATTATTGAAAATCAATTAAGATTCATGTGTATAAATTCAAGGTAGTATAAATTGATTAAACGTTATTAAAAATGTTCAAACAGATAACTTATTACAATAGTTGTTATATACATAATATTATTATATAAAATAACTTAAATAACTGATTTCAAAAACTATTCCCGTAAGTTCACCATTTTTCATTGGTGCAGTTACTTTTTTTTATGATATTCTCGTTAACAATTATTGAGGACTCTATATTTCATATTCTACCTGTACGTAATCATATCCAATTTCAAGAGGGGCTACATCTTATATGAGCCTGTTGGCTTTTTTTTGTTTTCGTATAGCAAAGGGTGACAAACAAAGGACCGGAGATAAAAAAAAATATGGCTTGCCCATAAAAAAAATCCAAGCTTAGGTTTACCAGTAATTTGTGGATCCATGTGTTGTATAAAATACATTCATGATCGGGGTCGTAAACGATTTTAATGATTTCGGTGATCTCATCTTCATCAAATGATTCTCCCTCTCGAAGTACTTGTTTAATAAAATCTACAGAAAATGAGCCTTTGCGTTGGATGTCGAGCGTTTGAAATGCCTTCAGCAGTTCTTCTTCCGTGGCCGGTTTATACCTAAAATAGTAATTATTATAAATACGAAAGAAGACCTTTTTAGGGGCCTGTTAAGAAATAATGTAATAAGACGTCTATGTCCTATTGTGGATTTGTCGGCTGCAAGTAGAGTATATCGTGAAACTGAATACGAACAAGTAATTCTTTTAACCATAAAAAACATCTTCACCATTCCGGTTTTCGTCATAAAATACGATATTGACTTGACTGAATATTATCGAATTTTTATCATTCGTTTCTTACCATTCGATTACATTGTTTCATTTTAATTGTGACATAAATATTTAAATAATAAGTACACTGTTTCAAACCACTGTAAGACTGATGTACCTTAATGCTGAAATTTGCTTTTCCAAATACAATACAAAATCAATCAACTTAACAGTAGTTTTATTCGTTTCATCATCAACCACTTCGCGTATGAATTCGTTCAATTCATCTTCGGACGGGACACAACCTAAAAAAAATAATAAATCTTGTTACAAAACAGTTATTTAGACATATGCTGACAATATTTTAATCTTTAGTTATGAACTATTTTATTTCCTATTATATTATAATTTGTAAAGAATATACATGTAAAGAATATATATATATATATATATATATATATATATATATATATATATATACGTATTTAACAGAATAAGCTAAATGATTTATTAAAATAAAATAAACTATTTTGATAAATATTTATTTCGCAGACTTTTTTCTAGATTTTATTTTATTTATTTTGTAATGCATTATTGAACATAATTCATCTTATAAAAGTACAACAACGCAATCCAACTAACTGTGTCAGCTTTTTGGTTTACGGACGTATGAAATATAAATTAATCATTTCACTTTATCATAATGCGATTTATCGTACTACTTACTATTTTTCAAATAAATAGAAAATAATGTATCTGTCTGAAATATATTTTTATCTAGTATAAAATGTTATAACGATAAAATAGTAAACTAAAAACTTTGTTCCGAAAAATAATTTGTGTAATATAACGTAAAAATGCGTCGAAAACGTGTAAATGATGCCTTCGTAAATTAAATGGTTTTCATCGTAGACACACAAGGATAAATTAAGTCTACGGATAACAATCATATAGCAGCGTATTATTTTATTATTTTACATCTTGTAAATTATAATAATATTATGTATTCATTTATAGATAATGACTAAAATACAAAAAAAAAAAAAAACGCAATTATGAAAAGTGCTCACTGATCATCTAACTCTTAATGTTTCACTTAAAACAAATAAAATGTATTTGTAAATAAATCTATGAATATATTTTATGGTGTATTAATTAAATTTATTCGAAGAAGTCTTTCGAATAATATGAATAAATGCGTTCTTACAATTTTCGATGATTCGATTTTTACAATACATAATGTAGTAAAAATAAACTAATAAATAATGTCCATAAACATTTTCAACACATTTACTCATAGATTCATTATATTCTGCTTCTTCATTATTTTAACGAATCAATTATTGTTTAAATTATTATCAACACGTACTATTTAATTCGAAATGTAAAAATTGAATCGAAATAATTTGGCAGTGAGTATTTATTGTTATTATCTATTTTTTTTTCATCGAGATTTTAGTCTAAATTGATTTTAATATAATTCGATAGTTAAATTGCTAAGATAAAAATCAGTCTTCAGTAAATCGTTTATAGCAGTGTTTCCCAACTGGTGTTCCGCGGAACCTAAGGGTTCCGTGAGCCGGTGCTAAGGGTTCCGCGAAAACCTAGTGCCGGAAGTATCTGACAATCCTCTCATTTAAGTGTAAAATACTTATGTCAGCATTACAACTATAGTAAAATATGGGGGTTCCACAAAAAGTTCAAGCTCCTGCAAAGGTTCCGCGAGTAAAAGAAGTTGGGAAACACTGGTTTATAGTACGAGAACATTGAATTGTCAAATAAAATACACGATACGACACTTACATATTATTGCACGCAATGTTTTAGATAGCGATATCCATTCATTAAAGATAACAACAACGTGTCATTAAAAGGACCGATTAATAATAGCGATTACTCGGTTTATCATTATTTTTTGGCAGAAAACGTTCTCTTTTACCAAAAAACGTTTTCATTCAATTCGTCTGTGCGACTGCCCGATTTGTCATAACAGCCTACATATCAGATACCGCTCAATATCCTTAAAGTTCGTGACTTTATAAACCAAAAAAGTTAATAATTCGACTTTTTTTCCAACCAAGACCCGTGCGGGTGGACGGTCATCCGGAACCACTACATAACCTCGTCAAGACTTACAACCACACCGACGACGACGCTAAGCGCCGGCCGACGAATAACGTATTGTAAATATATTTTCGTCTCGTGAAAAAAAAAAACCATTATGATTTTATAATATTTCCTGTACACGGGTAATATACATTACGGCAACGCGCGTTGCCGTCCGGATACGAACGCTGCGGGCAGTCACTGTGTGTAGTTCTCAAAGGGCCGGGGCGAGATTATCAAGTTTTACGATAGCCGCACGAAACACGATTTATTATTAGGTGTCCAATATCTTTTTTCCGCGCTTTCATAAAACTCCGTTTACACCGTATAATAATACTCTTTTATATATATAACGAGTATATACGAGTATAGTAACCGAGAACGCGAGACACACACACACACACACACACACACACAAATCACGTGGTAAACCGAGATAATGGAAAACGCGAAAACCAAAATAGATGTACAGATACGTCGACGGGCACGCGGTTCGACAACTCGCGCGTTTATAGTTTCACGCGACCGACCGACCGTCATTGCGTTTTGTTAATTGATCCGTCCAACGAGCCGTGCGGCCGTACACGGCTCGCGGTAACATACTTTGCATAGCTTTGACAAGCTTACCCATTATCGTTTCACCGATGCTTGTCCGTGAAACGTTTAGCGAGCATACCTGCCTACCGTTGTGCATGATTCGGGTTTCGAAAATTAATTCGGAATTCGATTGACATGTGATTTTCAAACCGAACGTACTTACCTGCTTCGGAAATCGTGAATTACTCGCTCAATACGTAGTGTATTATCATTATTCATAATTATTATTATTATTATTATTATTGTTGTTCAACAGTGGCTGTTTGAATGTTTACGTATTATTACTCTGTGGTTATAAATGTCAGCGCGTATAATACTCAATAACCCCGGGACACGGTTATCTATAACCGTGCCCCGGGAGAAGGGACCGTTGCACCGTAGAAGTATACCTATAGAAAATAACTTTGCGAAAGATTGCTCGGTCGGTTTTTTGGTGTAAAGAGTTATTCGGTTTTAAATTAAGCATGAAAATGTTGGAAGGAAATCCATATTCGGTGGATTTTGTACACATGCTCCTAAACAAACTATATTCATTAGGTTTTCGGTAATTTACTTTTAAGTGGAAAACATTCATAAACTTCTTAACGACTTTCGAGAAACGTGCAGTTACACGTAAATTGTGTTCTTTAAAGGCTTATTGATTTCCTTGAGGCTGATTAAAATTAAGTATTCCACACACGCAGTAGGTAAGTATATAAATTATAAAATCGAAACGTATATTTTTGTAGCTGGTCAACTCCGAGTCTATGTTTATATCAATGGTTTTAAGCGTGATAAACCAAGACAATATTCAAAAAGAAATGTATGAAAATCAACTTTTGAAAACACTAGGAAGGGGACGTTTTTAGTTTTCTATGTGTCTATGTATACATTTGAGCACATGAGTAGAATTTTTCTTGTGACCGATAATAATGTGTTTTTTATTTACTTTACAATCTGTGAATAACTTTTTTACATTAAGTGAAAATGAGGAGGTGAAATAAATACATAATTTAATATGTTATATTTATGCAGGAGTCGTGGGAGAAGAGACCATCCATTGATGGAATTTAATAGTGTAGACTGTAGACTGTGGAGTAATAGTTAAGTCCTATAAGAGGTCACTACACCAATTATTATAACTTGTAATTCATAACTATTACGATTTGCACCTGAAAATTAAACTGTTTTAGTGACAGTAGTTCTGTTAAACGAGATCAAACACTTAAATTCATACTAAATCATAATTGTTCATGACAATCAACACATATGTGTATAACACACACACACACACACACACACACACACACACACACACACACACACACACACACACACACACACACACACACACACACACAAGTACTAGTCTAATAACAAATACAATCCTATCATTATATTTTAATATTTCAATGATTTACAAATTAAATTTATACTGTATAAATAAAATTAATGAAAATAGATCTAATTAGCTTATGATAATAATGTACGTTACAGATATTTCAGTTTCTGTTTCCTTTTTCGGTTTTTCTGAAAAATAATTTAATCGGGTCATGTTGATAGTACATTATACTATATTAGGTTACTGTCAATCTACTAAGAAAAGATTTTTCTTAAAAATATTTACAGAAAAATGTATACTTAATACTAAAATAATTTCCCTTCGTTGCAAAATCTAAAATAGGTAAATATTTAATCCTTTCGAAAAGGAAATTTTTCATTTATGTACACTATAATATTTACACTTTTGTAACTTTTAATGTACCTAGGTTACATTTTGAGGTTTTTGTTTTAAAACAATAAAAGTAGAAGGACATCAAAAATGTTAGTACCTATGTTAATGGATTTATCTCATAATTTATAATATATTCATAAAATGTCCTTAAAGTTTCAATACTAGCTTATTTATTTTAATAAATTAAATTAAATTATAAAGGTGTCAAAAATATTATACGTGGATATACAACTTGTGTTCTTAACCTTGAATACTTTATCTTCACTCATTTTGAATATCAACACGGTAAAATAGACGGTGACTTTTCAAGTATTGCTGTTAAATATAATTAAAAAAATTACACTAATCGAGTTGATTTATTGTTAAACAAAATACATGAATACGTTCGTTCATATTAATTAGATAATTTTTATAATAGTACGCGTATTGTATAAATATACAATTACCATAAACACAAATAATTAATGACTATTATTATTTTTGATGAAATCTTTCATCAAACACAATGATTGGTAATTACTTTTAAATTTGATATAAAAGCAACCGGAGCCCAGAAAATTCTTCGTGTAAATGATACAACAAATTTACTGTATTCAAGTTATCATTAACTTTTCTAGTCCTAGGAGCGAAGCGACAAGGATGAGAATTCCACCTCAATAATATAACTAGATTTTTATTTATATAAGTCACGAATAGTGCGGAATTAAAGAAAAAACAAAAGTTTTGTTTTTCTAAGACGTTACTGAGTAATAAACTAATAGTATATTATCTAGTTGGATAAAACATTACCCAGGTAATTAGTTTCGAAAGGGTTAAAAAGAGATTTAGCGATGATATTTAAAAAAAAATATTCACAGATATATTGATATATTGTGATAACTGACATCAGTTTTGATTATTCATAGATATGAGGGTTCTTTATTCCATTATTTACTCTAACAGGTTAACTATTGTTTTAATGACTTCATATTTTTTTTTATTATCGTTTTGCAAAAGTTTACAAATTTTACAAAATATTACGTACAATAAGTATATGTCATGCAACTTATTCATAAACATTAGTAATGCTTCGCGTGTACGAAGATCACCGTCCATTGTCAAAACTCTATTAACTATAATTTAAGGTCTTCGCATAATGCCGGTATACGCCGGCGAATTGAATTTTCATGTCGATTAATGAAAGTGATATTTGCAACCAGATGGTTACGATGTCTTTCGAGATGATTTTGAAATCTTTTACAATGCATTTTGGCTAGGTACATAAATTATTAGGGCCCATTGGCTGTGTGAATATTGTTGTCTTGGTGGAACATATCGTGAAAAACATATGGCAGTGCGGCGAGGACGATGTGAAGAAATAGAGATTGGAGTACTTATGTCTTATTGCGGGTGATTGAGATTTTTCTGAACCACTAGAGCTTAATATCACTGGACCAAATGGTTTTAATAACATTTTATACATTGTAAGTTTAGTTTTGGTTTAATTTTTTAAATTTTTATTCATTTTAAGGTCGAAGCAGCACAGTAGTGTATTTAACGTTAGGCTAAGTAGGCTGGAGCGTAAAGTGGCGATTTTTTTTTTTTTTTTAATATATTAATTTATAACAAGTAAAATTATAATGTATTTAAAAAAAAATATGTAATGTAATATATCATTATTCATTATTTTTTACCTTAATTATAAGTAGAAATAGAATAGTATTTTGTGTGTGTTATTTAAATAAAATAGATACTTTACAGTATATTTTTGTGTATCATTACATGATAAGACGATTTATCACATTTCTATCCACTGGTTCTAGGTATCATTATGCGCAATTTATTTTAATATTATTGTATTATCTGTGCACACTTTTCATGAAGATTTTTAATTATTATGTAATGATGTAAAATATATTTTACGTCTAAGACGAACAGTATTAGTAATATTATTAAACAATTTCAGTTTTATTGTATTTTTCGAAAAAAAAAAAAAATTTATATTTTGTAATTATGTTGTTGCATTAAATGTGGAAACATCATAGTGAGTCTAAGAAAAAATAATTGGAAGTCTTTCTGTATCTAAAAACGAATTAAAGATTGAGAAAAAATAATTGAACTGTGCAATTATTGAGCTATAAAATATATTAAAACATTTGTTAACCAGTATTGTGGAAGAAACGGACCAAAAAATTAGCCAATGAGCGGTAAAAATATAAATCCGCCACTGGATCAGTGTCAGTCGCCAGTTGAGTAATATATTAAAATTCTTTTCCGATGTAAGTGAGGTGCCCGTGTATTGTTAAATTGTAGTATTTTGATTTTGCCTTAATCGGTATTTGACTATTGTTTAATTCAACTTATGAATAGTTTTTTTTTTAATTTTTTTACGAAATAACGTGATACGATTTACCTTAATTACAATTTCAACTCGCCATTTTTATACCACTGAAACATTTCATTTAGATGTAAGTGTAAGTGATCTGAAGTTATATTTTAGTTTTATCTCGGTTGAATAGGTCATTATGAATACTATTATTCAGTCAACAAACGTGAAATAAAACGTCGTACTGAAAAAAAAAATCAAATAAAATCCGTTTATTAAATTTTTCATATCCAATTGAAATATTGTTTTAGGGACAAACAAGGAAATGAAAAAAAAAAAACTTTCGAGAATTATTTATCATCATCTCAACATTTTAGAATTAATTTTAACTCTTTTTAATTATTTTTCATTTCATAAATTCTACACACAACGCGTGTATAATTAGTTTCTGAAATTTTAATAAGTATACAAAGCTTTTGTAGTTTTTAATATATGATGGTTCCATATTTTTGTTCAAAGTATGTATTATTAAAATGCAGGTTGGGCACAAGTCGCAATGGCCCGTATACCGAACAGCAAGAGTTCTTGTACTCCCAACGTTAAATGAAAATAGATAAGACTTCATTTTGTTATTTTAATAATGATAATTCAACGTTGACATAATGTTATACAATGTGTGTAAGTGCATTTTCAAATAAACGTCGACTATTAAAATTGATAAAATTTCCCATTTTAAAAATCAAAAGCTGATACTTTTTAAAAACAAATATAGTAATATAATAGTCGGGTAGTGTAGGACTTTAAATAAAAAAACAAAAACAATTTTTCACTGAGTTATTGACTGATTTACGTTAAAAGAATCATGATGTAATAATACGTTTACACGGAACGCGCATTAGAACCGAATAATGTCCCATCAGCCGACTACTCTCGAGTGCATAGTCCGGTAGTCGTATTTATTATGTATAATATGTACTACCTTTATTGTATGTATGTAGACACAATTTGCGTTAAGGTAGATCAGTTTACATACACAAGTAAATAAATAAAAAGCCTCCTACTATGTTCATGCGAATGTCATAAAATTATCATTTACTGTAACAATTATTACCACTAAATTGAATTGCACTTATGTCACATAAAGTGCAGACGTGCAACACTGTGTAATTTGTAACATATTAAACGGTGGAATAAAAAAATGTTTTGTTTTTGAAAATTATACTGCTCGAAAAACAAAAAGGAAAAACTGTCATTCGACATGATCGTACAAAACCGAAAACATAATAATTATTCGTGTATTGCAAATGAAAATAAATAAAATATTTTTTCCGTTCACGGATAAATCGTTTTCTTATCACAGTAACATGAGATCTATTACATTGTGCAGATCGTTATTACTGATAATTTATAGCGAATCCGAAGAATTCTCTAAACTTTTGTATGCGCCTCTAATTATAGTAATACGTCATGCAGTATCAAATTTTTTGTTTTGATATTTTTACAACAATTATTGCCTTTTCGTAAACATAAATATACAATATAATATCAGTACACTTTGAGATGGAAATCAAAACGTATATTCCTAGAACATGTAACAGGTTCCCGGGTTTTTGGCTTTCACCATAATTGACGTCGGCGGGTCAACCCGGGGCGACCCCCCCCCCCCACTATTTTGGCTTCCCAGGCCGGCAAGTGGTGGGCCTTATATTCCTATGACAATAACACTCGAGAATGGTTATAATTGTTAGAATAATAAGCAGTACTGGAGTATAGAGTGGGGGTATCCTCGTGCGTCCATTGTCTGGAAAACACTTGGCGAAAAAATAAAAATGAGAAAAAATGTTTATTTGAAATCATAATAGTAAGAATATTGAAAAAATAATTATCTCGCCTTATGATTTTGATTTTTTTCCTCAATAGTAAAACATAAATACAAGTTTGTGTAAGAAGTAGCATACAATTATTACAAAATAACTTATGTCATTCAATTCTCTAGATTCCAATTTTATTTCAATGCATATTTTATAAAGTATGTAAGTAAATTTAATTCAATTTGAACTTTGAAAAATTGTGGACTATAATAATTTAGAATAGTTCATTCAAACTTGGAAAGAGTGAAGTAGTAAATTAATTCTTTTCTCATTTTATTTTAAATAAACCAATATAAACGTAAAACACCATAATTTCTCTACTCCAAGCCTGTACTCGATGTATACAAAAAGCGCCTACTGAGTGGTCACGGGTGAGGAAAGGAAACGTAGAAGAAAAATACCTACAGTTAAAAACGATTTGTAAAGAACCAATTTCAGTTACGCAGCGTGGGCATAAACAGTAAGCGTTGCTTATCGTGAAATTATAGTTAAAATGTTAGACGACAGAAGCGTTATTACTTTATAACATTAAGCAAATCACAATTTGAATTCGTTCACCGTCGATGCAATGTTTCACGTAACAAAACGTGACGTGTACAAATCAAAATATTCTGAACATGACTCGTCGGTATTTATCATTTTATACCCACGCGTATGCACGAGTAATTGACAAGATGAAGATTAAAGAAAACGTCTTGTTGACACCTATACTACCTTACATAATATACGTATCACCTGGTTTCACGGGATTCGAGACCGAAGAGCTCTCTTCCGAGGTCAGCAGATACAGTAATATTTGTTTTAATAACGCTATAAATACGGTAAATAGTATTAAAATTGGTGTAGGGCGATTTTTGCGATCCGCCTTAGAGCCAACCCGGTGTAGTCGTGCGACGGAGAATTCCTCACCACCATCCATAGCAGACTGCATTTACCGCGGAAATCGATCGCGACGTCGTAGGGTCGTCTGCACTTCCGTCCGGGAGACTGATCACAAGCAGCATGGCGTGACTGCGTGAGTCTGCCGACGATGGTTTTTTTTTCTTTACGTCATTTCACTCGATCTTTCTTTATCTCTTTATCTAGGTCGGGGGTCGAGCAAAATTATTTCGTCGTATAAGCATATCATAATTTAGGGTTTCTTTTTTCACTCGTTTCTCGCACCCGATATTCTAACGTTTGGGTGTTTTCCCCTTCGCTCTATCCGGGGGATTTCGATTTTCCTCCCTCCGCGTTTCCGTAACGCAGCACACCTGTATGTGCACGTATAAACCTACTTACATAATATTATCGTGAAACATCAAAGTCCAGTGATTTTTTATCGTTCACATCGCAAAATAATATTATGTATTCTTCGTTCACTTACCACGATATATGTTTATCACCTACACTCCTCCAGTATAAAATCTTCCCTTAATCCCGCTTATACATAGTGATAATATGTAAATTCTCTCAAAATTTCAAATGAATTAGCATGATAGTAAATTGTTTTGGCTGCATGTCAATCTGTCGGGGCACGTTCCACTATACATAGATAAATAAAAAATACTCTAGTACGATAATGTATAAAAAAATCTCTATAATTTTTTAAATTTTTTTTCACCCAAACAAATTTGAATAAAATCAAACGAATTAATTAAAAATAGTATCACGTGTAGGCACACAAAATGTGTGATATCAATTCAGTATTCACGGACACGTGTTGATAACATGACGTTATTTTTTCAAACGCTCTCAATGCTATGTATGCTTAAGATGATATTATGTCGACAAAGCGTATAGTTTTGAGTTGAATAACAATAGTTCGTTTATAAACACGTATGAAAAAAAATTACGAGTACATCGCGATACAAATAACGATGTTTTTTTCCGTGCGACGTACAACGTGGGCAGATTCCGCGAACGTGCGCGTGCCCGGGTTCTAAACGACCGCGGGTATTTTTTTCCCCGTAACGACGTTCTACCCCTTTTTTCTTTTCTTTTTATCCGAAACTTCTTTCGCATAACTCCGCCGTGAAAAATACGCAGTTCTACCCCAAGATCTGCCGGCGTGGTAACCCTGTGACCGATTCTTTCGTCCGTAGCGTTCGTTACACGTTACGACGTCATTACAACTATATTATTATATTATCACCGAATATAATATCCAGTGCGGATAGTGGGAAGGAGTGTCAGGTCGGGCATTTATCGCAACGACCCCATCGGCGGGCGGAAGAACGGGGATTTCTTCGGATATTGTTCACAAATTATTATAACTATGATTATTATTATTACTATTGTTGTTGTTGTTGTTATTGCTGTTATTATTGTAATTCTCTGTTACTAAACGGGTATGTGCGGCGCGCGATACTGAAACAACGTTGATTCTATGTAGGTAGGCGTCCATAATAATTCAGTTCGCGTCCGGCCGTGAACCAATTTCACTGCAAAACAACAGTGATACGATAGCCACCGACTGAAAGCTGTACATTATAACATTGTACGTAAATACGGAAGGCCTGATTTAGACGTTTTGCGCCTGTTGGCAACACATTTTTCTCCCCTTTTCCCCTCTTCTACAGTTAAAGTAAATAAAGGAAATCTATCTTTTATCATAATGAAAAGTGCAAACAGATTAAAAATATACATACTATGTAGGTACACAAACACACACACACACACACACACACACACACACACACACACACACACACACACACACACACACAAAATAATATAATTAACAAAAAAAAAAATGTATGTATTTATAATATTAACATGTTGACGTTATCTAGCTTTAAAAGTTGAAAACCGTTCAACTATATCAAATAAATGAAACATCATTCAACGATTAGTTTGTTTTCAACATTGAGTAATGCCAAAGCGTTTAAACGAGAAGAACGCACAGTAGATCTTAAATAGATTTTTTTTAGAAATTTTTAAACCGAGAAAGAATCGCGTTCCCTAGAAAGATAAATTAAAACAGTTGATAAGTGAATATTCGAAAAGATATAATAAAATTGTGATTTGATCATCTATGGATGATATTTATTATTGTTATTGAAATATTATATTTTCATCGTAAAAATATATTTATTTGTTTTTTTATTAAATATTTGATATTTCACTACGTAGAAAATATTTAAGAAATGTCTCAAAAGAATGTTATAATGTTTTATTTTTTGGCGCCCGTCGACACGTGTCTGTCGTGCCTTATGGTTAATCTAGAATCGTAAATACGCGTGTATATTACAGTCTACTGTATAGCAGTATAACCGAATTCTGGCGTCTTAGCTTGATGATTATAAGGTTAAAAATAACATGTTCGTAATCAACGGACCGTTTTAATCTCCGTTTCCCGTGAAATCGGTGGTAAAAAAGTTCTCGAAAAAAATCTCCAATGTATGTTTAGGAAATTATCGCTAGCGAATTTTTCAAAATGTAATCAAAAGAGTACTTAACGTTCAACTGCGTCAGCCTGAAGTAATACACCGTGACTACCGACCCACCGGGAATTGTTCCGATAACACGGTGTCCCATTCCGTTCATAGGACTGGTTATCGGTGTAGACGTTTGTCGACACAATCGTGTCTCGAACCATTAAATTTTACCTTAAATCTAGATGTATCACAACGTTTTCTAGAGCTTCCGACAATTTGTTTGCCTATTTTGAAGGTTACAACCACAGATATATAAAACAACTAGATAGCCGACTCAACGAATAAAATTGAAGTCTAGAATCCATATGCGAACAGGGCAAAATATGATTGATTAATCCATGACATTTTATATTATTCCATGAAATATAATTTTTCTATGATTGAAACCACAGATATTATATAAAAATGTTGTTTTATATATCTGTTATCTTTCTATATGGATTCGGATTGAAACACAATTTTTCGATTATAATTTATAAACTATAAGCTATAAAGTGCAATTCAAGTAATTCAACATCATGGTGGTTTCTTGTTCAGTGTTTGGTTGTGTCAATAGGAGACTGAAAGGAAGCAAAGTTTATTTTTTGTCGTATGTTATACATTGTTATATCTTATGTAAACTTATTATTAGTTAGGTTATTAAGGCCGGTTCTTACAATGTCCGGTTAAAGTTAACGGACACTTAACCTGCGGAATTCTGCCGGTAAACATCCCACTAACCGTCGGTTAACCGTTAACAGGCACTTAACCGGACATTGTAAGAACCGGCCTAGATTGTTTTTAAAAAAATCATGGAGTTAATATTTTATGGATTAATCAATCGCATTTGCCCTGTTCGCATATGGCTGTCAGACTTCATAGGTCTTATGAGACTTTATTACTGAGTCGGCTATCTAGTTGTTTTATATATCTGTGGTTACAACTGATTTGACTGGTTTTGCTGCGGATTCCGATAACGTTATTTGACACATTCGACGCGAGAGTTGTCGTAAAAGGTATCTACGGGTGTTTTATAGAATATTTCCTCATAGCGATGAGTGATGACATACGAAATAACATAACGCAAGAATATATCGGTATTTTGGAGTATTATCATATTTGTCATTCGTTAATATTTTATCCACTTTTTACTCGTATACATAACAAAATGTAGAAATTATTATGTCATAAACACTAAATTTAATTTATTTTCATAAAAACTCAAATTTTACTTTCACTTTTTATTTTTACAATACTATAATAGTAGTACATCGGTTCTCGTTATACGTAAAATCTTTCAACTAATTTACAACATTCGAATTTGATACATTTACCCACAACATTTACCCGGTGGCGCCGAAGTCAGTTTTCAGAAGTATTGCAAAGCATTATAAGCATACCTCCAAAGCAAGTACCTATCCACCTATGTTGCGCGATTGCCCTTCATTTTTTTCCTCCCATCGAGTGGATCTAACCTAGTGTGTTTCGCAGCCTTACCGCACTCACCCGCCCATCCTTAACAGATATTGCAACTCCTATACCTAGATATAGGGATCGGCGCCACTGCATGTACCTAAACAACACGTGTTGGGAATTTTTATCACTAGATTCGTTTCCCCGGTGAATACGATTGCGTGTAAACAAATAGTTTCATCTCATTCCACCGCAACGGTTTCCACCGACGCTCCGGTAGCTGTCCGACCCGTT
The DNA here is from genome assembly GCA_027580255.1 of Therioaphis trifolii. Classification (NCBI taxonomy): domain Eukaryota; kingdom Metazoa; phylum Arthropoda; class Insecta; order Hemiptera; family Aphididae; genus Therioaphis; species Therioaphis trifolii. The sequence continues at coordinate 29,022,915 of CM050408.1, forward strand.
GGCCCGACACGCCGTAGACGCACGTCGTCGGTAATGTTATACACGAGTAGGGCGTGTGATAAGGGGGAGCCGTCGTCGAAATCGTCGGTTCGACGAGCGACTTAGTTATTTTCTACGGGGAAACAGAGTACGGGTTCGATTTTTCGCGACTTCACCCTCGGGCGGTACTATTCGCCGTATTATTGTTACGATATTATTTCGATAGGTACGCGGTGGTGCCGTGCACACGTAACGGTGGTAATGCGATACTGTTTAAGTGGGTCGTAAAAATAATGCCACGAATAATAATTAAAATCGCCGAGTAATAAATAAATAATTACACGCGGGCGCGAGCGCTCAAAATATTCCATTGGCATTGTTTAATGCCGTCTACGCGTAACACTATACACCCGCGCCGCGTTTTGGCGCCTAAGCGTGTAAGCGTGTTTAGTTAAGTACGCGCGCATTAATTTCGTCATAAGCCTGCGTAAATACTCCACACGAGTATTACTTATACTTTTGTTTCAATTAATAACGAATGAAACCACACGGGGTTTCGTACTGCAGTTTGTAGTGTGCTGTTGGTTTTTATTTTCACGCGGATCTCAACATCGTGTGCAACACGTATATCGATTATATGATAATAATAATAATAATAATAAAATATGATATGTTCGTGTAACCTTCAAACAAATTATGAAGAATCGATTCGTTTCAATAAACCGAAAATGCACGACTCAGGGATTAATATCCGGAAAGGCAGTGAACTGCTTCCCGTTTACAGATTTGAGAGCCGTCCTCGGAAAAGTAACTTAATTTGTTAAATTTGTTTCTCTTTTGAGGTAAATTCGTATAACTAGTCTTTGGACAGAAATGAAAGGTCGCACTATCGTCGTTCTTGTGCATTTTTCCGCAGAGTCCGGCTCTGTTTTATCCACTCCGTATCAAACGTGTTTAAAATTATTAATGTTATTTTGTTTACTTACCCAAATGACGAATTATCTTGCCAATATCTGAAACTGATATTGTGGCATCATTTTTATTTTCACACTCGTCAAAATTAGAAAACAATAAAAATGTATCCACGATGGCTTTCTGGAGATTGTTTTTAGTTTCTACATGACATAATGTAAAAATGCAATAAATTGTTACTACTTTATAATTAATATTGATGAGTTACCAAAAACTCCACTGTCTTTTTTCATCTTATTTATCTTAGACATTTTGGAAATTTCAGAAAAATCAAGTAAAATGAGTATTTTATTTATATACCGATTTCCAAATGAAAAAGTTGATAAGTTATGATGATTACTTAAATAACATATATTTTATAAACTACGGAATCTATTTAAATGTTTATTAGAATGTATTGAGCCTGCAGTCTACATTTTAAATAAAATACATAATTTAAATGTAAAAAAAAATCTAAACGAAAAAAATAGCAGACCGTATTATACTTCGTGTATTATACATTCACTATTGATTTATTTATTTATTTTTTATTTTGTAATAATTTAGAAATTCTATTTCAAACTTTTTAAATTATCATTACGAGGCATTAAAAAATCTATACTATAATATATAATAGTGTTTGGTTTATTAAATTGTCACTTAATTCTGTAATAATTGATGAACTGAATTCGTAACTTGGGACTTGGGAGTATAATATTTTCCTAGAACAAGCTTGAACTTACGCGAAAAAAAATTATGGCTGATGGCTATGATTGAAAAATTGTAGTCACTGAGGTTTCTAAATACCGGTGTTAGGACTTTATACTTAACCGCATCACTGACTCAATGGATATTAGGGGATCTAAATAACCCTCTCCCCTTTCATCCGGGAACGGCTGTGAATGAGCAGTCACGAACAACAAGAATATTTCACGCACTTAACTCGGCCGAACCGGAAACTCCACAACATTGAGTGTTGGCCACCACAAAAAACATAATATGCAGACCTCAGAGTGGCCATCACTCGCCGAAAACATAAACGCTACACTTTATTACTCTGCGGATATTCTAGAAATATCAATCGGTCCACTCGAATCGGCCACCTCGCATAAACCAGGAAACTCTAACCACTAGCACGCGGGCCACATTTATCTTCCCAACCATTTTACATGACTCATAATAAGTTTTCTTAAGTTTTAGCATAGTTTTTTATAATCTTGAGGAAATTATTTTCTTTTTTTTTCATAAAAGTATAATTTATTTGAGTTTCTCTTATGATCAATTTCAACATTTTTAAGAACATAGGTTAAAATTTTAAAGAGAACATAGGTAATATTCTCATTAAAATTAATTTTTTATTTTTAAAAACAATATGTGATATTTCATTTGTTTCGGGAAAAGTTGAGTTGATAATTTGTTTTATTTTTTCACACGTTTCTGTGTAGACTCAGTATAAGCTATCGTTGTAGAATATAGCTTATGAGTTTCGTTGTTGACGTTAATAGACTTAAGCTACATTTTGAACATCCTCCTTTCTTGTGACGCTTTATGTTAGGTCATGCGGTGCGGCACTGGTGCAAATATTTCATAAGCTAATCGCGCAACTTGTTGTTTATTTACGTATATTCTTCTATATTGTAAATGAGTGGGTGTGGGTGTGTGTGTGTGCGTGTGTGTCTATGTTTAAAACGATATACGCACATAAATTGTAAATACTTACCCATTTATTTATTTAAAATTAAGCTTTGATTTGGTGCTTAATGAAGCTGATATTGACTATCACGAGTAAGGATCTATTTATTTAGTTTCATTTTTAATCCCAGTTAATTCTTGTTGTAACAGATTGTAGGTATAATGAAATCGTTATTTATTATTTTCATTTCATAGATTGTACGACTCGATTTAGGAACATATCAATCGGTAATAATATTTTATTATTGGATATAAACACGTAAAGGTTTTTATCATTGCAATATTAAAAATAAATGACCCGCAAAGTAATATATTAATGTATCAATCGGATTCTAGCAAAAATTACTTGAAATATAATATGATATATTACATGTTCTTTTTACAACATTTTTACGTCTATTTTAATAATAATATACGTCACATTGTCCGTTTATTTTCAGATTGATTAAACTCGAGTTTATAATTTCAAGAATTGTTTAAAATTTCGTGTGGCTATTTAATGCATTTATTTGTCTAGATTGAATACGAACATGTGTGATCGGTAAGAGATCATCTATGATATCGTAGAATACCACGGTACAAAATATGCGATAAATTCTGTTTTCCATCCTCATTTTCGTCGAACAAATTTTTATAAAAACGGAGCGAGTGTTTTAATTTTAAATCAAATGTTCTACTATTTTTATTGTTCAAATCTTCAGAGAATTATTTTTATTCGTGTTATTACCGTTCACTAGTAATAAATAATTTGAAACATTTATTTGTAATAGGAAGTTATTTAAATGAACTTATAAAATGTCTCTTGTAAAAATTAAAAATAAAATAAAAATTATTTCCCCTTCATCTAAATGAAGGATTACTGAACACGAAAGCATCCTATAAGCTGTATCTACGGAGAATTTCAATTTAAATTACTTTACGTGAACTCCGTGCGCGAATCAAATTAATTCGACATTTTTTCCTCCTCGAACTGTCTTTTTATTTTTATTTTCAGGCTGGCTAATTAGGTTGTTCGGATTCTATAGACAGAGGTCCGATATCGGGATATTTAATTTCAAAACACTCTAGTCCGTTGTCAACGAAGTTTTGATCTTAATATAAATTAATAATTAAAAGGTAATTTCCAGACATCTTTCACGAAAAAAATACCTGACAAAATCATTAATTGTTTGCATGTGTACCGTGTACAGTGAATACGATACAACTATTAGCGTTAAAATGTTATATGGTCTTTTATAATTAATAACGAATTCGAAAAAGAAAAATTAAATTAGTTTTAACTTTTAAGAACTTAATTAATTTAACCCTAAACAATTGCAATTTACCTAACTAAAACCTAAACTATATAGATACTATTATACTGTTAAATTAAACGGGGTTTCTAGAATAATCTCTGTGAAAAATACATTATCTACACCATAAAATTATAATTAAATATCATACGATTTATCAGATATGAGCATTTATAAGACATTGTTTGTACTTAAGTCAGTATTTAAATAAAAGCTTCTTTGTATTTGCGAATTTCATATATAGTGTGCAGGCTTATCGAAATGAATTGTTCATTCGAGATGGCAATAAAACGATTATCATCCAATTAAAAATATTTTTGTATTTCATATTTTTTTTAACACTTTTCTCACTGACATTCGTCATGTTTATGTTTATTGTTTTTCAAGCGATAATTTTCAAGCATTTAACTAGTAAATTTCGAGAATTCATCAAAAGCAAAAAAAAAAAAACATATTTTATATTAAAAGTATTTCAGAACCGATTTCCTCCTGAATGGGAATGAAATATTTACGAACTTATCAACCATAATATAACGTAGGTATTAAAATTTCTATTGCGGTGATATACTGAAAAGGAAAACATGTATTATAATTAAAGATTTATGCGTCACTTTTTTTCCCCATAGATATTCGTGAACACGTACCATTTTCATTTCGAATCCTACCTGAAATCGTTTGTTTTTTCACCAAATTCAAAATACCTTTTTAATCACCAACATTTAACCACTTTGATAATAATTTATAAGGTCTATTTGTTTACAGTCGACTCTCAGTTCTGATCAGTAGCTTTTAGTCGACAAGTTTCAAATGCAATATATTATGTTCGTCGCAATTGAATAGAATCGTTTACTTATACTTTAACTGTTGTATTTCCCTCGATAAATAGTTGAGCGACATTCGCAACAGCCTGGGGGGGGGTCAGGAGTGTAAAAGTATAGTTCAATGTATTTATTTATTTCTACGTGACGCCATTTACCATTCAGCACTAATAACTGTGAAATGTCGGTTAATTACCTGTAATCTGTCTTATTTAATCATATATGTATTGTTAGGTCACGTCATTAAATTATTTATGTACATACTATTGAACGTGTGTATATTTAACTAACAGTTATGCATATTATCTGTTAGATTTTGAATGAAGCGAGAGATCGTTTGATTTTAGAATGATGTTAATTTTCTTTTTTTTTCTGGACGCTTTTTGGTACACTTATACATATCTGTCTGTAAATTCATCCAGCATCCATATGGATCGCAAATCGCATGTATATCGTACTTTGAAAGATCGTTCTTCTCTTACCTTAATAACTTCTCAGACGTGAGGAAAAACTGCCGAAAAACTGTTAAATTTGCCGTAAATGACAGTTTCACTAAATCCATTCTAGTTATTTCGCCATAACTCGGAAAGTAATGTAACTAGAAACTTGAAATTTTTACCCCATATTAACGATATTATACTATTTAAAACTTAACGAAAAATTTAAAACAATTTGACACTTTTTGGGCAAACGATTTTTAATATTTGACTAAAAGTTTAACATGAACTTACTTATTTACTTCAATAACTATGCTGAAAAAATTTCAAAAACCGTGACTTAGATTTTTTTTATAAGTGTTTCAATACATTTGTATATGATTTTTACGGGATAGGCTGTTTTACATCAATTTTCAGCTTTATATGTTTATTAAAAAAAAAATGGCCCATCATTTGAGGAATAATGCAACTTTGAATACAGACAGAACAACATGTTTTGAATCTTTTCGTTGGAAAAAATGTGTCCTTTGTCTAACAAAAAAACTTTAAACTACTTAGAAAACAAAAACTTACCGACAATTAGTCTGAAAATGGTAAAAAATATTAACGGTATACTTTTATGCTGAAGCTTTGCTCAGAATCTTTTAACTGAAGAAATTATTTACTAAACTCAATACACCTATCACCATTATCTTGTCGAAGAAAGAAAAATAAAATTATTAATCGGAAATACAATAAACACCTTAAGATATTTTGAAAAGTTTTTTTTTTAAGTTTTAATTTTGATAACTTAAAGAACTTAATAATTTGTTTATTTATTTATCGAAGTAAAAATAAAACAGTGAATACTTATTTATTTAAAAATTTTATTAATTGAACTAATGTCTGTAAAGGTCTTAAATGGTCCAAGTTTTTAAAATTGATGTGTTTAAATGATCTGGCGTTAGCAATTGGAATTGAAAACTTTCGTTTCTTTTTCTGAAATTAAAGGTTTATAAGCTACATGTAATTTCAATAGTAATTTCGCTAAATAAAAATAATAATAATCAAACCTATTTATGTCTGCAAAAATCTATACTTTGACAGGACACGCATTTCAAATAACATTATATGTTGGATAATGTTTGTTTTTTTTTGTTAACAGTTTTAGGATATTTGAACAAAAAACTCGATGAAAAATTTGTTTCGAATACTTTCAAAAAAAAAAAAAAACAAAACAAAACAAAAATACAAAATTGAATGAACAGTTATTTTTATATTATTGTATTGTACCATGCAATTTATATCATATTTCATTTTTCGAAATCATACTTTTCTTTTGGAATAAAAAACCCAGTGACGGAATATACTTGTCAACAATAATATAATGACATGTTTCACTTAAATACACACTGTCCCCGATAATCACTTTAGAATGATTGCACTAATAATTTCTTAATTTGCAAATTCAAATGCAAAAAATTACTAATGTTTTGGATTAGAGTATTGAGGTTATTACGAGAACATTCATTAAGAGCTTTCGAAAAAAAATCAGTTAAGTCATTTGTATTACGTTTGTACCGTTAATTTCATTTTTGTACTGATGCAAACATTTTTAAATTATGGTTGCTGACTACACAGAGTAAACTACACATTCATTCAACGTACGCTGTTTGTATACTTAAGATACTACTAAAAAGAATTTCTAAATTACACGTTTATTTAATGAAATTTTACATGTGTCATTGAAAGTAATTATTTCTTTTGTTCATTTCACTCGTTTATAATTATCAGGATTTGTAAACAAGATCATTTTATAGTGTGTTATGTGTTTCGTTATCAGCTTAATTAATCTTGCAATGTTTGTTGTTTATCGAATTTGTAAAAATGTTTACATTATCCATTAATATTAATATATTTTCAGTTTAAGTTTGTAAGTATAAACTCAAAAACTCCTTCTTCGCTTCTGCCGTCACGATTTTATAAATAGTTTATCGTGTTAGTTTCTGTTAAACTATACTTTAATTACAGACTGCGTAATTTTAATACATTTTAAAGTAATTTATTCCCCATATCTAATATTGGAACGTGATAGTATGATATATGTGTAGTAAAAACTTTTCTTAAACCAATTGTTCATATTTGTTGACTTACTTTCATGATTCACCGTCTATTCATCCCATTAGTTTCATAATCGATCAAAATTTACTTTTAACTGTTTTAGTAGAAACGATTCTGAGATTTGTTTAGTATGATGTAAATAATGTTAGCGAAATAATAAGAAACAAATGGAGAAAATCTCACTTTTTGAATATATTAAATTTGTAGTTTCTACACTTAATTCAAACCATTAATTTTATTCGCGTGAGGAGGAGGGGGTTAAAACAAATTGATCGAAATCCATCCATACAACATTTACTCACTACCATCGACAACCCACATCTGTTCCAACAAACAATGTGGCCCACTCTTCACTTAGATACAGTTCAAACATCTTTTCTTTCAGAAAAAATGACAAAAGATTAATCTGGACTAAATGTAGGTAATGCCATGATCAAAATCCCACATAGTCAAAGAAACCTTTACTTCTTTGAAATATCTTAGAAAATCTTTAACACGATCCTGACAGAAATTACTTTATACAACTTAATGAGTTTTATAGATTTTTACTTACTATTTTTTCCTGTCAACCCCACAGAAGACAAGCATAGCCAAGTTTTATCGGTAAACAGGTACAATATAAAATCGTAAATAATAATAATTAGTATAGTATTTTCATTTTATATCATTTCGTTAATAATTAAATGCTGATGTCATGGCGGATTTAGACGCGTAAAAAAAAACCTTTTTTTAGGAAAATCTAACCTGATGATTTTGATCAATATTACTGTAAAGTTGGTGACGACCGTATTCAAAGTTTTTTTTTCAATACTCGTAATATCTGGTGTTTATCAATGCATTACTATTCACTGAATTCTGGCTCTCCCCTTGTCGCTTTATTTCATATTTATCCGGTGAAAGACATATGCGATAACAATAAAACATATCGTCCTCTCGTCGTACCCTTTTTCCCACGAGCCCTTTTCTTCCGCAACGTTTCGGGAATCCCGCCGCTCTTGTCCGTTTCTGTATGCGCCATTGTTGGCTTGAGACGGGAATACATCAAGCGAAATCAAACAACAAGCCGAATGACATTTACAGAAGATGTTTACCGCCGCGGCAGCATATTTAAAAACCACGATCGTGTTACACGTCGACGACGGCCAGAGTCGAATTACTTCGATTAACCGTGCACTATTGGTTTTTACGGCGAACACGTGACATTAAGCTTTCAGTAATGGATCGATTACACGTGAATATAATTGGACAGGAAAATGTAAAGCTCTACTTTGGGATTTAAGAGTACCATTGAAACGTATGGGTTTTTGTTTCGAAAGTTCTTGATTAAAAAATACTTTTACAAAATATACATACGTCTACACGCGGCCGCAAAGCTACAAAGAATCCGAAAGTGTGGTTAACATCCGCCCTCGCACGTTTCTTGTTGACAGAGAACACCGGCTCCTTTTATTACATTTTTTTTTTCACAAGCTCTACGAGAGTAGGTATTAAAAAACAATTTCGACTCACTGATGATGTTTTTATTGACAAAAACAACTAATCAGGAAAATCCGCCGAAATCGTTATGTACTCAGCTATACTATAACTAAGCCGGTCAATTTTATTGTTGATGGCATTTTGAAATAACACCAATGCACTCGTGGTACCGTACGCATATTTTGAGCGTATTTTAATTGTCATAATATCGGTTTTAGAATAATGCGATATTCCGTCTTTAACGTTGCGGCAAAAAAGGTGCAAAAGAAGTTCGGTACGTCGACCGTTTGTTTTTGGTGTCGGTAACTCGTGCGAATTTGCATTTTCGTGATTATATATTTTTCACCAAAGCGTTACGATAACACGACCAATGAATATTGACAATTCAAAAAGATAGATAAACATTATCGTCATAGAATCCGTACGTATTTACCTGTTGGTTTAAACAATGCGCGTGTACTATGCGCAGTTGTACTCGTCACAACGACCGCGACCAATATCGCAGTGTATTATATTATAGCGCATAAATTATATCGATGGACAATAGTGAACCGCGTTGTGTGTACTCACTAAATACTTATTGAGATTTACAATAATCGTCAGTACTTTGATATTTCAAATAATGAACGGACAGGATATTTAGCGTCGGTCACTCGTTTCACTTCGTTTACCTCTGCGTGCAATAGGACCGACTGTATTTTGAATCGAAAAGCAATGCTACTTCATCGCGGTCGGTAAGTAATCAATAATCGTGTATTGATCGAAACGTGATTTAACTAACGCTACGTATAACGCTTCAAAATATTTTTGAATATTTTAGAGTTAAGTTTTGGGTTCGAAAAAATCAACAAAAAATGTAGATTACGAATTTAAACAATTATAATGAGCACAAATATACGAACCTTTTTATTTTCTTTAAGTAGAAAAAAAATATATCTATACTTCAAATAAAATTCCAAATATGTATTTACCAAGCATCTAGATTTTATAAACAGAAGAAAAATTTAGTCGCATTCTACTAAAATTTACCTATACATCGTTTAAACTCGGCCAATCAAGCAAAGTTCAATAAATATCAATCATATCAAAATAAATATAAAAACGTTGAATTGAACGTTTTTATAGGTTTTTCACGATTAATTAATGTTGTCGTTTGTGACATTGATATATCACGTAAAACTTTTCTTCTTACATATTAAATACATATAAAACAATTAATTTAACTGAATTTTCAATTTTAATTAATTTTTAACTTTTTTTTTTTTATGTAATTGAAAAAACTCACTGATTTTTATCAATCATAATATTTTTTATTATTCAGTTTTTATGTAATTAAACATAAAAGGCTGTAATATTAAAATTTTGAAATAGGTATACTTATTATATTTAAAAAATACTATCTAAATCAATAGAAAAATCGTTGAATATTTTTAAATATTTAATTGCATCTGTATTATTCTTGCATCCAATCACTGTATTGAAATAAATATTGAGTAAAAATTATAAGCTTCCAGAATCACTATTATTTTGGACAAAAAGAAATCGATGCTGATTTCACTAGAAACATATTATTTTATTATTTTTGTTGTTATTATAGATGTTTTTTTACACTTAAAGAATCTACCACTGAAATAATCTCTTTAAAGTACAAACTTAATGACATTTCTTTACAATATTGGTTGACGAAAAACTTTTGGAGTTTCCACCTCGTAACATACACACTCAAATGTGAAAAAAATGTATATGAAGTAAAATTAACAAACAAAAATGTAAAATTACTATTTAAAAAAACGTATTGTAATATATATCAACGTATCATTTGCTCCAAAATAAAATATATCACACTTATCATGTTTGTTGTAGGAAATATCAAAATGATAAATGTTTTAGACAATTTTTATAAAAATATATTACGATACATTTTTTTAAATAAGTTTAATATTTAGACATGACGTTAAACTGGCAGTCATGTATATAAAGTGTTCAGTGTTCACCCATAGTACAGGTGGTTTGGGGGTACGAGTTAAACAGCATCAACGGTTTTTGTTTTTTTTTTTTTTGTTTTGTAATTCAGTTACACCTCGTTGAATTCGCTATTATTTTAATTTTAAAACTAATAAATTTAGTATTATACACTTTTTAAAGTATTCTTAGAGTTCAATAAATTCATATTTTTATTTATTTTTTTAGTACCTTTGATCTTAGAACTGTGACGTTTTTCTAATTATTTACAAATGAAAAATGTATTTTTATTGAAAATATGTTTTATTCTTTTTTTATGTTGAAGTTTAAAGAAGTTTTATGACTTTTTCATTATAGGTACATATACAATAGTAGATATTAGACATATTGTGTTCATATTGATATCATATTGAATTATAACTAATATGTAAAGACTTACAGATTGAAATTTGTTACTATTCAGTATTAATTGAATGATTTTTTTGTAAAAACTTACCAAGACTTTTATATCTTTGACGCTAAATTTGTATGGAGATTAAAATTAAAGACTCTAATTAAAAATACACTTTACAAAAAAATTCGTTTTTATTAAAAAATAAATGATTAAATTATGGAATTATTAAATTAATATTAAAAATTCCTCTGTTTATTATTAAAAATTCACTTAAGGCCAACTTCATTTAATTATTTCTCTTAATTTTTTGGCAATATGTTTTGAGATATTATATTTACAGTTTAAATAATATATGATAGTGTGAGTCACTCTGACCATAGGAACTTTATAATTTGTACTCATTTTCTGTTTTATTCACTATCGAAATTGAATGAAGACAAAGCACCTATTGCACAAACGCAAAAAGAGACGACGAAAAATGTAAAAGTAGAATAGACATGTGATTAGTAAATAAATTTGAAACCAAAGTTGTTATTGAAAGCACATCAGTGGTTAGAAAATCGTTGATATTAGCTTGAAAACTCTTCGGTATTTCTATTAATGATTAATGCATTTTACATGCATTACTGCATGTACCATATTTTGGTAATTTTATTTTGAAGAAATAAATTGCATCAACTTTTTTTTCGTACAACATATGAAAATTAGTAAAATAAAATAAATACATCACGTTCCTCTCCTCGTAATACACATACGCGACCTTCTAAGGGACTGTGGCCTCCAATTCGGGAATTACTGGCTTAGAGTATGTATTGTACAGAAGTTTTATATTTATAAATCTACGTTTGTTCTTATTTTGTGCTGTATATATGGATATATCATGATATATCATGAATATACGCAATTCTATTTAAATGTCTGATGTCAATTACAGACTAAAGTCTAGTAACCTAGTGTCATGTAAACATTAAATACGAATATATTTTACTAATATTATGTTTAGTATTAGTATTCTACTACGTTTTCGTGTAAATAATCCATAAAATATACTGAAATATGTACCGAGGATTAAAAGTGTTTGATGCACTGAAATCTATAAAGCTCTATTTTATTTTACCTTTAATGAGAGTATAAAATATCAAATACCATTCATTAAACAAGCGACTCTCACGGTATGAAATACATGCGTTCATAAATAATAATAGTATGGTATTCTTCATAAATAACGATAAACATAATAACGCTCTAAATGATAAAATTATTTTTGCTTATATCAAAAAATACGATGATAAAGGTACCAAGAATTACGACGATATAGGTAAATAGTTTATTTTAACATCATCAATATTCATATACATACTAGGTACGCGTGTGTGTATATGTGTGTGTGTTTGCGTGCTTTTAAAAGCCACTTTAAACATTTCGTATAAATTAAAGAATAAATCTATATTTGATCAATAAATGCAGTTTAAATTTGTTGTGCAAAGTTGGTCTTTATTCCAGGAGAAAATATTTACATTGAGAGATTTAATATGGATTGAATGTTTTTGAAAATTATTGTTATTACATATTTATAAAAAGAATACGAATACAAAAAAAAATCTTTTTATTCTATTCAACTATCACCGAAGTGTGTATTTTGAAATAAAAAGTGAACACCAAAATATTTAGTTAATTTTTTGGTAACTGTTGGTTACACGACACCGTTTAAAATATAAATGTATTTTTATTATTATGTAGGTAAATATTATGTATTTTATGAAAATAGATTTATCTAATCGTGAGATATTCATAATTTGTAGCGTGCTAAAAGTCCATAAAATACGTAATTTTAACAATACCACTGAATAATTTAAAAAAATAAAAAATACAATTATCATATTACATAAACAATTTCTCATAGTTGACATAAAGTTTAAATTTTTTTAAGGTGCTGAAATGTTTCGGATGATTTTTAGATTACTCCATATTATTCACGTGTCCATTGTGTTACTTTAAAAAAGTTAATTTAAACTTTTTAATTGATAAATTGGTAAATAATTAATAATAATATTTATTAATTTTTTTTTTTTTTTTTTATGATACATTGTGAAAACTTGATGGATTGTACGGAATATACTTTGGGTACGTAAACGAAGTACATACACAGTGCGATCATAATTTTAATTGAAAGTAAATTTATCCAAAAAAGTAAAAACTAAAGTTTTTTTACATCGTTCATAAATATAACAATTACCTATTGATTAATTCAATTTTCAATTACGTAAATACGTAGTACTGAATATTTTCTACGACTGACTATGCGTAGTGTTGAGAAAAGCCTAAAAACAAACAATGGAAAATTAAACGCTTAGGAATAAGTGTGATACGCTTATTATATTTATTGGCACTTAAAGTAGCGTAAATATCAGAAAATCATTTTAATCGCTGGAAAATCAAATTACGTCACTCATAAAAATCCAACTTATTGTGTGTGAAGTAAATTGTCGTTTCGGAGCAAAATATCTATCAGAGGTAGTAAATTATAATTTTTTTTCCCCTTTCTTTGAAACACTTATATTTATAGAGTACATAATCCGAGAATATGATATTGACGTTGATCACGAAGAAATTGGATAAACATCCAACGCGTTTCTTACTCAAATATTAATCGGTAATTGATATTCAAAAGAGCATTATTTTGTAAAAAAAAAAAAAAAAACATCGCACGCTCGATTGTTCAGTAATAGTTTTCGTCTTCATCAGACACTCGCAATTTAGTGCGAATATTACACACGATGTACACAGCGGTCGTACATTTTTCTCATCCTCAAACCCGAGCGCGCGCACACACACACACACATACACACCAGTGGCGTAGCCAGCGGGTAGGCCTGGTAGGCCCGGGCCTACCCACTTTTTTCCAAAAAAAAAATTTTTATCCTATTAAATATGTAGTATATATGACTATAATATGTATTTAAAAATTAAAACAATAGAATTAATATATCGTAAATACGGTTTTAATTAACGAAATTAAATCCTGATAGTTTTTAATCGTAATAAATGTATAATATACGGTATACTGATACTTTTTTATTTTATAAAACTATTCATTAGTTATCCTTACATCAAAATATCGGGCCTACCCAGAAAAAAGTGTCTAGCTACGCCACTGACACACACACACACACACACACACACACACACACACACACACACACACACACACACACACGACCTGTAAGACTTTAGATTTCATTACAATAGTGCTACTACGCGTGCGGTTTGTAAGAACTGTAATACGTATTACGACCGTCGGACGTCTGAAGAGGAAAGGGACGGTCTGGTGGCGCATAAGACAGTCGGGAAAAACAATAATATTCTTACTCGCTATAAAACATTGTTATAATACCGGGGGGCCGTTAAAAACGCACCAAGTGGACGATAAAAATGCACATCACGTGTGCCACGCGCGAAAAGAGATGGTTGCGCGTGAAAACCAAATCACAAAAACGCATATATTCGCATTAACTCCTCGCGCGCGAGCGCCATACGTCTCTCTCTCTCTCTCTCTCTCTCTCTCTCTCTCTCTCTCTCTCTCTCTCTCTCTCTCTCTCTCTCTCTCTCTCTCTCTCTCTCTCTCTCTCTCTCTCTCTCTCTCTCTCTCTCTCTCTCTCTCTCTCTCTCTCTCTCTCTCTTAGACAAAGGGAAGGCTTAATATGTATTACGTGTATATACGTGCGCGGGAAAATTTTAAATGGATCCTCGAGACGATGCGAGGTGTTCGGGAACGACCGGGAGAATAGGGACGGTGAATAAAGTTCAAAAAAGATTGTCCATCATAGACGTGAGACGGGAAAATTTTAGATTCTGAGTGAAGCGAAGGATCTTATGGTTTTACAATGATGTTTATTTTTTTTTTTTCTGTAAACACTTTTTCGTATAGAAATCCTTGTCCAAAAGTTTCGTCCAGCAACTTTTTAGATTCGAAATTGAACTGAGATGGTACTTTAGAGAGGTCATTTTTCCAAAATCTCCATAGTTTTTCCAGTAATCAAGAATAACGATCGAAAAACTGAGTAAAAACGGTAAAATCGGTAAAAATCCGCCGTAAACGAGATTTTCACTGTTCAGATTTTAGGTATTTAGTCATAAATCGAAAAGTATTGAAGCTAGAAACTTGAAAATTTTATCCAATATCAAATACATACTTTTTTATATTGGACAACATTTTCAGAACAATTATAGCACTTTTGACTTAAATATAGAACTTTTAATTTACCAAATTGTTTGAAAGTTTTTATGTAATATAATTTTAAATATTTGACTAAAAGTTCTGAAAATTTAATATAACCTTACTCATATACATACCTAATTATCCTAACAAAAGTTCAAAAATCGTTAGTCAGGATTTTTTTTTATACACACTTTAATAAATTATTATACGATTTTTTTCGATATTGTCTGATTTCTTTTAAGTTTATTTCTAATGAGTTATAATTGTTATAACAATTGAAGTTTAAATGAGTTATATCTAATTGAATATTTTATGAGGGTTTAATTACAAAAAAACTCACCAAAAATTATACAAATAACCTTAAAATACGTAAACAGTATTTAAATAATAATATATTATATTACACTGAAGCTTTGCTCAGAATCGTTTTATACTAAAGAAATGAGTCATCATTTCTTTAAAACTTTATACATTCATCACCAATATCTTGTCCGAGGACCGAAGGGACGATGGACGAACTTGTACCACCATCATCTCACTTTTTACTTTTCAGGATTGTCGTGTCGTAACGACTTGTCACTGAACGGTTTTTGATATTTTTCTTACCCGTCCGTTTGTGCGTGTGCGTGTGTGTGCGTTTGTGTGTGTGTGTGTGTGTGTGTGTGTGTGTGTGTGTGTGTGTGTGTGTGTGTGCACACGTGTCTGTCTGTCGGTCCGTCTGTCCACGTATCCTTGCGGGGATTTGATTAATACACCACCGACACTCTTGCCGATGTCGATCACGATTTATTGATAAATGGAACTGTTTATATACGTGTATACCTCAAATATCTATATACTCTGGATACACACACACACACACGCACACACACACACACACACACATGGTTCCAATAAATGTAATATGTGTTTGCGTATCCGTGTGTTTGTGTTTTCGAACGTACGCATGTTTGCGTGTTTGTGCGTTCGGGTGTGTATGTTTGTGTGTGTGTATGTGTGTGTGTGTGTGTGTGTGTGTGTGTGTGTGTGTGTGTGTGTGTGTGTGTGTGTGTGTGTGTGTGTGTGTGTGTGTGTGTGCATGAGTGTGCGCGCGCTTGTGCGAGTACATGCATTTTTTAAATGAACCATATGATTGATAGTGTCGGTCCATTACGACAAACGAACGGAATGGCATAAAAAATGAACAGCGAAAATAAATTTCATTATATCGCCATGTTCCCTGTCGTTAAATAATTATTTCTTAGGAAATGAAAACAGTGACATTCCTCCCAAAAGAATTTTTATTTAACAAAATTAACTTTATTGTTATCCTCATGTCCGTCACATGGAAAATACGTCAAGTTTTTTACTTCCGCCGGTATACATTTAGCTTTAGTCTGATAATAATCTCTAATCTCGAAATGGATTGGCCGAGATATGATTGAGTCGGAAGATAATAGTATTATGTGGATTTAGTGTTGAGGATATTTGATTTGAATCTTTAATTTTAACAAGGTACTCGTAAGATGCTTCTGTACTATATAGTCATTGTTATCAAAAAAGAGTACGTAACTGGAAAATACATATAATAACTTGTTTTTTTGAAACACTATTAAAATTAATAATTTGAATGAGGGTTTCATGTATATTATTAAGTCAATTAATTGTAATTATTTTTCTCATATTACATTCAAGTTTGTTACTAGTCCAATAATAATATTTTACTTGACCAACCACATAAACATCAACTGCCAACTAACTGAGATGACAAATAGCTAAGTTGAATAGTTGCATGATGTTAATCACGCAATTTTTTTTATTTCTGTCCGTTAATTTTTTTGACATTGATACATCATAGTGCATAAAAAATTCGATGGTAAAAAAATAAAAATTTCTTATTTTGAACATCAAAGTTAATAAATTCATTTATTTTTTTACTTGTCACTTGTTCCATAGATCAGACATTTAAATTTATGTTTTGCTTTTCACACCGACTACAGTTTTCATCGATAAGTTTTTAATGCCCTGTTTTAGACCGATGTAGCCAAGAGGTCCAAAAGAGATTGGGTATCGATTTGACGATATTTGGTTTCGTTTCACTCCAAGTACTGTAATTCACTTTGATACTTCATTTGGATTTACACTATATTTACACCTAAATATTGGGGAGACCTAATGCGTCGTGATCACAGAAAACTACAACACTAACTCTTCTATTTATCACGTTTAAATTATTTATTATTTTTATTATTATTTGCATATATGTATTGTTAAATATAATCTCTTAACTGCCTAGACAAATTGTCTTCACAAAGTTTCCAATAAAAAAAAGGAAGTATAATCTTATCATTTCATGTTTAAAAACATGTTGATAAATATGGTAATAACATTATTAGTTAATCATAATAGTTCGTTTAAACGCAAAAAAAATACGAAACGATTTTATTGTAAGAAAAATAAGTAATTATTTTCCAAGAATAAAAATAATGTTTTAAGTTTATAAAAGTAAGTAATAATATGTAACGTAGTTTAAAAAGTAAGTACAAATTGTTTCCCAAAAACTATAAAATATAAAATGTTCTCTATCATCTTCCCATAACATTTATTAGTTGTTTTTTTTTTTTTTTTTTTTTTTTTTTTTTAATGCATATGTATTAATGTATATTAATAAAACAGTTCTATTTCCTTCATTTTTCGAAGAAAAATCGTATCAAATAATTATACTTTTATGATATTATAGGTATCTATATGTATAATGTACTATGCAGATCTCCATTATTACTGGTTAAATATGTACTTAGAGACATTACAAAAATGCATTAAATATATGTAAGTATATGCATATACATTATGGAATTTTGTATGGTTCGTGCTTTTTTCATAAATAATACATTTATCTACTTCTCGGATTTAAAGATTTTTCATGAAATGCATATAGTTAATGTAATATTTTAATAGACAGTTTAGGTACGTATTAAATAAGGAGTTTAATTACTGCGAATAGTAATTTATTGTATGTTTGGCCTTACCTACTTATTCATTAGATGAGGATCAAGAATGACCGATAAGAAATCTCTACCTTCAAATTATTCCTATGCGTTGCCATATCCGAGCATTAATTGCATGTACATGAATTAATAACACTAAAATTATTATTATATAATAAAAGTGTAAAAAAAAAACATAATATTTTAATATGCGAATTTTTACACCAACGATTTTTTTCAGTTTGCGTTATATTTTACCCGAAAAAAAGTAATTGTGTGTTGCAGTTTCGTAAAACGACACTTAATTACGAGGGTCTGGATACACATAAAAAAAATTAAATGTAAATACCTACTCATGATAAACTACACTTTGATATTAAAATTGATTTTTCGGTTTATGAACGTACTCGGTATTGCAAAAAATATATTTAGGATTTTTTATTCGTGACTTATTAATATACTTACCTGAAATAATTTAAAATCAACAATATTATTAATACCATCCTCTAAAATACAGCGTTTAGACAAATTCGTATTATTTTTAAATACATAGATTTTTTTAAATGACTAACAACCAAGTAAAGAATTTTCTAATATAATCGCTCCACATAATAAGCTCACACTTATTTCTTGAGTCAAATATGCTAAGGTCTAACGAAATACTTTAAATATTAAAATATGATAATCACCTTGCTACAATATTAACAAAAATATAGTTAATGATGTTTGTAGTATTTAATGAAATATCATATTTTTTTTTTTTTAATTATTAATTGTTAATCTGAAGATTGTTTTCAAAAATAAAAGCATCTAGTACTTAGATTCTAACACGCATAATAGAATACATCAAAGTTGACGCATTTATTCATTAAAAATTACAAGTTTACAACTCTTAATACTACGCCGGTATAATCAATTAAACAGTGAAATAGTATAATTAAATTAACATTTATACGGTAACCTGACTCTCAGTAAATAGGGTAGTGTAACAAATAACAAGATTAAATTATATGTCATATATTTTAGTTGTACATACAACTGCTGTGTGTGCACACATCAGAATTATTTGTCTTAATACACTATACGGTAATTAAAATATTATTTTATCAATAACTGTAATTATCATAGATTTTAATGAAGTAAAAATTAAAAACACCGTAAGGTTAAAATCAAATACATCCGACAAATTTAAATATCTTCAGTATTCAATTGTTTTTAGGTTTTTTTAATTTGCAAAAATTCTTTTGCTTATTTCTCCAACAAAAAATTAAAAGTGGATATACGTTGGTGCACTAGCTTGATTAACATATTTTGATTGAACAATGTAATATTATATGTAACAAATGTATTTTTATATTCTATAACGATGTATAATCTATTGAAATTGACTTATTGTCGTTTCTTATAATTAATTAGAATAATATTACGATG
Organism: Therioaphis trifolii; assembly: GCA_027580255.1. Taxonomy (NCBI): domain Eukaryota; kingdom Metazoa; phylum Arthropoda; class Insecta; order Hemiptera; family Aphididae; genus Therioaphis; species Therioaphis trifolii. Next base: position 29,042,632 of record CM050408.1, read on the forward strand.
CCCCTTTTTTTACGTACAATCATGATTGTGACATTAAAAAAATACCTTGACTGTGTCTATGTACTAATAATATAAGTATTAATAACTCGATAGAAATTATTAGCTAGGTACTTCATTTCTTTGAAATCCAATCTACGTCGTTTGGTAATTTATATTTTTATATTTTTTATTTATTTGATGAAGTTTTACAGAATTGTCTTAAATAAAATAGGTAATTATTTTTCAACAATAATGGAATTGAATAATTTAATCTTGGAATCTTGGAATCTATAAACAAATTTGAATCAATTTGTTTATAGACCTTAATATTTATAGTCACAATGACTTCATATGTCAAAATATTTTTTTAGAGTGAAGTGAAAGATCTATTGATTTTACAGTAATGTTTTTTTTTTTCTGTAAACATTTTCTCAGGTAATTATAACAATCCAAACATTTTATCTACCAACTCTTTAAGTCAGAAATTGCATGTAAGTGGTACTCTAAGTGTTCATTTTTCTCTCCTCTCAATAGTTTTCTCAGACGTGAGGAAAAACTGCCGAAAAACCGAGTAAAAACGGTTAAATTTGCCGTAACCGACACTTTTACAAAATCGATTGAGTTATTTAGTCATAACTGGGAAAGTAATGTTGCTAGAAACTTAAAATTTTCACTATATTACTCGTATAATGGCATATTGCATCATAATTTACGAAAGTTCAAAAAAAATTTAAGAACTTTTGGGCTAAAAATGGAACTTTGTATGTACATTGTTTTGTTAAAATTTATCTGTGATACCGTTTTTAATATTTGGCAAAAAATTTTGACATTTAGCATGATCATACTCATACACTTAATCAAAAATTCTAAAAAATTTCAAAACCCTTTAAATAGGATTTTTTTGTGAGCGTTCAAGCATATTATTACTAAAGGATTTTTACGAGATTGACTGATTTATATTAGGTTTAGTTCCATTAACGTTTTTAATATTTGACAAAAAGTTCTGAAAATGTAATATGACTGTACTCATATACTCATGTAAGTATTAAGGAAACATTTCAAAAATTGTGACTCAATTTTTTAAAGTATTCAAATAAATTATTATACGGTTTTTACGGAATTAACTATTTTTATGTCAATTTTGAACTTAAAATATTGATTTCAAAAAAAATGTATCCATCCAACCATATTAAACCGTTAGATACAGATAAAACAATATGCTTTGAACCTTTTGGTAAAATAGAATGCTTCATTTGTGAAACAGGAAAACTTCAAACAGGTTTGATAAAAAAAAAACATACTGATAATTAAACTAAAAACGGTTAAATATTTAATCGGTATATTTTTATACTGAATATTTTCTCAGAATCGTTTAACCAAAGAAGTAATCTATCATTTCGTTAAAATGCAATACACCCATCCCTATTATACCATCCATGGAGCGAAAAATACCTCATAATTCGGAGTGCGTCTTTTTTAAATTTACAATTTCATATTTATAATTTTAAATAAGGATTTCAGTAGTGAAATGTTTTCCCAGGGTATCTTATTTTTTTCAAGATTAAAAATGTAAAACTATGTTGATGATGTAATTGTAAACCACTGTAGAGATACACATAGTATTGTTACTAAACGTTTAAATTTCAAAAATAAGAGCTCAACCATATTAATATTTTATATAAGTATCGGTTCTACTAATCTATATACGCATTATAAGTATATTAAGTGGTATACTTTGCATAATAGAGGATTATTTATATTTTGAAACTCATCAAATTAATACTGTCTACTTTTACTAAATTTCTAGTAATACGAAACTCCTAATTATTTTAAACTTAAAATTTCTTTAAGCACAAATGTTTACAATCATAAATAACCAGGACGTGTTTTTATTTTTATTTTCAATAATTAACACATTAATGAATTTAATTTTCTCAAATCATTTAACTTCTATAGAAATTATTAGTATGTGTCTTCATACAATTGATTTTTAAGCGTGAATTCACAGTTTGGAATTTCATTCTTACAGGTTTTAAGAAGTCAACTGGTTATTTTCCATAAAGATTCATGGTCTTTTTTGATAAAAAATTCGAAGTTTCAAAAACATTCAACTACATTTAAGGATATTGCATTTTTATTCATAGAAAAATACTTTAGATTTTTACGTTTTTTCTTAAAACTTAAAAAATTTATATCCATGACCTCTAAAAAATATTATATTTGTACGTACGTTTTCGCACATTATCGTGGTTTCTTATTTTATGAACTAGAAATACTTGTCTATGGAGTATTCTTCAACACTGCCTTTTATTGTATTTTCAGTCATCATTATAAATACATTATGCACTCCTATACATATATACTAGATATACCTACTTCATCATTTGAGCATAAAAATTACTTAACTTAGGTTTTTATTTTTAAATCTAAAGGTGATTTATGTCAGATGTTTTTAATAACGATACCTCATAATTAGGAGCTGAGTAAATATCAAAGAATACCTACATCAAATATTTGCAATTGATAAAAATTACGGCATAATTACATAAGCTGTAAGTACTTTAAAAGTTGAATCCTCGACAGTTATACAAAAATCAATTTTATTTTGCTTAAGTAAAATGAATAATATTGTATGTGTAAAACATTCTGACGAAAAGATTCTTTGATAAAATGTTGTTCATCATAATTTCCGAGCCGATTTTTATTTATGTACATACGTAGGTATTGCATTTGAAAATATTAAGTTATATTACGCATAAACGGTCTTTGTTAGGTACTCTCGATGGATTTCTATTCCTATCTCAAGGTAATTAATTTATTTCCCTGTGACAGGTATTTTTAGGGTTGAAAAAGGGTAAACTAATGCGTTATTAATGTCGTGATGGATTAATTTTGTAAGGTCGAAGACGTTTCTATTTAATGGTGTATTGTAATAAGTAATAGCGAGTGATCATGAAAACTGAAATTTATTGTGTAATGGAAAAATGAAAAGAGCTCGAATGCAAATAATTATTACTTTGATGACTGTAAAATATATAAGCGTTGGTTTTTCTGTTAATAGTTAGTTTTATCATACGACGCATTAATGATGGTGTAATGCAGAATATTATTAAACTTCTATATCAAGCACACAATGCGTTTGATTTGTGCAAAAAAAATTTGACCTGCAAAGTTTATTGGTAATTTGTGTTTTAAGCATTTTAGGTCACAGAAATATGTTTCTTCTTTTAGATTTTACAACCAATGATTTAAGATCTTTGGTGTCTCTTTGACTCACTCTATTCGTATTATTTCTGTTATCTTCTATTGTTGTCATTGAAAAATTAAGAAGGGGTCCCTGTCTCAACTCGGTCAATTCGTTTCCGTCTAAAGTTACTCCTGGGTATATTTTCATTCAGTTTTCCAGCAAATATTTCTTTTATTATACTTTTCGATGTCCGTGGTTTAAATTCAGTTTTTTGCAACTTGAATTGATACCGAAATTGACTTCTTTCGATTTTTTTAATAGTAAATCAATAACAAATTCCAATAGTGAAGAAAAAATTTGAATATATGCTCGAATTTCAAAAAAAAAAAAAAAAATTGAAAGTTGATAAAAACTGAGTAGTAAAATTAATAATTTAAAAAGTATAGATACATTATAAAATAAATAACTCACTATTTTTATCCATCATTAATTTTGACTCAAAGAATCATAAAAAATTCCAAATTTAGACACTAAAAATGTTCTAAAAGTAGTTGGTGATCCCTGCATTTATTGACCGAATGAAAATATAAGTCCTACCCCCTATTACCCCACACTGAAATACAATTTTAAATAATCCGCTGATCTCGACCGTCGGCCTAAATCTATTTACGAGAGACCTGGATGTAGACGGACATGCTACGATAACGTTCGGATTGCGTTTATTCGTCGGCCTCTAGAATTCAACATAATGGGTCGGGTGAAACCGTGATATCAAACGAAACATGTCGATTTTCACGATTATGGTTTTAGACTCACATACCACAGACCACATACTTACGCTATTCATTCTAGAGATTCACACTGGTTCCTAATTTTCCTATATATACCATAGGATAAATTTGTATTTTAACAGTGGCCAGGAGCAGAGTCGACGTTAGAAATCAATAATTGTACAAATCATTTGCAAGCTGATGTGTATAATTTTTTACCGAGTTATTGTAGCGGACCGAATGCGACTTAAAAATTAATCATTTTCATTTATAATTATGCACTCCATTGATTTTATTTGTATTGTAGCCGGATGCTGGTAATTCTGAAAGTGTAGAATATTGAAAATAATTATCAACTAGATTTTATTATTCGATATTATTGTGATATTTTTTCATTAATTTTTAATAATTTATTTTTAAATTAAAATGCAAAACTCTTGAAAACACGCTGGAGAATTCACACTAAAACACTGACAAACAAATTAAAAAAAAGTGCATTAAAATGTACGATTGTTGAAAATAGCGATTATTGTTTTTCGTTCTACTAACCTTAAAATATATTGTTGATCAATTTGTAATACTTTGAAAATGTATGGTCATTTATTTCGGTGTAATAATTCACGACCCAAGTTTTTTACATAAATTCATACTTGTAATTAAATATCAAATACAACATTTCAGAAATGTGAATCAATCTATTTGTTTTATATCCTATAATTGTTTGTAGATCGCTTTAGTTGCGTCATTACTACCTATTTAAGAAAACTAACCTCCGAGTGCAACTAAGACAGTTCCTGTCCAGCCAAATGTGCTCTGTGTGGTGGCGACCATACGGCGAATTTCAAAGGATGTCCGTCATTTAAAACTCTCCGCAAATATCAATCCAATATTCATCGCATGCCACAAAAATCTATAATCTCATTTCCTTCTAATACAAATTCAAACCCTAACCCTGACTCTAATCCCAAATCTTACGCTCATGTCTAATCTGGTTCCGAAAACAACAATAATAATATTTCCGTAATCGTTATTTTTGACTAATACTTTAGTGGACTAGTTTAGTCTATAAATGTTATAGTCGTTACAATTTCACCCTTTAGAAAAGATATTTTCATATTATTATCAATTTGTATACAGACATTGATTAAATAATAAATATTATTCAATCTATTTTAGAGCAGCCGAATAATCGGAGTCGTCATATTATGACGAATACGAATGACGATTATGAATAATACTTTTTCAGCCCTTATGAACATAATTGAATAATTATATAATACATTTTAGTCGGCATAAAAAAAAGTTCAGCTGGCTTATCATTAAATGGTCGCCCTAGTCTAGAGGAAACTGAATTGACACCACTGGCAGACACTAAGGTCTACAGAGTTCGGATGCCGGTATGGCAGAATTTCTATTGGGGCACCCGTAGATTTCTGCCATGCCCCGGAGGGGGGATGGCAATCTCTCTCCGAAGACAGTTGTTTTCTGTCCAAGTAGAGAGACTGCCCGAGGCCGGGTTCGAACCGGCGACGGTACGCGTCGTAACCGCCGCTTTCGTACACTCGGCCACTCCGTCCCCACGTCATACTCATACATAATTTCATTTTTCATTTCGTATATTACATTAATTAATTATTATTATCTATTTTATATGAATATTTTTCCATGATGCCTTATCTTATTGTTCAATGTTATCTTCTCATTAAATTTATTTTTATCGATAATCTATTATTATATAACTCACGTACTAATATTATTTCTCGTATCACTGTTTTTTCCTAAAAATCCACCACTTATTGTGTTTATTTAACTTCATTATTTAATTGTAAAAATTGTAAATTTCTGTTATAACTTTAACTGTCGAGCTAAATAGTTTTTACTACAGTTCTAAATAAAAAAAAAAAAAAAAAAAAAAAAGAAAGAAAACTAAAAACTTAGCCTGTGTGAATATCCCTGAGTCACACTGAATTTTCACTAACTAATATACGTTGAACAAAATTATTCCTACAGTTCAAGCATATACTTCATTGACTGTGCCTGTTCAATATGATATTTTTAATGGTTTTAAATTTAATTTTCTTAACAAGAATGCACTAGTAACACTATTTAAAGGTCATATAACACACGAATATTTTTAGGCTTTTATACATTATGATGAATAATGAATGAGCATTGTATCTCGTCACACCATAGCCGACTAGAATAATATATGCCATGATGCAGCAGTTTGAATTTTTAATAAGTGAAAAAAATGCCCATGTTTGAGAACCTTCGAGCTTGTAAAATATACAAACAATGTACTGGTAGAAATTCGGAAGAGAAATATTTTTAAAATAAAAACAAAACCTATTTTTATTGTTATTAACTAAATTTGTTATGATCACTAATGATTGATAGAAACATTAAATAAGTTTCCAAAATAAAAAAAAAAAAAATAATAAAAACGAAATGGACGTATATGTATACAATTTTAAAACATTAACTTTTACAAAATTAAGAATATTTACATTCTTATTCGATTATATTATAGTTGCAACAGACAATATTAAATTCAGGCTTAGTATAATATAATATTTGCTGAATGTTACTTAATAAATGTAACTACTTGACATTAATTATCATAGTTTGACATCTAATAGTATTTTTTAACAATATGAATCGTCATTTTTAATTTTTTTCGTAGATGTTTAGAAACTGTTGTGGTCTCTTAAAACTATCTTCTATCATGTTTTTCGAAAGATTTAAAGTATAAATTCATTTCATTCGAATCTGGAAATTGCAATGACTACCATAATAATTTGGAATAAATCTTTCATTGTTACATTCGAAGTATCAAACTCGTTTATGTAATAGTTTCTGAGTTTTGATTCGATGTTTCTAAACCATTCAACATATAAACCATAAACGAACAAAAACGAGCTACACTACGTGTGTGTGTGTGTGTGTGTGTGTGTGTGTGTGTGTGTGTGTGTGTGTGTGTGTGTGTGTGTGTGTGTGTGTATAATAGTTGTATCGATTTCGATATTTTTTTTTTTAAATCATCCAAAATTACTATTATATATGACTACACGACTACTTCTTAGCTTACATTGGTCTTCTTCTATTTTTCCGGTTTATCGATTCAACATCAACTGCTTTTCATTTTCGTAAATATTTATTGATTGCAATTCGTATTTATAATTCACGATGCACAGATCAATAACAGTAAGTTTTATCGAATTATATTTTTCTTCGTATCTGCTATACCCAAAAGAGAAGAAAATCTTTATCGAGAAAATACACACAAACTTTAAAAAAACGTTATTTAAAAACGCAATGAAAAATAAATGTAAAATGTAAACAGGACGATACATTTTTAATCTAGGGATAATTTTAACTTCACGATTAAAATGCCTTTGTGCATCACCACATCCTGTTGGTGATGTACATACCCTTTCCCTTCATCAAAACATTCGTTATTACGATATCGTATTAGTTATTACCACGAAAATTTGAGATATGACCTCTATATTTGAGAAATGGATGTGCGCCAACACGAGTTTGTCGATTTATGAATTATGATGTATTGAATATCCTAATGCACACATCGAAACTTGTATTGTGTACACGGGTTGAACTTATCTTGACATTATTAACGACAACTTTTGAATAGCTTGAAATGATAATGTATAAATAACACTTAACTGCACACATACATCATGCACAGTATTCTATACACCTAGAAACGACATCTGAATACAGATTAGTGTTGATCTGGGATTGCGTTTTAATCCCGCGAAGAGACACACGAATGTTTATTAAGGTGATCTATTATGTGACACAGTTTTCAAATTTGAATTTCTCGAAAAGAACAATTCAAATACATTATGTATGTATTTATTTATACAATTAATAATTTATCCTAATATATTATTCTATTGTTACTGAAAACTAAATGAGTCTGTTAACTGATAAAGTATTTAATATGCTTTGTAATTAAGACAGTAATATATTATGTGATTAAATGGCACTTTCATTTGAATTATTTTATCTTTGATATACACAACATTTTGGTAAAAGTTTGCTTACAAAACAAAATTACGTTCAATAATTTATACTCAATGAAAACGTGTGTTGACAAAGTTAGCTAAGTTTATTATTTGATGTTTCACTATTTTCTACTAAAACGATGATAGGAAATATATATATTTTATGGGTGACTCAGAGAATGAAGTGAAAAGGCATTTGTCTATTGCTCCCAATAAAGATAAACAAATACTATATGATTTGCAATTTATGTTGCATAGAAATAATTGGTACATTTGTAGTTTTAAGAATGCACTCGATTTGATGTCATCCAATCCAAGTAGGTACAATATAAGAAAATAGTAGTTTTTTCATCCTCATTTTTTTATATAAAATAGTCGAATACCTCTCGGGCGAAGCCGGGTAAACCAGCTAGTATATATATTTATATATATAAACGAAAGGTTTAAAACCAGTGATATTGATTTTTTTTTTAACTTTTTGGTACAATGGTATCTAATAATAATCAAATCGAGATATTTTACTAAAAAAATATAGGCACTAATAATAAAAATCACAACAAATAAATTATCATTTGATTTCAACACTTGATTATATTTTAAAACCTTTTTGTATTTCACATTTAATCATGTGCAAATTGTATGGATGATAATCAAACGAGGCTCTTTACAGTGGCCTTCTAATCCCTCACATAAATGAGTTGGCAAAAACTTCCCATAAATGTTATCACATCAATATCATCAATCATCTTAGTTTTCTTATTCTTTATACTTTAAACTTACACTTATGGAATTCTCTATGAGATGATTAAAACATATTTGGCACGAGCATGCATTCAAGGGTAGGCCAGAAAAATAATGAAACTTTAAAATATATATATATATATATATATATATATATATATATATATATATATATTTCAGGGCAGAAACTTACATTTTATTAGCGTTTAAAATATGCTACGATTTATCCAAACAAAAAAATAAATAAATAAATAAATAACATTACTTCTGTAAGTATTTACCGATAAAATGTGTATTTACTCCAAGAATGCATATGAATAAACAAACGTTCCTAATTGAATATTTTTATAAAATCGATTGTTTCACAACAGTTTCAAGCTTTATACATTTGGATGGGATGTTATATTAATTATAGTTTTAAGATATCAACATAATTTTTGGATACATATACCATTTTGTTTAGCATAGTATAGTGTTTATACTCAGTATTTTGCACGCAACTAATTTGCACTGATTACATACAATTAATTTCGTTTAATCAAAATAAATGATGCAGAATTCAAATTGCTCCAATAAACGTAGGTTTAATACAGCATTGGTGTATTAATTTTAATTTATTTTTGTGTTTTAGGGAATTATGGCTACGAGCAATACACCGAATACACAGCCAAAAAAGGCGGAATCAACAGGTCGACTTACAAAAAACCAGTTCCGTCTCAAACATGACAATGGTTGGATTTTACAAATATACTATATACATTGCAAATAGATAATTACCAAGGTTTTCTAAAAATTTTTTTAGGACACGCTGGATGGTACAGATTACCATGCCAACAATACATCACAATTTCCAGGTAAATATTTAATTACTACATTTTCGCTGTGATCGTTCTCACCACAACACGCTCGCACCAATATATTAAAATTCAATATTTAAAAAAAATTATATTTTTCCCATGAATAAACACATATATATTTTGTATAGGAATTATTTACATCGGTTCTAGGGTAGTTTAACTACTATTTATAAGATTTGAATGCTATTAATTTAATTCGTAATTAAATATTATTGAATTATTAATGAAATTCATGTTATTAACCCTAAATATTAAATTAATCATGAGTAATATGTTCTCAATAGTATGGCCTTTTTGAGAAGTTTGTTCCCAAAAGAGACCCTAATCACTAACGATAGGATTGCCATAAGAAGGCATAACGCCTTATAACCTTATATGTTGGATTATTTTAACAAAACCTATAAGGCTTGCACAGTAGTATTAAAAGGACATATAAATATTTACAAATGCAATTTTAAGTACCAAATCTACTCCAAAAAGTGATATACATTTTTTTTTCAGAAAACGAAATACCTACCTATCTTACTTTTTAATTATCTATTCTGTGTATGTGTGTTTGTGTGGATTTACATTATTAACTCGTATGAAATACAAACATGCGTGTAGCTTGTATAGTTTTTAGTCTAACATAGAAAAATAAATATTTAGACATTCCAATGTGAAAATAAGAAAATCTCAACTCACATGGGTAATAATATTAACTCATAACATTATTATTATAGATAACCGATATTTTAGGAAGAAACTTTTATTCATTTTTTGCACTTTAAGTTCATATGATAGAACATGTTATTTATTTGAAACCATAATGTATTCAAAGACTTTAATATGTAGGTCAAAAAACAATATATAGGTATATGTATGAAATATCATATTTTAATTTTTTTTTTTTTTTGTTAAAAATTAAATTAAATTGTTCTATGTACAATGAGTTCTAATAAATCGAATACAATATCAAAATAACATACACAAAAACTTATCATTATTGTTAATTATCTACATATTATTATATTACGTAGCCTTATTACACGAATGAGTATTGTTTTTACAGGAAAACCTTATAATATGTCCAAGCCGGCGTTTCCTGTTATGATAATTACTTTAAATAATTATTATTGTATTTAGTGAACTAAAACAATGTAACCGTTTCAGCCGATTTCCTTCAGTCAAATAACTTTTGTACGTTTGTATCTATGACACTAATCACTCAATTTGTAAAGATGTAAACACGGAAAAAATTAACAACTTATCAACGAAACGTTTCGTGCAAAACTATTTAACCACTCAAACCCATATTTATCTCTGTACAAGGGGAAAAAATCGTCTTAGACAAGCCCGGAATTCGTTTTCGGTTTCGGAGACCTCGGCAGTCTTTAGCATCACAAACGTATAGGAGAGTACCATGCTTCTAAGACACAACATTTTTGCGTTGTCGAGCAAGGTTTTGTTGTTATTTTTCAATGTGAAAAGAAAATAACTCATCGATTATTATTTATGTATTAAATACCAAGCGTCCACGGTTGTCACATTATCGTTTGATCGAAATATTGTTTATACCGGTAAGTTTCTACCAAATGTGAACTCGATAATGGAGAAACAAATTCCAAAGTATTTGATGTTTTCAAGTTTGAGTCGACATATTTTATCAAACGGGCAATGTAACCAACACGTGTGAAAGATTATCAACACGTTTTATCAATGGCGTGACAATTTTCATCTTATTTGCTAATGAGTTTTTCCTTTTTCAAACTTTATTTCTGTAGACAAAAGTGTACATTATTTGAGTAAAAGCGTACAGCTATTATTAAGACAACGAAATATAATGTATTTCAAATTTAAGAAATTATTATGTGTATGTACTAATAACATAAAGCGGTTTCAAGCAGTAACTCAAGAAAGCATAGTATTGAGTTCTTAAAAAAAAATCAAAATTTAATATATAACAAGTATCTAGAGTCTAGACCATAAAAAATAATACAGGACAGGATGCCTTACAATATTTAGTATTTAACGCTGTATGAGAATATTACCATCAGCAATATACGCGTATCTAAATATTAGAAAACCGTAATGATTTATATGTATTTTACTTTTTTCTTTATTAATCTTCTATAAATATAAAACGTTTGGTAGTCATGTTGGCTAAAAATAAACTAAGGAATATTTATTGCGAATTGAAAAGTTGTTCGAATAGTTAATGAGTACAAAATTAAAATATATTGAATCAAAATAATTTGAAATAATAGATATTCATGGTGAGGTCACTGTTTACTTAAAATTGATGAAATATTTAAGTCAAATATTGATTCAATATTAAAAACTGTATTGTCTATTTTCTATGAGCCTTTGCGAAAATCATAAGATTTCAATAAATGTACAAACTGGTTTTATTCTTCGATGAATGACCGATTCTAGTCAATTTAAAAGGTGCAAGGGTTTCTTCGCTAAAATTGTAAGTATTTCAATAAAAAATAAAAGTGACAACTATCACCAATTATCCTTATAATATTATCACTTATCACATATTTAACACTACTTTAATATAAGTACATTGTTTTCAACTCAAAACAATAAATAACATTTTAAAATTTATGTAACTTCGTTTTAATATTTTAGCTGTATACTAGTACCTTGTGATATTAAATACAGCTTATGTCAAAGAAATAAGGGAGACTCCGTATACTCGTTGTTTCTAAAAATCATCTGTTTACTTTCGATGTACTCAGGGAGTTTAAAAGATTATCTCGCTAGGCCACGTTGGGGTTTCGATCATTTTAAGTCATTTAGAATATATGCCTTAACGTGTGTCAATGAACTCTATGCTTGCTAACTTTGTATTATTCCTCAATCCAATTATTTTGAAAATTTAAAAACTGTTCTATAAATAAATAAAATCGTAGTCACAATATAAGACGGAACTCTTCAAAAATTATGTCTAGCAGGTTAGTAAACGTTTACAATAATAATGTAATCACTTTGTAAAGAATAAATAGAACGTATATTTATTACAAAAAGTAATTTGATATTGAAGTTATTTTTCAACTTACCAAAACATATATTTTCTTTCGATAAAAATAAGTATTTACCTATAGTATAATATTCATACAGGTAATGTCTATACTCACGTTTACGTAAAATATTTTACGTAACATTTTTTTTCTACTCGTACGAAAACATTGAAAATGTAATGATGGCATACATATCTTTTCGAAACAATTTTATTATTTTTATAATATTATGACAACGTATTGCTACATTTATTTTAATTATCTTTTATGTGAATAACATCACGAGTTTATTATTCTCTATTACATATTACTGATAGTTTTAAATTTCTAATTTAGGAATAACTTCCTAATAATTAATTTAATTAATGAATATAAAATGTTTAAGAACACGTATTTATTAACCAATTTCCTACAGTTTTTTAAATTTACATGGTGGTATTTTTTCAGTGTCGATAGTGTATATTGTATCCAATTACATATGAGTGCTTATATAGGTGCCTACTACATAGAATTCTTGAATAACTTTTATTTTTTTATAAAGTAAATATCCACATATAATATATTATGTATACATACATAATATACACGAGTATGATCTGTGAGATAACATGTAAAGGTGCAGGTCAAATTATTCTTCGAGTTTCTCATTTCATGAGTAAACACAAAAATAATTAAGTTCTAAGACGAGACAAAAAAATAATTTCAAGGTTGGATGGGTGATTTTAGTTAACAATATTTCTATTGACATCACATTTAAAAAATAAATAATTTTCTTTAACAAAAATAATAAGTGTGATGAATAATATATTTTAATTATTTTCAAATTGTGCATTTTTTATTTATGCGAGATATTGTAATTTAAACTACTTACGAATTCGATAGTGAAAATGAAAATAATAGTTTATTCGTTCAATCAACTTCATTTTTTATAAAATTATTGTCAATCAACCTTGTACATTAATAATGAATGTATAAAATTCGAAGGTTAACTAGCAAAACATATTAAACGAATATTGACATTACCTGAGTTACAAATAATTTATTTTTTAAAATTCTTAATTTTGAAACATTTTTAAATATTGAAGAAATGTGTATAGTTTTTAAACTAATAATAATAATTGAATTATCAAGGGATATAATATAAACATGACGTATGATCTCTTATTACCCTTATCGGATTTTATAAGTTGTTTTTTTTTTATTATTATATTATATTAGTGCATTTGATACGTGCAGACGTATAAATAAAATAAAATATCCTATTTTCCACAATATAGGTACCTATACAATGAATTGATTTGTAAGAGGTGAAAAATTGTTCTGTGATTTAATTACCAATTTATAAACATACCGTTAGCCATATTTTCTTCATCTTAAGGAATGCAACAGTATAATAAAGCCTTTATTGGATTTGTTTAATCAATCAAAATTAACATTAAAATACGTAAATTTAAAAAAACATAAATTATCATTTAGAATGTAGATAAAGTAACTATTCAACTTTTAGCTTTATAAGCACACAAAAATAAAATATGAAAACTATGAAAAGGCAAGCCATAATCATTCCTGTGATTTATTTTTGACAGTGAGACCTAATCGAAATAGAATTTATTTACTAAATAATTTTTAATAACACATTTTTCAAATACATTTTTAATGTATTTTAATCATAATAAAATAGACATTACAATCCACAATAGTTGTATTAGTTCGTCATAGCTACATAAAATAAAAACGCCACGCATCAATAACTGTTCATATGATACACATCGTACCTACTCAAGCTTAAAAATAGGTTAAATGATACGGAAATGAATTCTAGTTTTACGCAGTTACTCTTTTATCGCGTTTTCATGTATGAGTAAATCATGTACCTGTTTAACTATGGACTTTAATAATTTATATTTTATAAATATCACACGTTTCGTCATTTAAATCAAATTCAACGATTACGATTCTTCTAGTTTTATATGGCTCAAACTTTTTAATCGGTACAATTATGTTTATCGAATCGCACTGCTTACCAAAATAATCAGTGGAAAATAATCACAAAAAAAAAAAAATGTAATACAAGGTTGTAAAATAAAATAAAAGTTTGAAAGGATATCTCACATATAGCTGAGATTCCCAATTAGGCACCTACATCAATTTTACAAAAGCATAACTTAGCAGTTAGCACCATTCGAGAATATGTCAGAAAGTGTTCTTCTGTACAACGTTAAAAATATATGATTTAAGCCTGAGTGTAAACTTGAAGTTAAATCTCATGTAGTTTTTCAAAGTTGTTTTGTTAGGTATAATAAATAACTTATAAAGCATTATGTTCATTTTGAATATGTTTGTAAATTGTCGTAAGTATAAGATGCGAGAGTAAAATCATCTGTTATCATATGGAGATTTTTGAGCAAAATGAGTTCATTGAATACTATTTTATTAATAATTTTTAAGTACCCAATGACACATTAACATTTGTACGTGACATTGATATATGTATATATATATATATATATCATATTTTTCTCTAACACTTTATCTCAATGATTCCGAGTGAAATTAATATTTTGTTTATTTCATTTTTTACTTTTTGTTGTTATTATAAAAAAGTTTTTTATGGTATCGTATGTACAGTAAAAGAAAAGGAAATATCTAATGATAAATAGATTTTTATCGCACCTATAAATATTTAGTCAAATTACATTATAAACTTTGAAGAGAACATCATAATGTATATTATTTTGGAATTCATCCAATTACATTTTAGATTTATAGAATTTATAGGTGTAAAAAATTGGTATGAATCCAAAAAAAAAAAAAAATCATAAACATGAGTGCAGTTTAATAATCATAAATACTTCCAATGCTTTGTGAACAAAATTCTTTAGTTTGTCCTTTTTATCTTCATTTTCTTTTATGACTTTTTATTTTTTTAATTTGTTAAAATATTTAGTAGGTACTATTCATACTTTATATATAAGATAAATATATTTAAATAAAATAAATATTTTTAAATTGCTTCTAGGTATTATTAGGTACCTACTTTTATTAAAACACATAAATATATTGTTATAAAATACTGGACTTCGTGTTGCAGTTTTAAAAAAAGTTTATGAATAACATCGGTATTTTTCGTGTGAGTAAATTATTTCGCCCGATTATCGATTTAGCAGGTAACCGTATGCTGTGACAAAACGAATCAACTCGTGCGTAATATTACATTCGACAGAGAATAAAGAGTGTGCCGTTACAGCATGGGCGTGCTTAAGGGAGTGCTTAAATCAACTTAAATCCCCACGTTGACTGTTATACATTTTAATTTTTTTTTTTTTTTGCATAACGATATTTCTTTTTTCTTGAACTTGTATCAGGCAATTTCCTACGCACAAAAACTTCCTTTCCAATCAATCCTGCGTTGTTTATTTATATTTTGTAATATTTACATTGATTCCGATTGAAATTAGGATTTAGGTATAATTATTTAATTAAAATTACCAATTGTACAATAACATGGTTACAACGTCATCATCTTGTTTTTTACTACATATTATAAAGAAAGGCTTCATTGCATGATGAATTTGATTTATTTTATAACAACGAGATGTAATATAAAGAGCAATTTTGACCCCACCCCCTCCCATTAAAAATTCCTGAGCACGCCTCTGCGGTATTGACGGAGCACCGACCACAGTGGTTGAATTCGACGACGCGTGTTTGCGATTAAACGTATCTGTGCGTACGTTCACCGCGTGAAATATTTGAATAGCTAACGAACCCATGAGCATAAACATAGTTGACTCGTAGACATAATTAGCTGTCGGGAAAAACGTAACGTCATAACCAAATTCTCATGACCTAGCCGGGCTAGCCCTCTGACTGCACCGTACACTGCGCGCGATGGAATACGGCAAAATCAATTAAAACGCATAAACAAAGCATGTATGATACATAATATTATGTACACTACGTAATAAGTATACTTGCCCTATGTATTATGGTCGGTGAACTAAGCGGACGCGTGTGCACGTGTGTGTGCACGTGTGTGTGTGTGTGTGTGTGTGTGTGTGTGTGTGTGTGTGTGTGTGTGTGTGTGTGTGTGTGTGTGTGTGTGTGTGTGTGTGTGTGTGTGTGTGTGTGTTGTGTGTGTGTGTGTGTGTGTGTGTGTGTGTGTCTGCAGAGCTGGGGTGAGGAAAGCAAAAATGTATCCCCAGGTGCAAAATTATTTAAATTCTTCTGGGCGTAATTATAATAAATTGTGGACAATATGCTTTCGCAACCGCATTGAATATGTTATTATGATTTTACCACCATTAAAATTTATAGCAGTGGTAATAGTACGGTGTGGGATCATCAGTGAAATATGGTGTATTTAAAAAACTATAGCGAAGAATTTACTTCGCTATGGTAGTAAATCGATTTCATAAATTCGTTCGATCAGAGTGAGTAAAACATTAATACACACACACACACACACACACACACACACACACACACACACACACACACACACACACACACATACACACACACACACAATCAGAAACAGTATACTATTGAATAGCTACTTTACTTTATTTTAGGTTTGCTTTGTTTTGTAAATTATAGAAAAGTACTGTATGCCCGGATATTGCACATTTCAGTATCTAACGAATTTATATAAATTATGCCACTGACAAAAAAAATGCGTACCTAGGTGTTCAAAAACTATTTTCCCCTGATTTTCGAAATCTTAGATCCGGCTGTGTGAGTGTGTGTGTGTGTGTGTGTGTGTGTGTAGTATTTTAATATATAATGCTCGTGAGGGGGTTTCGCGATATGATTAATAAAGAACTGGGTGGAGACGATATATTACGGGACCGTGAAAGTAAAAAATTGTGCTCTATCTCGGGGCCCGATGAATTTTTGTGACAAAACGGACGAGTTTAGCTGTAGAATATTACATAAGCGTCGATGTCATGGGGTTGAATCAGAGACGAGGAAAATAAATAACGTCTGTGGTGAATTGTTACTGCGACGGCGGAGTGTAGAAGTGTGTGTAGTGTATGATGGCGCTCGGGGCACTGCAGCAAGTCCGTGACAAACTGCCACCGTCGTCTGTGGAAACGCCGATCAGTTTTTTTCACTCCCTCTCGCACACATTATTTCCCGGCGTATCATTTTCCAGATAGAGAATTTGTCATTATCGTTTATTTAATACTCACGATTTTATTACCACGCGCACACACACACACACACACACACACACACACACACACACACACACACACACACACACACACACACACACACACACACACACACACACACACACACACACACACACACACTCAAATACATGAGAAAATCGAATCTCTACCGTTCACTCGACTATTACTTACACGACCTAGCGATCAGCGACCGATGACGTCGTAAAAATAATACCGTGTGACCGGCCAGAATGTACTACATGCGCGCATACGTTTACTGCACAAATAACCAGTAAATCTTGTATGTCGATAGGCGCACGGTGATGGAGAATTAATGTCGTTAAAGAGGTGCCGACCGTTTATATCGACGTTTTCCACGTCGTGTCAAAATATAATTTCAAATTAAATCACGCAATAACGCGTGCTCCACGAACTGATAATTAAAATTTATGTCCTCCGTTTTTTTTCTCGCAACGAATCGTAATAATATGCCTTGTTCGCTTTTGTTTAAAAAAATTAAAAAAACACGTTTACTTCACGAGTATTGTTCAATTAAAACCGAAATAAAATTTTGAAATATATACATGCAGGTACAATGCATGTGTAATAATTGCTTCGAGCTGGTGATATTCTACATATACTCGTGTATATATATATTTATATTATGTACATAGGCTGATAACTATATTCTATGGGGGTCACTCGATATAGTAGTAAATTACATCGCTTTGTTGTGAAATTCGGTACAACAACACTGTATAATCTCATAACTGATTTGGTTTAAAACAATTCGAGATAGCTAGATAGATTTACCTATTTATCATCCACCCGATAGGCTGTACGTTATAATAACGCGATCAACGTTGATGTATTATAGCCTAAAGTTTATGTGTATAAGTATTTTACACTAACACGCTTTAATTAGCTACATGCGAGGAAATCATAATTCATCCAAAATCAAGCGTGTAATGAGTAAAATATAGTATGTCATATAATAAACTATTTATACTTAGTATGACTCGCACTTTCGACGTACATGATTAAATCGTGTTGAGATTCATAGGCATAAAAAGAAAAAACAACGTATCATAATCAATTAATGAGTTTGTGAAATTGTTTAAATTTTGTCCGATAATGTGTTATTTGAAATAAGTTTTGTAATTTGAATATAATTTAGAAGTTTGGAGCTTCTTGCACGGTTACAGAATCTATTCACTTATTTCAAAAAGCAAGAAAAAATTATACACTTATACGTCATAATGTTTTATGTATGCACTAAGCAATCTCTACACACAATAAAATATAGAGATACAAGTACACCACATTTTTGACATACCCGTTTACAATGTTAGAAAAAATATTAAAATACTAGCCACGAAGAAAAACTTTTTTTCGTCGTCCTTAAAATTTATATATTTTTTATTCGATGAAAAGTTTTCTTATTATATTCTTAGCATCTATTTATTATTTTACATAAATATTAAATTATATATACGATTATTACACAACTCAATCGTAGTTGACTAATAGAATTACAAGTTGTCAAGATAAAAACCATTTAAGATATTTTACAATAATCACACTTCAAACATAGTATTTACACATATTTTAAGTTTTTAACAATTTATTTGAATTCGATTTATATAGATACGCAAATTCATATTTCATAAATTAGTACTCGGTATTCGTATTTGTATATTCAATATCCAAAACAACTTTCAGGTGTCATATCCCAAAAGTTCACATATTTTACAATGTGTAAGATACATTTCATAACACACTTTTAATTAATTACAATGTTATTCACCTCACCAAGATGATTTGTGGCCAATACGTTTTTAGCGTTTCCTCTCTGATAAATAGTGTTAATCGTGGAACACGCGTGGCACCATTATCCGTCTCTGAGATTCAGTTTAATCACACGTCTGTATAGAAGGGTTATCGATTACTTACACCAAAATATTATTGTGGAATAATTTATCGATTCACTGACACTGGTCATTGGATTGTACTCTAGTTGTACTTGTATAGTGGTGTTGTATAAAAAAAAAGTAGTTCGTTTATGTCGTATCAGTTATTAATTAAAATTTACAGAAAATTATCAGACACAAATTTGTTTTATCAAACGTATAAATACAAACGCGTTAAATCCACAGGTATAATTGAAACATTAGCTATACCGTATTCCGTATTAGTTCTGAATGATATGGTTTGTATAACTGTTCATTTTTTTCTTTAAGTCAGCGCTTAAATTCTCATTATATGATTGAGTTATAAATAACATTTCAAGACATTAATGAAAACTTGTTTGCTCAACAAAGTTAAAAGTCTTCGTTCGTTTTGAAAAACGATAGGGAAGTCATAAGTAAATAAATGAAATGATTGATCAATAAAAATCGATTAGTATGCAAACAATTATTATTATATGCGTTTAATTTGTCGAATTTTGGTACCGAAGAAAGAGCGTGATAAAATGTTAAAATGCGTCACGAAAACAGTAAGAAAAACCGCATAAATATCTAAACACTAGTAATAATAATGAACAAGATGATACAGAAAATTTATAAAATTTCTGAGCAAAGAGAGAAGAAAATTGTTTTTCCGAGCACACTGAAAACGTTAGCTGTGAAGAGTTTGCTGTGAGAACCCGGACACGTCTGGGGATCGAATAAATAACAACGGCCATAGGTTTATCACAATTGTCTTGATCTTTCGACGTTTCGACCCGCCAGAAAGTAGGCGCAACATTTTCAACGGCATCCCGTGCTTTTCCTGAAAAACCCCTAGAGTTGTGGCGCTGTCATCGGGCGAAAACCTATCCGAAAACAAGACGACTGCGTCGAACCGTCGTACCCGCTGAACATGAAAAAATAACAACTCGTTCGTAAGACGCGTACGTCGCGCCGCGAAAACAGACTCGGTCGCACCGCTCGGCGGTCATAATAATCGCGTTAAGAACGTAAATGCACTTGATTTATAGCCGAACGTTTCGTCCGTGCCGCTATCAACCGATCATTATAATATATTATAATAAACGGTATTGCGCGAGTCTGCGGACCGCACGTGACGCCGTCGAGTTTAAATACGCGTTAGACACGTCACACACGCCTGACGTGTAGCTTTTTATCCCCGTCCGCGCCGTGCGCCGCGCATCCATATAATACGTCCTGTCGAGCATGTCGTACATCGGAGTCGCATATTGATGTAATCGTTTCATTTTTATTTTATTTTTTATTTACGTTCTACGTAAAATAATCAATATCTTATGCCGCGCGAATGTTTGTACATGCAGACGCTGTCATATACACGAGTGTGTGTGCACGAAAATCGTTTTTCATATTTTTTTAATCTTCTGTCGAGAAACACTTTGCTATTCCACCGACTAAGTTCAACTGATACTTTTATAAGCCAGATATCACGTGATCCGCTGTATGCCCCGAGAAGACGGCTAGTGGAGCGATTCTCAAACTGGGATCACGAACAATCTTTTTACGGTCGCCAATATATAAAATAACTAATAATATACACTATGATATTATAATACATCTATTAATAATAAATAACTAGTAAAGTGTTTTTGTAAATATTATCATAATAATCATTGTTGAGAATTATTACAATTGATAAAAGTTTAGGATCACCCATAAAAACATTATAGGTTACATCATAGGTTACGGAAACGTGTGACACGCGTGAAGAATGAAAGAACACTGATCTTGTACAGTGCATATTTTGACTCTGGCGCTCAGATGAGTTTTTCATCGTGGATGTTTAAATCTCGTTACAGTAATTATTGACTCAGTTCTTCGAGAGTCATTCAACTGAAGAATATGCGGCACGTCTTTATTGCCACTCCAAATTACGCCGTGACCTACGGCACTGTTTTGGTATTAGTGTACGTATATACCACAGGGTGACATATTTTTCTCAAAATATTATTTAGACGATTTAAACTCTTTAAATTTGTTCTAAAACATGTAAAAATAATATGTGTGGATTTTAGTCACTATCGATCAACGTTTTTTTTTTTATTTATTGAAAATTAAATGTATCAAAATATTACATATTACAACAAGTTAGTTATAAGAAAATAAATAACAATAACAATAGCAATTTAATTTAGAGATATATAATATAATATATTGTGTGTTTGTGTTACGGAGTAAGAGTTATAGGGAGTGTTATTTTGTTTATTAAGGATGTTAAAACAGTGAGAAGAGGGTTAAGGATAGATTTTAGTTCGTCGAGGAATTTGGTGATGATGTGTAGAGATTGATCGGGTGGTGGTTTGTTAGCTGCGATTTCGGCGTATGACGGTTTTTCTTTTAAGTTTGGACTGGGGGCTTCATTTCCACTTCTTCGAGATGGAGGTGGTATAGCAAGTGTTGGAATAGGTTGATTTTCTTTATTTATTTTTTTAGCTTTAGGTTTGGTGCGGTTTAATATTTTTTTAAGGGATTGGCATCCTTTGTCGTTTGCAGTGTGATTTCCACCGCAATTTGCACATTTTGCGGGTTCCTCCCGTTTTTTTGTGCATTCGTCAGTTGAGTGTTCTGATCCGCATTTCACGCAGCGTGGATTTTGATGGCAGTAATTTTTTCGTGTGTGTCCATATTTTTGGCAATTATGACATCGAGGAGGACCGTCTTTTTAGATATTCGAATTTCACTATTGAGTTTAATATTTTTGTTATTTTGAATATTTCTCTATTATTATTGTTACGGGCCAGGCCTATATTAAATGGAGGAAGTGGTAACTCGTTCGTGTGGTGTGTTATTTTTGAGATACTGTCGACTTTGTGCAGAAGGTCACTAAGGTAGTTTATAATATCCACTGCAGGCGCGGAGTGGTGAAGGTGGCGTAGCACGACTCGGAAAGGAACGAGGGAGATAAGAATGGTAATCGTAATTGGCTTCAACTAGATATGATTTAATGGTCATCCAGTTATCACGTGTGTTTGACCAAACGATAATATTAGATCTATTAGCTTTGCATGTGAAACCCTCTGGTCCCACTATGCTAGTTAAATCTTTTTTGAGGATTATGAAATCAGTAACGTTTGTTAGTACGAAATTTGGGAGTTTTATCTTACTCGGTTCTGGCGAGGTCTTGGTAGTTTGTGAGGCGAGCTGAGATTCTGTTTGCACGAAAAAATTGTCTAGTTCCTCCATTTCTAGAACTTCGAAACGATTTGGTGTTACGAAAACTTTGTTTTTCTTATCCACGTAGGTCGGGGAGTTTGAAGAGGTCGACGAGAGAACTCTCTTTGTAGGATTTCCCATAGTTTTCTTTCTACGAACTGTATTTTTGTTTAGAATAACAATTGGTGAAACCGTGGCCATTTAACGTTTTTAATGCCTCGTTGCGATAATTAAATGAAAAGATAAGGTACGATACGCGACGCATTACGAAACTACGGCGGCGTACTAGTTATCGCTTCAGCTGTCTGAGCGCAACTATCGATCAACATTAAGATGTGTTCCAAAAGGGTTGGACATTTTAACTTTGAGGTATTTTTTCAGTTTTTTCAATTTATTTAAAAAATTATTGTACTTTACGACAAAAGTGTATAGTTTTTATGAATACGCTCGTTTTAATATACAAAATATTTCTGCGAAAAATCACTTAAATCTTTCACTCAGCGAGAACATCGATATTGAAAATACTATACGCGATTGCTTTTTTTTTTTTTTTTATCATTTTTCACGTTTTGCTTCTAAACAACATGTGTTTAAGTTATGTGAATAATTAACGACGAATCCGACGCGTATTCTATGTGTTTGCCAATTGATAAAACTCAGATAATACCACATCAGAATATTGTTATAACCGCGAAATAATAATACATGACGTGCCTGTCGTTCTGTCATTTCATTATAATAGCTGTGCCGTTCACCATTGACAACTACATCATCGTTTTTAGCAATCCTGCACACTACTTGAGCGTCGGCCCGAAATACCGCCACTCGTATCCACCGCTGCGATCTCATTGTGTGCGACTGCAGTAAAACCCGCCGGCACGTCGATTCCGCGCAGTTCCGGTAATAATATCGCAGACACGCGTACCGAGTGACTATGCGAATTATTGAGTAGCCTATATAGACCACGCAAAGCGAAGCACTGTGAAAATATCCGATCTTTCGGTGGTATTCTCAAAAGACAACCTAACGTTGTCGTAATACGTCGGTCTTACGCGTGTTTATGTAGACAAACACAATAGCTATTTCCGATCGCACCTATTATAGCTTACATAATATTACTTACTGTAGATAACTGTCACGGAAACACATCAGGTTAATTTGACGGAACATTTTTCATGGCTTATTAATTTAGTTGTTGTGTTAGAGCATGCCAGATGCACGTTTAAAATTGTCTCTACTTTGGTTGGTGTCCGTTTGTTTTCCCACACAAATAATGAGTTTGGAATAAACTTAACAACTTTTATAAAACCAAAAAAAAAAAAATAAATAAAAAATAAATTTATTTCAGATTAGATTGGAATATCATAGTATCGCACATAGTTGTTATTAATGCCCGTCATTCGTTTCCACGAGTTTTTAATTTTTGTACACACGGCACATACACGCACACGTTTTCTGAAGCTGCTTGAAAATAAATATGCTGTTACAAATCGTATTATGATTTATATCGTTAAAATTAAATTGTTAGTATTTCCATTTGAACAACTCACAAAGTATTATTTACCCGTCAGTTGTTTCTGTATATTTATATTTGCTGAGTAAAAATGTTAAAACTTCTAAGGCTACCTTGAATCACGTATTATTATATCGGGTTTACTTTTTCAGTTGCGTCGCCTGAGCTTTGACTCATGCACGTTGTACATACGCATTTGATAAACTGCATGAGCCAAACATTGCGTGTATATTGTATATTAAACAGAGTGCAGTAAAAACGTATTTTAGAACACTGATAAACGTTTATTTCTTGACCGAAAATGCAATGTTGATTAAGTGACATTTCCACTGTTATCAAATAGCATTATCACGCAATTTATAGTGTACCTATACAAAATATCTACATAATTTATTAGAAACGTATAATGAATTTTTAAATCATACTTACAATTTTTTTTTCAGAATATAAATGAAACGGACTAAATTTGAATCTCACGTAATAACTAGTGCTTTTATAATAGGTTATTTTAATAAATTATTTGATTTAAATTTGAATACGTTAAAGTTCCAAAGACGCAATTCACTCAGTCGCGCATTTTTTTTATAACTAGAAATGTTAATGCATATTTTTTTAATTCAGTTATGCAGAAAAATTAATGCTAATTCAAAATCAATTAGTTCAATTCATAAATATTATTAACCCTCGTTTACTCGGAATAGTAAATTGAATCACAGCTTTTCAAATTCATGAGAATTTTGACAATGTATATACTTCTAAAAAGTATTACAAAGTAAACACTATCGTACATATATATCGTCAATGTTTTTAGCTCAAAAATAGCTGAATAATTTAATCCGACATTTCCTAATTTTCTATCGTTTTAAAAGTACATACTTTAATAAAAATATTTATGAAATTATGATTTTTACTAATTTAATACTGGTTAATATCTAAAGTAATAACTAGTACCTACACACTAATTTTAATATACACTACACAAGAGTGTTTTTCACATTCTATCTAAACAATTATTTCAGATATTTGACAATTATTGTCATTCGATTATTTTATTTGGAACACAAATATGAAACTCAATATTTGTCATCCGTGTATTTTATCGTTTTGAAATAAATATTTAAAACTCCTAAAGGTAATGTAATTTTGAATTAAAATATATCAACAACTTTTATGTTCAAAGTTATATGCAAAATAATCCTTTTAACTTGGATTTTATTGCTCGAGGTGCAAAGTTTATAAGAAAAACGATGACATAAATATAACTTTACATAATCATCTTTACGTTTGAAGAAATTAAATAGCTTACATTCAACTGAGGACTTCAAAAGGACCAATCGGAATTAGATCAAAGCCAGTTACTGTATAAATGCAGTTTAAATCGTTAATGTATGCTAACAGGTACAAATGTATCATATTGGTATATTCAATCGGAATAACTAAAAGAAAAGTTTGCTCCCATTACATATAATCCTCAAAGTTGTGTACAAATTTATGTCATTCGACGTGATTAAACTTTGGGCGAAGAGGGCTCTACAGAAAAGGTTTACCTTGCCCACCTGCGAGTATTGCTTTTATTAAATTATTTTTAATAAATAAATGTTACCTTTCCATAAAACATTGGACTCGTATTATTTTATTACAATAAGTAAAAATAAACATTGATTTTTCTATATTTTCAAAAGTACGTATGCCGATTATTTGGAACTTTAATCGCATTAAAAGACTAAAATATAGTTTATTTGCCACAATATCAATATCAGTTCGTCGCGTGTGCAAACAAAACTGTAATCACGTCAAATGTTAATAGAATTTTTGGATAACAACAGGATAGTGTGTAGGCTGTAGTGATTTACAACATTAATTTCAACGTCAGGAAATGCCAGGTGAAAATTATTGATTATATTGTTAAGGTATTATTTAATTTTTTTTCCGTCTCATTTATCCCCGCGAAATTATTCACGAGGGAACGTTCTTAATGAAAACAATAAATGATTATGACAATCATAACATTAATAGTACATATTAATAAACAATAAGTGATTTACACGATCGCCGAACGAAACGGAATGGACGATGATACATAATAAAGACAGAATACCACTCTATCTTTTACTATACGATTATATTATACCATTCAATCGGCATAAGATAACGAAAAAATAAATAGGACGAAACTCGTGAATCACAATGTTTTTGCCACTAAACGGAAATAATGCCGGCACGTATTAATGTGGAGTGATAAAAAAAGTAAAAAAAAACAATACAAAAAATGCAAAAAAAAAAAAAAATTGTGTGTATTCTTATAAATTGAAAATTCTGCAATACTTACCAATATTATTGATATAAGTTACTGTATTATATGGTTCATCAGAATGAGCAATCTAAATAAGTTTTGGATATTATACGTTATACACTTTTCATTGTATCCATGCATTAGGATAATATTATAATTTTAATATATCTGGTGAAAGATAACGAGATAGGTACCTATTTAACATACTGAACTTCCCGCTGGTTTTTCAATAATTTTGCGAGTCATCAGTCAAATTACCAATCAGATATAGATAGGCGTATACGATGCCCATGTTCGTATAAATTTAAATGCAAATAAAAATGTATCTCAAAATTTTAATAACTATTAGATAAAATAATAACAATTATAGGGCAAAGTTAATAATATAATATTCATTCCAATAAATATTTGGGTGAAATAAAATAACTCAGCAAAAATTTTAGAGATTCTGAATAATTAACGTATATGGTATGTAATAATCCAATTTGAGTTGAAATTATTATTCTTGTTGTTTTTTTCGTGTAGCCATATAGGCACCTAAAAAATCGTACGTAGAAGTTAGTACTTATAGATGTTTTTATGGAAAAATCTGTAGTAAGAAAAGTTATACATTAAAATGTAAAATAAAATAATTTTTAATTTATATGCTTTTGAAATACATTTTTAATTTAAGAATATTATTTAATTATAATGTACCTTTTATGTATAATTAAAATTATTTGTTATGCTGATAATTTTTGCTAAATATATCTTAGTTGCATCACATATGCATTTTGATTAGAATTATTTGAAAGACCCCGTAATCTGTATAAATTATAAATATAATTATTACCTGTATTGTGAGGTCAAGTTTATGACGAAATAGAAATTACATGCACTTAGTAAATTATTTTCTTTTATGATATTATTTAATAAAAAATTTTCATGGGACTCGTGTTTAAATTTTTTGCTGAATCCTATAAATGCCAGTAATTGAAGGGGATATAAAAAAAAACTAATGTGAAAATCTCAATTTACTTGAAATTTAAATTATTTACGAGCTAATGAAAAACTAAAAGAAATTTTCGTAATGTCTGGTTATAAGATGGCATAAGGATTTGATTAAAACTGATTTCTTCGTCAATTGAGTCATTTATTGTTGGAATCTAGATGAATATGTATCTTCTTAAATTTACAAAAAAAAAAAAATTGAGTAATAAATTATAAGTTACTACTTATTATAAATATAATGTAATATTTATTTGTTGACGTATAATTGCATAAAATATAGCAAATAATCTTGAACTCCCTATACTCGTTTTAAGACATATTACCCAAATCATATTCCTATTTATCTTTTAATCAATCTCTCAATTTCATTCATCACCAATTTTCTTAATGTGATCTCCTTAATATCATTTTTTACCATCATCTCCTCGGCTTCAAATCAAAATTTTTTTATTTCCATGACATCCCTTTTTCTTCTCGTAAATCCTCAGTTTTCTGGATCTTTTTAATTAAATCCTCGGTTGACTTATTCTTGTACGAAAGTTTTTTGCCACACTATATTGGTTTTGTTTACCTTAAATGTCTGTTAGTATATATATGTATTAACATTTTTGTATTCTTTGTTTTGTTTGTTAAAAAAGTAACCTCATTGTAAAAATAATTCATTGAGATATAAAAAATTATTATTTATTAATATGTATCAAGTTGTCAACAGGTTGCATAAAATTATTTTATTAAACGTACCCAATTACAAATTTGTAATAATTTCAAGTGATTAAAATTGTTTGCTAGAATAATAATTGACGTATGTTCATTGAAATAAATTTACAAGACTGATAAATTTCATTAATATCGTCCACAACGAAAAATATACGGATTTATAAATACAACAATGTTGTATTATTATATTTTGGATTTTACATTTTTATTGCCAATGTGCATTACCTTTGTGTCACAAGAGAGAGTTTGTTAAATTTTAAGATTAAGTTGCAAATCAAACTATTTTAAATGTTGACGCTTAAAGCTTCTCTCGAATATATCCATTATATTATTTAAAATTATAGGTGATTTTTATTTTTACCATTATATTTTATTTACAAACATTGTGCAGCATCACTTACTTCATTTGAGTCGTATGCTACATGATAAATGATTTAAAATAAAAATCACACCAAATAAATTACTGTCAACATTTGTATGTTATATCATGAATTCAATGACATAATACACACACACACACACACACACACACACACACACACACACACACACACACACACACACACACACATGTATGATATTCTAATTATTTTTTTATACTACTGGAATGTATTAAAATATAATATGTTGAATATTATATAAAATCTTAATAGTTTTAAATAAATGTACTGTATCTTACGGTTGAAAGCTTCCAACAAGCACTAGTATTTAATTTTAATTTTTTTAAGTAAATAGAAAAAATATCATAAATCATTGCATAAACAATTACTACTACATTATTTTAAATATCTAAGGGGAAGCAAATTATTGTTAAGAATTACAAACTTCAGAACACCGTCAACAGCGTAAAGACATTAGAAAACACTATACAATCTCAGTAACAATACAGAATCATTAATTTCGACTTTTATCAATTAAATTTGATAGATTATTATTACCAAAAGACTATTTTATATATGTGTATATAATATATACAATTTTTTTGCTCGTTGTTTCACCATTTGAAATAAAATGTTTATTGTCTGTTAAACCTAATATAAAAAAATATATTGAATTTGATAACGACTTGCCCGCGGAATATGCAGAAAAACGATAGTTGTATATAAATGGCAATATTTTAGTTATAACATTGTTGGCTGAAAACTTTATATTTAATACAACTGAACATATTATACAGGCGTATTTCCTTAATTTTAAAAACGTTATCATATATTCACGTTGAAATTCGTATCAGTCCATTCCCAAATAGTATATTTTAATAATATAACATTTTCGTTCTTACATTTTTTTTCATTTGATTTACGTTGTTGCGTTGTACAAAAACTTGAAAGTTAAGATTTGAATTGATAAATAAGGCTCAAAAATAAATTGTACAAAATGTACCTTGTCAATATTTTCAGCGCAATTTTTATTAACTCGACTAAATTAAATTTTAAATGTTTTTTTTTCTGTTTAGTATAGTCGCTAAGTCGTCTAAATTGAAACTTAAATTAGTTAAAATAACAATATGAATTTATTTTGTTTTCTTAGTTTTAATTCAAGACTATTTTTTTCCGTTTTATAGATTACTTATAATCAAAATAATAATCTGCTGGTACAATTTGTATTCATTTTGTGAATTTATCTTATCAAGTGAAGATACATATAAATATAATAGGTAATCGTGATTAGTTTTCATCATAAATGAATTCGTACGATTGTATTTAAGCAAATCAAATTTGAAAACAACCGTTATACTTATTTTATCTATCTATAAATCAATGAATTCCCGAAGAGTAAATAAATGTATGAAAATGATCTGCTTCCATACGTATAATGAGTATAATATTATTCATGCATAATATTCATATTGATAAAATGACTCTGTGAAATGTTAATATAATTGTGCCACGCCCTATTAAAACAAAAAGCTAAAATATGGTCCAGAAGAATTTATTTTGAAAGGAGTACCTACTAAATAAATTTTTTTTTAATTCATATATATGCTACTCCTATATAGAATCAGCAGCACCAAAAAACAATATTTAATTTTACTTTTTATTGGAAAAGAAATGCTTGATTGTATACCTCATAAAATATGAAAACTTTACATTTATTAAAGTTAACTTTTAAAGTTAATGTAAAAATTTTAAATTCACAAATAAGAATTTAATTATTGTACCAAGTGTATACACATTTTGACTTAACAATTGTTTCAGAGTAAAAGTAAAATATATTGTTTCACTTTCTTTGTTAAAGTTTTTTTTTTAATGACTAAAATTTTATTCTAAGGGTCTGAATACTAAACGTGTACTTGAAAAAACGTGATTTCATCTGCTTCACAATAATCGTTTAATATTAAAGTCTGTAATGTTTCCGTTAACGATTATTTTGATCATTTACGTGCAAATCTCAAACGTTTAACGATGCTTCTCGAACTCATTTATTGCCTTTGTATTGAGTTTACCAACAACTGACAAAACGACGGTGGTATTAAAGATTTCAGTTTACTATATTAGATGAACTGGTTATATTTGCAATTTCCTCTTGACAGCTCCGTGTGCATTCCTTTCCCTCATCACTCGAATAGCCATCGTTCTGACAACATAATTACAAGAACTGTTAATTACTATGTGAACTAGACAAAACCAATTTAACTTCAACACTGTTGTTATACGTCATAATTATGTCTAGAAATTACAAAATATTAATTGAAGAATATCTACTGTATGAGTACGCATTTTGAGCTGTACCAACGGACACAACAGATTCAACCGACATTTTATATTAATAATTAATAAAAGATTTTTAGATTTTTAACCAAATACGTTATTGTTACTGTCAAAATAAAAACGCATAGATTCTACGGTGTTTGTTAAAATAATAAGAAATTGCAGGAATCTAGAGTTTTAGAACTTTAGATCAAACAGAATGCACGAGCAGCTATATATACATTTTTATCACTCAATATAAGTCTTCTCTCAGCATCATAATAAATAGAAGATGAGATTTAAATTAAATCAGTGCAACAAAATGTAACCTTTTATTTATTTTTCATTACAAATTTATTTATAATTTATACTTCTTATAGTAAAATAAGTAAAACTAACGAAATTGGTAGAATAAATAAAAAAAAAACGTGGGTGTACCTATGTAAAAAAAAAATATTCATTGATGGTACCAATGTCCTACCTCTGGATTTAAAAACTTATTAATGAAAATTATAACGTACAAAAAAAAACGTCGTTCTCTTTATGAAAAACTAACATATGTTGAAGTGATACGTATTTATATTTATACGACGAGTCAATAATGATTTTCTTGAAATATTTAACAGCACAAATGATTTTTACTGGTCTAAAAAAATTTTAATCGACGAAACAAAAAACTTAATCATAGAACAAACCGCTCTCGTATTTTAATTCAAGTCAAATACAGTAAGTCGATAATTAGTGAATCATACTAAAACCAAAGACAAAGTTGATGTCAAAAGGGTAAATAAAAAAATCGTGTAACAAACTATACATTTTTTTTTTTTTTTGCTTACGAGCGCGCCACTAAGCTGTACTGATCGAACGGAAGTTCATGCTTCGTATGTGTATCGGTCTAAATATCCGTTAGTTATAATATAATCCGTGGACGCCTACCAGTACAACCGGAGCTCTCGATCGCTGAATTATAATTGTTGTTTGAACTGAAACAGCTGAATGTTCGCGTTAGTCTGGACGGCAGATAAGTAGTGCCCATGTGAACCGAGTAATGTGGATTTGTGTAGTGATCGCCGGCATCGAAACGGTTTTCGAAATAATTCACTCTCGCTCGCCTATTCGGTGCGGTCTAAACTTATTGCCGGCGAGCGTAGTTCAGAACAACGTACTACGAACTCGAACACTGTTACTACTCAAACGAATACGTTCAATTGTACAGAAGTTTTAGGTACAAATGAATTAATACGTTATGTAAGATTAAGTGAAATGTCGTGCTTGATGATGATGAGTGCTTTATGTATTGTTCCATAATCACTGAAATGGTCACAAGTATCATTCGGATGGCAATCGTTACATAATGTGTTTATATTTTGGTGACAATACCCCGCAGTGAATCGTTGGGGCACCCGGGAGTTGCACCGCAATTGACTTTTTTTTCAAAAGATATACGGCAACTGGGCCACAAAAATTGTACGTTTATACAAAATACATTCGGTAACTGAGCCATTAAACATTTTGGGTTTATAAGAGGTACATCTGATAACTGGACTGTTACTTAGCTATCTTAAATTTCGAGTGAAGTTCCAAAAAGAGTCTAAAAGTAATAAATTATGCTAGAAATTTGAAATCGTTACTTTATATTAAAAACGCGTGCGTCTTATCCTCATCAAAAGGTACCTTTTAAATTATCTGATACTAATCTGATACCTAAAAATAGTTCATGGTTTTCGTCGTTGTAGCTGAAAAATTCAGGAAATAAAAATACGGAAATAATTTGATATTTTGAAGTATAAGAACCTGAAATTTTTTAGTTTATTAAGTATCGTTTGGTCAGTGACGAACAACGATACGCGATATTCACGACAAAACATATTATAACATACGAATAAGGGCAACGATTATTTATTTTATATAGATATACATATTCTATTGCCCAATAAAGTAAACTTGGTTAAATTCATTTTTGGTGCGTATATACGTACATAATATATACCTATCGTGAAAATTTACAAAAACTTAACTTTTTTATATTGGATTCCCACCAATACTACGCCAGTTAACGATATATAATTTTACGAGTAAGTGCTTGTGTTATATATTTAAAGCCTATATCCTTTAAATATTTGTGTTATTTATTTTCTGTAACGAAACATCTGAAAAGACTAAACGAATTCGATTTCTTTTTACGCCTATGCTTTTTCAAACGGTACGCTTCCTAATAAACCCAAAAGAAACACGTGAATGTTGATCCGTAATTCAATTTTAGCGGTAACGAACTTAATTCACCAGCTCATCTCGAGGAAATGCAGTTTGCTCGTACGGGAACACGATTTAATGCGACGGGCCCGTAAACCAATATTCATAGTAACACTTAATTCCATTATTTGTGAGTATGGTGTTGAAATGGCCTCCCATTTAACGTATAGCTAGTAAATTAGAGGTACCTGCATAAGTGTTTACGAAATCATAAACTTCGCAAATATAATTATTACTCCATTTGTGTACACCAAACGTCATTCATAAGTTGGTACACTGTACATAATTACTATAACTGTTGTTCCCATTCAGACGCTTTAAATGGGAGCTCTAGTATTTTTATGACATTTAAACTTCTGAAATGATGAATAAAGTTTAATGCATCACATTTTGGTTTAAATGTTTTGAACTTTCAATTACCCAGTCTATCAATCATCCGTGAAACATTAATTTGTTTTGTTTTTTCTGTTTTTTAATTCAATATACTTGATAGACGTTCTTCGTATTTCGCTTGGTTTAAAATTTAAACATCGTCTCTACCGTTACAACTTAAAAATTTCGTGAAATAATCAATTAAGATTGCATTGACATATTTACTCCTGGGTCGTGGCAGTTCATGATTATTAGTCGGGCCACTGTTATTCTCAAATCTTACAATTTTTATATTTTTCGCAGTAAAATTTTTATTTTATTAGTATTTTATATGGTACGTGAAATAAATTCAAATATGCGTCCATGGTCAAATCACAATTGTCGCATAATGCTGAGACACGCAGTAAATGGGTACCTAATAGCGTTGCTGTCTACGTTCTTCAGCCATAACTGTAAATTATAATTCTCAAAACTGTATTTTCAAAAGTGGTGGACGAAACGCTCGTATAGTGCACATGCGACCGTTTACGAAACAAATAGTACGCTAGATGGACTCTTTTTTAATCCCACACGTGCGTGTAACACGTAGGCATCCGATGTAACGTACACGTGACTGCACCTGTGCATTCTAACAATAACGTCTAGATTCGGGTACACAGATTGTCGGCATCAGTTTTGCCACTAAAAGAATATGTGTGTGTGTGTGTGTGTACAGCTTTCAGTTGAGTTATTTTGTTTAGAGGTTTTTTGTGATGTTTTTGTTGGTACATTATTATAAGCCTTAAAAATTACATGCATTGCGATTCCCGATGCCGAATGACGAAAAAACTAATTTATACCGCTTACTGTCGAAATATTTTAGGCCACTACGTCGAACAAGGACAGGTCCCAACCTCTTCACGATTTTTCTAGATCCCAGTAATATTTTAAACAACAAATCGTTAAAATCGTATAATGCGCTTACGCAACAAAAACTATTTGTTTTCTCTATTCAAATATCTTTGATTATTTTGGAGATTTCGTTATGTCATCGACAACTTTTGATTTCGGCGATCGCTTTATAATTATTATATTGTGCCCGGTATAATTTGCATAGCATAATACACAAAAACAAAACAAATATTTCTTAAACGTTGAATTTTATTTGAAAACATCTGCATATTAAAACATTTATAGTTGTTTTAAGTAGACAATTTCTACATCACATCATATTTTATAGTCAGCTATAGCGATCACTTGGTTAGATATAAAATAACAAACATTTAACTTCATAATGTACCCCAGACCGCGGTGGTATTTACATTTTAAACAATGACGTATTGAGCAAAGAGGATTGTAATTTTTCTTTTTTTTTTTTTAAATACTTTAATCCTAAACGGCGGCATCCATTACACAGAGAGACCTAAACCTACACACTGTAATCTATACTCGGACCCAGTAAGCCGCATATGTGAATTTTAATTGTAGATATTTCTCTGGAGAAAATGCACGTTTTCTCGCAAATACCAAATTACCCTAATCATATATTGATAAACATTGTTATTTCCCCCGTGGATAGTAACCCACGCATTCAAAGAACTTTTGTAGCCCGTAGACTTGAAACTTAAACCGTCTATACGTCTATGTTTTTTACGAGTGACGCGCTTCAAATAAAGTAATAAAATCACTCTCTCTCTTTGATGATCCTTTATATGTTTCTCGGCCATATTGCGATCGGCACTATTAATTCACCATGCGCACACGCGTATACGTATTGAACCGATACAATCAATTAAGTTTCAATGAGGGTCAGTCGAGTTTTTACTCTGATTCGGCGACTTTGTTCAGACGTGTATTATGAAAAATGGAATATATATGAAATATACACAAAATATTTCGAAACGCCCATATTATTTCATGCATAAACTTTATGCAATAAAATGACCCACGATGTTATGATTTCGTCGTGCGCGTTACACAATCACTTTGAATTAATCAATTAAAACTCCGATTGCCTTTAATCATTTCGCGTTCGTAATTTATACGATTCAACGTAAAATACGCTTTTTAATCATACGTTTCACCAGCACTGTAACAGTATACGATGACAGTAATCTATTCGAGACGGCACGCTTTAATAGCATAATTATTATTTGTTTCAGTCGAGTACACGGAACCGGTGTTCAAAAAAGGCAGGGTTTACAAAGGCATTTATTGTCCGACGCTGACGAACAGTTTCCGAGAACCCAGCCTTGAACTATCATATCAGAGATATTCGCACAGACAGCGGCAGAAGTCCTTAATCATCGTTAATTTCGTCGACATGACACTGAAGGCAGTATTAGCCGGTAAAACGTATTTCGGATTTCGAAAAAATATTTTTGACTACCTATTTAACGTTAATGAGTTATCAGAGACTATTTTAAGGTAAAAAAAAATATATATATATAATAACAATAATAAGAATAATAAGGATCATGACGTTATGAGCATTAGCCAACGTACACAAATCGAACGACGTCGAAAACGACGCGTCGACGTACGTGTGACGTGCCGATAACATAGCGTCTATATATACTACAGTCTCTCGTATCGCATTTTTTTTTTTTTTTTTTTGTCCTTTTCGTTCTCGAAAAAGCAATA
This sequence comes from Therioaphis trifolii, assembly GCA_027580255.1. Lineage (NCBI taxonomy): Eukaryota > Metazoa > Arthropoda > Insecta > Hemiptera > Aphididae > Therioaphis > Therioaphis trifolii. The sequence goes on from CM050408.1 coordinate 29,078,973, forward strand.
TGATACCGGTGACGGCCGATCAGCCATTTCCGATCGACCGGTTTCAATCGAACCTCGTCTCTCGCATCACATTTCGTCTGACTTTTTGGGATTTTCTCGTGCGATACAGGTGTATGGCTGTTGCCGACCAATCACGATCAGCCGTATCACAGCCAGAGGGCCGTGTGGACGTGTCTGACGATGATCGCCAATCTCACCGTGTGCCTGCTCGGCTGGTGGAAATGCTTTGCCAACAACTACCTGCAGTGGGCCGCCGTGTTCACGTGGTGTTTCATCAACGTGCAAGGTAACGTGACGACCGAGTGTCAAATCATCGATCGGAACCTCGCGCCTTTGCGACTTGCATGTTTTTACCGGGCCGTTCGAAAATCATCTGTGTCAGCTACACACGTTTTGATTGCATATATTTTACACACTAACGCACTTGGTTTGGAAATCGAACCACTGTTAGGCTTTTAAACTTTTTCGAAATGTCCATTGTTTGTGTACCATAAATGTTCAGATAAATCATACCTGTGCGATTATTAAAACGTACTCATTTGACAAAAAACTGAATTTGTACAAACATACCACGTATTCTGTCTCGGTACTTCGTTTACAAACTATTTTATTAACAAGATCGTTGAACGTCAAAGTCATAATATCGTTTTTTAAACTATAGTCAATAGCGAACGTTTATCATATTTACCTACAAACAATTTCAAAATATTTACAGTCTAACGCAGTCGGTCAAAAATATTTAATTCATGTATACGAATTGAAAATGGAAATCGATATATTTTAATAGCATGGAAAATAAGTAATAAAAATATATTTTACGGGATATAAAAAAAATGTATCGCCGATTCCGTTAGTAAATATTCACTTATATAAATAGATACTCATTTATTTCATAGATTAATTTCAATATATGTATAATATATATATATATATTTATATGTAAGTAATCAATATAGTTCAACTTTATAAAAGTAGTAAATCAACTATGTTTTCGGTGAGGTTTAGTTATATCATGTCCCAAGTATGTATGCAGAATGAAATCTTTTTTGGTAAAATTTAAAAACCAAAATTAATCTAATAAAAATGTCTAATGTTTATTTTTTACTTTAATTGATTTCATAATATGACACTGACTGTTAGCATTTATTAAATATTTGACATTTTGATGTTTATTTATAAAAATTGTCTCTGATGAAATTTATGTAAGTGGTAAAAGTACCTTCTGGCTTTTTAGTAGACGTATGCAATAAATGCACTGATACAAAATATAGATATATTTCAAATAATCTAAAATATTCGGAACTATGAAAAGCATACATTACCAATATTACCATAATGAATTACAGTAATAGACAAACTCAATGGACATAATATAAAGATTCTACACTGAATACAGAACCCTAAAAAATAGATACTTGCAAAATTAAGACCGAAAGTAAAGCTACGTAAAAAATAATATTACTGTTTATCATATGTTATTAATTTGGTATTTTCAACCAATTTCTATAATATTATTATTAACTATTACTATTTTTTTTTTTTTTACTTAAAATTTAAGAATTAAAAAAATTTGTATATTTCAGTGATTTTAAGCGCAAAACACTTTGCTTGTGCATTTCGATAGTTTATAGTGCGCGAACTTTCGAGTTCTTAGCCCTATATTAATAGCACTTACACACAGTGGTTGTTTGCCGAATAAATACGTGATACCCTGACGCACGGTGATTACTACAAAATGTCTATTGTGTTATGAAAGGTTTTGTATGGGACAGTTACGGTCAAGGATCGAGAGAATATTTGGTGTGGTACGTGTTGTTCATAGTTTTCGTTACTTACGCCATGTTACCACTGCCGTTGAAATGGTGCATACTAGCCGGTTGTTCGACCGCCCTGTTGCACATACTCATCACCAGTTATACCAAGTCGTCGAAAGAAAAAGTAATTTTGCCGTTTATTCCCATTGAACGTAGACCGAATTCGAAGTTAAAATGAATTGTTTTTTTTATATATATATACTCTCATTGATTATGTGCACAGAATACGCTATGCGTCGCTCGCCAGTTGACGGCAATGAGTTTATTGTACGCTGCCGTCAACTTTGCCGGAATGTACACGAAGTACCTGACGGACAGAAGCCAACGGAAGGCTTTTTTGGAAACTCATAGGTCCACCGATACCCGGTTCAAAACCCAAAAAGAAAACGAACAACAGGAAAAACTTTTGCTCTCAGGTACACGCTGATGAAAAATATTGCAACAGATCGGTCATTGCACTGTGTACAACATTAGTATTGTTGCGCGCGTGTCGCTTATTAATTATTTGATGTGTAGTTTTGCCGGATTTCGTGGCTCGAGAGATAATTAAAGACATCGCTTCTGAAACGGACAAAGGGCCTTTCATGCCGAATCAATTTCATAGGATCTACATTCATCGATACGAAAATGTCAGCATTCTTTTTGCTGACATCAAAGGTTTTACAGGTCAGTGAAACATATTATCCAATAATTTTTACCCTCGTCGAAAGTCGTCGTTCACATCGATTTATATCTTATGAGTGTAAATTATTAGATAGATAGAAAAATCACTTAAACGCATAAACATTACACATACCTACGTATTTATTGTATAGTATTAATAATACACTTATATAGTTTTTAAGGCGATTACAATTAATTACGTTCTAATTTATCTGAATATGTGTTACAATCCTGTCAGTTAAAAAAAAAACGCTTTAGACGTGTTTACGTAAAATTACGATACAAACAAAGTTTTCAAATAATAATTAAGTATTTGTTTTTATTTGTACAGAATGGGCCAGTCGAACGTGCGCTCAGGAATTAGTCAGAGTATTGAACGATCTGTTTGCCAATTTTGACAAGCTAGCTGCGGTAAATTGCAAATATAAGGTTTCTATAAAATCGTGCCAACTGCAATAATTTACTTTTTAGGAAAACCATTGTCTTCGAATCAAGCTTTTGGGCGATTGTTATTACTGTGTGTCGGGTCTCCCCCAAACTAGACAGGACCACGCAGTGTGCTGTGTGGAAATGGGATTACACATGATAAACGCGATCAAGGACGTGCGGAATAAATTAAACGTGAGAACGAGGTAACACATTGTGCCAATTAAAAATAATAAACCGAGAATTTTTAATTGATGACTAGGTCGATTTGAACATGCGTATCGGAATACATTCAGGGTCAGTCCTTTGTGGAGTCTTAGGACTCAGAAAGTGGCAATTTGACGTATGGTCTTACGACGTTACGTTGGCCAATCATTTAGAATCGGGAGGCATACCCGGGTATAAACTAATGAAATAATCACACCCTTTATTATGTTCATGTCAAAATTAATAACGTGCTATTAAACTTTAGACGCGTTCACATATCCAAGGCGACTTTGGACTGCTTAGAAGAAGCCTACGACACGGAACCCGGCCATGGGGAAAACCGAGATGCATACTTAAGAGTAATTACAGTCAACCGAAATTACATAAGTGTTCTATAACATTGTGTTTTATTATACAGGACCACGGCATTGAAACATTTTTAATTAAAGAACAAGAACCTTGTCGGGGTCATCGAAGGATACAAAAAATTAATTCTTCCAGACCCCGTTTATGGTCGGACGAAAAATTGAATTTCAACTCGAATGCACACAAACTAATATCACCGAAAATAGGTGATTGTTATTAATCAATTAAACTTTAAACTTTAAGTAACGTTTTAAACTTTTAAAGTCGTACAATAGTTATTTTACTGTGAAAATAACCATAATATAGATATTTGGACAGAATTAATTGAAATTAGAGGGACCACTTGGGATAGACCCGTCATGGTTTATTGTTATCATCTCAGAAAGGGTTTTGTATTAACATTTTACAAGGAATTGTTTTTATTCCGTGCCTATAGAAAAACATTTCCATCGTATGGTCTTAATCCAGGATATATGATAGGATATATTTTCTGGAGGTAAAATTGCTACCGGTGTCGGATATTATTCATTTGATTCAGATTTTATAATGATGGTGGTGTTGTATCAAATTAATTATTACCACTGGCAGAACGGATACTCAAGTTAAACACAATTCTAGTCATGTCTCGAACTTAGAGTTTATTTCACTCGTGACATGTTACTGTGATACTTTCTCTAATTGGTACACATTTAAAAATATCACTACATATTCTATTATTTTAAATGAAAGTTCAGTACAAACGGTTTCATAACCCAGTGTTATTGATCGCTATCATCAACAATATTACACTTCTCATGAATTTCATTAGAGTCTTATATCTATTAGCATAGGCTTGAGCTCGAGGTATGAGTAGTAGTTTGCTACTGTATACACTATACTAACTATTTTTAGGTTTAATCATTCCACGAATCCTCGATCTCAAGTGCAAACTCATACCCATTATATTAAACGATGGATTAAACTGATTACATCAGACTTGTGTATTTTCAATATTAAAAAATGGTTACATACTATTCGCACAATTTATATATTTATAGTGTATTGAAGTCATTAGATCGTCAGTATCAAAAACCCATTTTATTTTTCTGAATAGGTAAAACTTAATACACAATGACAGCAGATATAATCCAATTAAGTATACAATATTATGCCCTATCAAATACACATAACCAAAATAGCTAACGAATTTCAACGATTCATTATCTGACTATACATTTAAAAATCGTATTTACTCGTATCGCTGTCGTCCTTCATTTCATATTGTTATTGTTAAATAAATTGTAGTTATCTAATTAATCTGAAAACCTAATAATCATTATTATTTTCTCTTTGTAAGTATTAAAAAAATGCTTTAATATTGATCATACATTATTAGTATGTATTACGTTTAATTTATATTTACAAAACTAAATGTGAAAAATCATCTAATAAATTTGTAATTTTGATTCTAAAACGATGTGATGGTTTACAGAAGAATATGTAGATGATAACAAACTAAACGAATGGACTCCGGAAATCCCGTTTGAAAACGTAAGTTTGAAGTCCAAACTATAAAAATATTTGTGTCGTTTTGGTGCTTACCTAATTGGTTTCTTAGCTGAACACGAGTGATCAAGAACTGGAAATGGACGACGGTGAATGCGGAACTCCTATTACGATCGAAGGCGATGTTGAACACGCCGAAGACATTATGGACCATTGCATTGAAGTCGAGAGCAATGAAAGGATGAGAAACGAAAACATAGATCGGTGGACTTTGAGGTTCAAACAGCCAGAAATCGAAAGAAAAGTAAGTGATAATACTATCTTACACGATAATGAACGTCACGTTGAAAAAAATTGACATTTACTACGGAACGTAATGATAATAATAATAACAATAACAATAATAATAATAACAATAATAATAATAATAATAATAGTATAACGGCAAAGTCAAACTGCAAGAAAACAAAATATGTATTGGATTAAAGTGTGATCACGACGGTTTTTAGTTTTGCCAATTGCGCGAAGACATGTTCAAATCGAACATGGCGTGTTGTTTCATCATATGGCTGTTCGTCGTGTGCTGCCAGACGATCATGTTGCCGCGGTGCATGAAACTGCTGGTGGCTTTGGCGTTCACCACGGTGGTGCTCTGCGCCGCGCTGACGATGGTCATGGCCGAGGAGTTCATGCACTTGCCGTCGGCGCTGCAGAGGATGTCCTCGGTGCTGGTGCAAAACCGGTTCAGGCGCACGATGTTCATTTGCGCCGTGGTCGGCCTCATATGTTTTTCTTCCACCCTGAGTCTGGTGAGTATACCTGGACACATCCGGCCCCCCTGCCCCATCGATTCCCGTCGTGGCCGACCGTCGTACCCAACACACAGCACCACTCGTCGGAGGTTTCCGAATCCGTCTCTCGTCGCACACGACAAGTCAATGACTGTGTATACTCACTCGGTGTGACATGAGAACTCTCGAACATCGTCGTGCGGACGGTCGACCCCCGATTCCACCACACAACTCGTAATAGTAGCGTACCCTCGCACTACGCATCGAACAGTTGTGTTTACGATACACGGAGTCAATCGACAGCCGATCGGCACAGATTAGCAGACGGATTTTGAACTTCTCCCTTCCCCGGGGATTTTTCCCCTATGCCGGGAAGAATTTATAATATATTTATATATACATCTCGGGTGATTCAAAAATTGTGTAACAGAAATTTTATCATGTAAATGTTCGAAATGGAATAAAATGTATACTATAAAAGCTTCTTTATTTACAGAGATCTAAAATTATAAGAACATTTTATAATTTTTAAATTTTAAGTTTTTGTCAATAAAAAGTGAAGATATTTTTTCAATAAATTGTAGTAGATAAAAAGCAGACCGGTGCAAAACTCTAGGCATGTGTGCGATTTTAATTTTACGGCATTATACGTATTAAATGTACTATATTATGACCGCACGCACCAAACGCAGTGGACCACACAGTGATCGTAATACTATATTTTATAAAATCTTAATAGTGTTCTCAACTCTAGATTTTTGCATCAATTAATATTTTTCAATCACTAAAATTTTCTAAAAAAATAAATATCTACGCATTTCGTTAGCAAAAAAAAAAAAAAAAAAATATTAAGAAGTTAATCTCCGAAACAGCTCTTTAAGGTTTAAGGTAGGTAGTTAAAAAATATGAAAATTTTATTTTTGATTTTTGGTTTTATTTCGTTTACAAAAAGTTAAATTAAATTTATTTTTTCATTAATTTATAAATTAATAAAACTAAATGAAATTAATGGAAAATGACTAAAAATCAAAGTGGAAAACTTACGTACTTTTAGTTTTCGAGTTTTACCTCCGTGTTTTCAATGTGCTCTAATCGTTTACAAAAGCCGATGCCAATTAAACATTATGTTTTGTTTTATTTTATCGACTATAATTTTCCTCTCATTTATGTCGGTCCCTTTTTTCGCAACGTCGAATTTCGTGTACCCGGCGACGTTTGGCCGACCACTAATAACGTATTTTACGTAACGACGACGGTAATACGAATTAATAATGAATTTATCCACAACCCACGCGCACGTACACACGTCGCGATCGAGACGAAACCGGTCTCGGAGACGAATGACCAACGACACATTAACCCCGATTACGATAAATAACACGACCCCGCGCCATCACTCGCGGACGGCACTGTGATCTCGTCGGTTTCGCGTTCCAGCTGTTCACGCCGGACTTGCACCTGATCCGGAAGACGGCCGCCGGCGGCAGACCACCGGCCGCGGCCAAGGACGGCGGCACGGGCCCGGACGCGGACGGCCAGGGCGGACGGTGGCCGGACGACTCGGGCGAGTGCGTGCACCCGGAGTACCTGGTGTTCACGTGGGTGCTGTGCCTGATCGCGCTGGCCACCACGCTCAAGCTGTACTTCCTGGTCAAGACGTTCCTGGCGTCCGTCATGGTGGTCGTGTACACGGCGCTCACGTCGGTCGCGTACCCGCAGGTGTTCTCGCAGAACGACGCGGACCCGCGGGCCATGCCGCTGTCGTCGCAGATGCTGCTGCTGCTCATCGTGTTCCTGGTGCTGGTGGCGTACCACGCGCGGCTGGTGGAGGTCACGTCGCGGCTGGACTTCCTGTGGAAGCGCGAGGCGGAGCGCGAGCTGACCGAGATGCGCGAGACGCGGTCCAACAACCGGCAGCTGTTGCGCAACATACTGCCCGACCACGTGGCCCACCACTTCCTGTCGTCCTCGCGCAGGCACACCACCGACGTGAGTAGTATTGGTACCTCATAGTATTGGTAGTAGTTGTAGTTGTAGTCGTAGTTGTAGTCAATGTATTTTTTTTTTTTGAGGGGGAGGGGGGATATGAAAATGTTTTGCGAATTGAGCTGTGGAGCCCCTATGCCACCATAACTACTTTCACATTAGGTGCCTATTTATTATAAGTACTTCTACGAACGCATTATACTTGGGTTGTTCATAAACAAACGCCCGCGGTCATCGTAATCTATACTAATGTTATAAAAAGAATAGCTTTGATTGTTTGTACTGAATAGGCTCCGAAACTGCCGAACCGATTTAAATTAAATTTGGTACTTAGATAGTTTAGACACTGAGAAAGGACATAGGCTACTTTTTAATACTAAAAGAGGGCTGTATGGGGTTGAAATAGAGGATGGTATATATTCCAATCCCGTTCAAATGGCTTCAATTTCCGGCGAAAACATCTTTCGCGTTAACAAGTCCCGAGGTCAAACCTTCGAGTAAATAGGAATCGACCTACGAAAGGAATGTTTTACTCGTGGCCTGTATGTGCGTGGGCCTATCACGAGTTGGATCTGCTGACAATCAACTTATTTTGCGGCCACGAAATAAAACAACATCAAATATCGTTTACAGAGAAGCTCTAACCCAATAAATTTAATTATATATGATTCAATATAATTTTATTTTATTTTATTTTCAATATGATTTAATGATATATGGTATATGATTCGAATTCTACACAAACAAAGTTACGGGTGGATGCTATAATTAATATGGCAAAACAACGTTTGCCGGGTCAGCTTTTTATTGTATAAATGCAGATGATTATCGGATTTCAAAAATATCACAGACCGTTATGTCTATGCCATGAAGTATATTTGTCTATATCTTTACACCGATCGTTATAGAGACAAATGATAACGATTTGCATAATTATTATTATTGATAAAAATTTACTATTTATACGAAATACTTAAATATCAATTTACCAAAAGATTGCCTCTATCAGTACTTATATTTTGAACTAAAAAAAATTATATGGGGGATCTATCCCCCATATATCCCCTCCCGTGAGAACGCCCATGGTGGTAGTAGTAACGAGCGTGTACGCGTTTTCACGTCCGTAATACGGCACGGGGCGGTGTCCCGGGATCTTCGATATTGACGAAACGTCTACAATAACTCTTGTACGGCTCGATGTTTTTCATTCTTCGTTATTATTTTTTTTTTTATTATTATTCTCATTAATACTGTTTTATTAAAACGGTGATTTTGTTAATCTGATTATTAAAAATATACTTGAAATTCTAATAAACATTCTTCTATTGATTTTTTATAGTCTTTTTTAATGTTTTCTAAATTTATTAATTACACTTTTATGGCAAATTTCTAATCTTAAACCATATAGAAAATAAATCGATACCACATATTAATTGAAATTATCGTATAGTAATAGTTCTTGAACGTACTACTTTATTAAATAGGCATTTTTAAAAAAAATTGTATGATCATAATAAATGAATGACGTAACTTTACTGAGACATTTTTCTACTAACATTTTCCTGAAAAACTGGTTTACAAATCGGTAATTTTTATTTCTATTTTATTTCATTTATTTATTTATTATTATTTTTTTTAATAGCAGAATACAATTTCAAATTTGGATTATGAAAACATAAAAGATTTATTACGTTTTTATTGTAGCGTAATAATAAAAATATACATTTTGTTTTAAAATATTGAACAGATTGCATTCGTTGAATCATTCTGGAACACGCTGTATAATAATAACGCGCGTGAACACTTTTAACCTACATGCATACTAGTGCAGTGTTTGCCAACCGATAGTCTGCGGGTCTGTCATATAAATGATACTTGGTGCCAAATACTCGGTACAATTCTTCTTGCCAGTATAAAATACGTCATGCGACTGTCGAATATACTCGTGTGTATACGTCATAACTTAGTGGTTACGATTTAATATTCGTCCGCTATCGACAGTCGAATATTCTAATGACCAAACAGGCACTTGCTTCACTGACAATAATAACTCGTTTACATAAAAATATTTGAAAAAAAATGGGCCCATGACTGATTAAAAGTTCCTCTCGAGTAATCCGCAGTGTCTTATAGGTTGGCAAATACGAGTACAAGTGAAACGTCTTCACAGACTCCTGTTCTCTTGTGATTATACGCGTATTGTCACTGTCGACACGTCACGCAGTTTGTTTTTTTTTAATTTTTTCGGAGGGAAATAAATGTGAAAAAAATATGCATTTCTTTCTCGGCACGGCTCATTTTTCATTCACAAGAATTCACTTCTTCTCGATTTTTTGCGTTTCCGCTTCATACAAACACGCGTCAACGAGCCTAAACGATTTCAAGAGAGAGTTCTGTCCCCTTAATCACACCACGCACTCAGCTGTTATTCACGTGCCACCGCGATGTCACACGCGGCCATATATTATGGGTGTAGGTATGGTTTCCGTGCACAAACTGCGTCACGTAATCCCGAAATTTATAACGAGTCCTTTTTCTATTTTCATTTGGTCGGGTCACGAAATCCGTTTCGCGTGGAATTTCACCGAATGAGAAATCGTCTACCGCGGCTGTGAATAAAACACTCGTTTTTAGACGAATAATTATCGCTCGCAATCTCTTGTCGAGTCGACGGAAGATTTTCGAGCCACTCGCTCGAATTACTCCACGTGTCGACTGACGTACATCATCACGCGCACGTTATATTTTATTATGTTTACAGGAACTTTATTCGCAATCGATCGACAAAGTCGGCGTCATGTTCGCGAGCATTCCGAATTTCACCGAATTCTACTCGGAGGACATAAACAAAGGCATGGAGTGCATCAGGCTGCTGAACGAAATAATCGGTAAGTGCCGCCGGCCACGACGACGGGACGAGGGCGGGGACGAGGAGAGGTTATAGACGCGCAAATGTGTGTGTGTGTGTGTGTGTGTGTGTGTGTGTGTGTGTGTGTGTGTGTATACACGCCTAAGCCTTTCTACGTCTACTGTACGGCGTGACGTGCGTATTGTAATTTATATGTATATGTATAATTATGATATTATCGTCGTTTATCGTTGTTGTCACTGTCCGCGCACCCGTTTTCCCGTCGACGACGACGACGACGATGACGTGACGGCTGGGCTTTGGAACGGCCGCGATGAAGTCCGTAATCCTTCGAGAGGAACGAGAACGAACGTCATCGTCGAAACATGGCGTTTCCGCGATTTCCGCGTGTTCATGCCACTGTTCGTCGAGTCGATTATCGCGTTTAATCAAAACCGTCGCACGAACGCTTTTGACAAATTATTATTAAATACACCGTAACGAGTGCGTCCAATCGTATCGTATACGGCAACGACGACACGCGCGCACAATAGGGTTCGTAGCTGCTTGGTGGTAGCCTCGTCGGGATTTTCGTAGAAAAACATAGCGTGGACCGTGTGGGCGTCGATCGAATAAATCGGTCGAACGGTTTAAACTTTAAACTTTAAATGCTTTGCGCGAACCGCTAATAAAACCGGTGCGAGTGCCCAAAGTTTAACGTGCGTTTCGCATGCGTGTTGATGCCAAACCAATCACTTATGAATCGATCATATTATTATTACGTTACAGCCGATTTCGACGAACTGTTATCGGAAACGAAATTCAGCGCGATCGAAAAAATCAAAACCGTCGGCGCAAGCTATATGGCCGCTTCCGGATTGAATCCAAGTGTCAAGGTGAGAATTCAAATGATAATTATTGGGCGTCGATGTTTAAACACTCCTTTAAACGATATTTTATACGAACACATCTATATATATACTTTCGGTGCGGTGTTCTTTGTCACGGAATAATTTTCCGCAACTCTTAGGTAAACGCTGAAAGACAATAACATATGAGTTTAATTAAAAGATTCTTGTTTGAAATTCGATAAACATTCTAAACACTACAAAGTTGAAATAATCAACTAAAAAGTTGAATTAATGTCTAAAATTGTCATAATGAATACTATCAATGATCAACAACTACATACTATATACATATATATAATATGTATATAAACTTAAAATTGTATACACTTATAATAAATACAAAATGAAATTGTAAAAAAAATGAAATAAAAATAAATAAATAATAATAATTAATAATTATATCGTTATAATAATTAATAATAATAAAATAAAAATAAAAATATAAAATTGTATAAAATACACAATAAGCATATTAAAACATTTCAATCACAATCATCTACAACCTCCGTGTTGCCAAACCACAGAATATTCTGTAGCCAAACGTCCTGTTACATATTTTATTACACCTATTACGTGTGAAAATGATCAATGAGAAAAACGAAAATACATAATTCTAACAAAAACCAAGATATTATCTTTGTTCGTGAATGTAGCCGTGAACATATATGTTTAAAAAAAAGAGAGTCAAGAGGGAGTTACATTATATCTCCCTAATCTCTTCTCGTAAATACGCCACCGCTGAAAACTTAAAATTATTATTTTCCCGGTAACAATAACGGCATTAATATTAACATTTCGTTTAAAATTCTTCAGTTTCGAATTCTAGAATTTACTAGAACAGTTAAGTGACGTAGAGATGTAATTTAAACCGTAAATATCATAATACTTATGATACAGGAGAAAAAAGGACAATAGTAATATCTAAATTTCGAGTTATCGTTGTTGTTTTAGGACGGGGAAGACAAATACGGTCACCTTTGTGCTCTAGTCGACTTCGCACTAGCAATGAAACAGTGTTTACAAGACGTCAATGTGCACTCGTTTAATAATTTTCAACTCAGGGTCGGTAAGTAACTGAAGCAGAACGAAAAAAAAAACATTAATTCTCGTACATTAATTTGGATATTGACTGATGAACACGATTGGCGTGAGTTTATCGATTAAAAATCGAACTGACAAAACAGTAGTGCGGGATAAACAATAATTACCACAAAAAATCGTCTCGGCCGGCACTCGTATGTAGTCGAAAACTCAAGGAAGGCGGGGTTGGCTATTTATCGAGGGGCTGCGTTTTGGAATATATACATACATTATATTATACAAATATAAACATTAAATGATACGTTTGTCTAACACAAACGTTCCACGTGAAGTGCTTAGGCTCCGCTTTCTGAGTTTGTTACTTGACATGTTTGAACAATTTATTTTCTTTTCCCACAAAAAGTTATCTTCTTTGCAGAACATAATTATACAATTTTTGCTTATTTATCGGTTATAGTTTTTCGATTTACAAAATATTCTCTAATCAATCAAAATTTCGAATTCGAAATCGCTTTCATTTAATAAACTTTAAGAGTAAAATGCTCAAGTTTTAAATAAACCTAAAATTGAAAATTCAGCTAAATTGTCTTGTAGGAGACGTACATTCTTACGTGTGATTTTATCCTAATTATTATTAATATTGAGCCCTACGTGCCAAGGTGACGTAATTTACCCACACACTGCGTGTTCGCCGTGTATCGGTCGCGTTTCGATATTTCACTGTGTATGTACACCTAATGGTGTAAGTCTAGTAAAATTTTACCAGTAATTTTTTTTTTTTTACACGTCAAGTGACAACTTAATTTGTGTGGTCATGCTTCCGTAAACTTGCGTTTGTAATAATCAAAGAGTGAAGAGTAACTGATCTGTTAATATTTTAGTTTATCGTTATTATTATTTCATTCGTATATTATATCATATTATGATAAATCATTGGTTGTTTAAAACTTAAAACTCTAACGAAAGATTATTGTTTTTACTTAATCCAATGGTGGTGAGAAAAGGATTAAACACTACTGTTTTGTCGAGTATATGCATATGTATCCAGCACATACACTATTACACTATATTGCAAGATGTGGAAAAATCCAAAAGGTATGTAAATCGATATTTAATTGGTATTTTCCAAACTTCATCGTGAATCCGGTAAAAATTCACTGGTAAACTCATTTGGTAAATTATTACTGAAAATGAAAAAAAAAAATTTAACCAAAAATGCACATCAGTAAACTATAATACTATAATACTATGTCTATTATATATAATGTACTATACGCGCGGGCGTGTGTGTGTGACAGGAATAAGCTGCGGCGCTCTGGTGGGCGGAGTCATCGGGGCGCGGAAGCCCGTGTACGACATATGGGGCAACACGGTGAACGAAGCGTCCAGGATGGACTCCACGGGCACGATGGGCCGCATACAAGTGCCCGAGGGCACGGCCAAAGTAAGCGTCGTGTGAAGGAATCGATTTCGCCACGCCGTCCGTCCGGCGCGTGTTGTACGTTCGCGTACTGCGAGTAAAAATTCGTTCGAACAAAGTCTGTGCGAACAGTATAATAATAATAATAATAATAATAATAATAATAATAACGTGCACGGGGTGATTTTTCAAGTGCACTCTCGTCACGTTTTTAGTCATTTACTGTGTCATAAATTGGATCCCCCCCCCGAGTACAGTTTGAAAACTGTTCAACAAAATCTATTATATATTTTTGGTAAAAAATATTTTTTTCACTATTTTTCATCTGGCTAGATTTTTGTTTATTGGTGATTTCTTTTTCTTTCTAAGGGAAACTCCTCACAATTTTGTTTCACTTAATATTACAATGCGATGCGTACTTTATTTAAATTTTAATATTCTAATGTTTATACTATAGGACCGACGGTTTATAATATTTAAGTGTCTAAGGTTATGGAAGAGCAGGATTAGGTACCTATTTCCTGCCACTACTCCGCCACTCTGACCGTTTTTTATATTTTTTGTAAATCTCTTAAATAATTAAGTCCAATAATAAAAATGCAAATATTAAAATTCAAAAGACGTTTTTTTTCTTCCGAAATATACAGTCTGAAGTGCGGTTGTCACTTAAAAAACACTTGAAAAATCACGATGGTAAAAATAAAATAATAAAATGTCGTGTCGCGAAAAATGTTATTTTATTAATATTTCATATTATACTACACAAGAAAATTTCATCCGTTTTTACCGGATTGGAAACGGAATGATCACGCTTAAAAAAAATCAACCTGCGGGCTGCGAGTCTACCGTCAGAAGAGATGGTGTGATCGAGTGCGACGACGGCGGGTATTGTGTTATCGTTATAAACGAGTGTACACGTATTATGAATCGGTAACGACTATTTCTGTAGCTTTTCACGACGCGTAACAAAGAGACATATTTAATATGATATTTTCATCGCGAGCAAATATCATATATTTGTATATATGCACATGATTCAGCAGTAAAACTTCAATAAACATAATAACAAATGCAACCCGAATTATTGTAGGGCGCACGTTCGCATGAGCCAAACCAAATCTATTTCCACGGTCGTGTTATTGAAAAATTACATTTTACCGCGGTCAACCATCACGTGCAAACGTATACTTCGGGAAATATAACTTACGAACATAATAATCGTTACGGAGAAACCGGTAGCACTCGTGGTAATTTTTTTTTCACGGTTTTTAGCAATAAGCTCCAGACGGTTTTCAGTTTTAAATCGTACGTTCGAGACTATTGCAATTATGGTTATATTATATTATTTCTTCGCAAAAACATAATGGGCTCCGTTGAGCGGTGTATACATTTGTTTTGATTTGTTTTTTTTTCGACCAATGATTTCGGCAAAAGTTTCCCGAGTATAATATTATAATGTGCTCGCTGTTTATTATGAAAACGTGTATGGAAAAAAAATTGTATATGTATTCGCGGGCACGATAAAAAGTTTTAAGCACCGAAAGGACAGCATAACAGAAGGTCACGCGCAGGTTCATAAATTATTCATGGGAGTTTATTTTTAAATGAAAATCGAATGAAACTGATCAGTTTCGAAAATAAAACTGCGAATATCTTTTCTATGTACACGTATAATTGACCGAGTTGTTCGGCGAAACGAAAAAAAAAATAATAATAATCATTTTGTCGGACGGTCCGTGCACACGACGTGTCGCATTACTAGACACGCGGATTTTTTTTTTTAACGTTTTTCTGGGATATTAAATGTGAAAACATTCCGCTCGTTGTCGTTTTAAACGTTATTCGTCGTCGCTCTCTCAAAGGACCGAGACGTCATGTCAAACCGCGTGCGGTCACAAAAACTCGCGACGACCGAACAATTATTATTATTATTATTATTATTATTATTATTAATATTATTATCGTCATCGTCAAACGCCCCGAAGTTCGCACGCAGAATCGCTTGTTCAGATTCGTCGTGATCCGAGTGTTTGTTCGCGGGTTTAATGTCACCTCGTCGTCTGCAGTGCACACAGAGTCTTGTCACTCCGTCGCCGTCATTCCGGGAAACGTAATTTATTACGATATATTTCAATATTGAACACGTCGTCGCCGCGGGGTCGACTTCTTCCGAAAACTCATTACATTCCGCGGCAAAGCCGAGAAACCGTTTTACTTTCGCGCCGACGATAAGCTCCGCAAACGATTTTCGCACGCGTTACACCACGAAATGTAAACACATGCCGCCCTTGTGACTACGCAATACACATGTCACGAGAATAACATGACGTGTTATTCTTAATTATATGAGACTCGCGGTTGTGACACCCGGTGACGGACAGCTACACTCGTGTGTGTGTGTGTGTGTGTGTGTGTGTGTGTGTGTGTGTGTGTGTGTGTGTGTGTGTGTGTGTGTGTGTGTGTGTGTGTGTGTGTGTGTGTGTGTGTGTGTGTGTGTGTGTGTGTGTGTGTGTGTGTGTGTGTGTGTGCACTGTAATATTTAAACACTTCACACCGTTTATAATGACACGAAATACCAACAATCACTGTAATGACATTATATTAGGTTTATTCAATATACGTTATAATCGAAGGCAATGTTTTGCCACGCAAAGAGAGTATTTTTGATTTATTTTGAATGTTTCGTATCTGTTTATCTATCGTTTTATAATCTATCGTTTGTCATGACCCGTTTTTCCGGGTGATCCTCGAATTTAATTATTCATAGTACTAGATACGTTTAGATATTAAACATACGGCATTCTTACCGATACATATACGGTAATATCTCAAGCACACTCATCCCACTTTTGCCCCTTAAATTACATACGTTTGATTTTTCGTTTTAATACATAGATATAATTTGGCGTACAAATAAAACTACCCTTTTGAAAAAACAACAGTAAATATTTGTTTACTTTTTTCTTTATTTTTTATCTTTGAGATTTTGATTTTGAGAATATATTGGCTTTACAAGATGTTTACTTTACATTCTTCTTATTTTCTCTGTCTGCGTCCTCTTTTTAGGTAGTAAACTTCGTCCAAAAGTACGTTCAGACTTCTATAAATTAAAAATTGTTTCCTCTGTGTCCTTTTGTGCGGTCATATTTTTTACCATATCATTTTATTATTAAGGGGGAACTTCCACCAACATTATATTTTAACCTAATTTCATCTTTTATTATTTTTTTTTTTTTTTAGTTAACCGGAAATCACTATTATATTTATACTATTATGAAAAATATTTTTCTGGAAAAATATTTATGTTAATTTTTTTATATCTGACTTTATGAAGACTTAAAGTCAGTACTACATTGAATGGTATTGTGGCAGAAGGTTTTTGTTGGATACTCCTACTTTCTCACTCTACTAGGTACTCTAAATTAATTAAATTTAATTAAAATACGAGCATTATTACGAATTCAAGTTGAAAATAAGACGACTATTATAAAGAAATCACCATGTATATTATTATTATTATTATTATTTATACTCGCCCATAATATACGTAATTTATTATAACTCTATACGTATATTATTCGCATGCACATTGGTGATAACTTGGGCTCGGATTTATGCGTCATAAAAAAATAATAAAAATATGTATTTATATTATACCTAATAAAGCCAATAAAGGTAATTCAAATGTTATTATTGTCATCGCGACCAGTGGTGAGGGTCCGACTCGAGGACGTGTGGTGATGGGACGTTTCACTGCACAATAGTTACAGAAATTTCCCCAACACGCCACATAAAGGTCGGTGGGGGGGGGCACAGTCGAATACAGTTTATAAAAAACATAGAAATACAGCGTCGATCATAAAACTCGAATCCAAGGCGACCGTGAATTATGTGTGTGCGTTAATCATTGGTATTTCTTTAAAAGTCACTTTAAAGTATATAAACAGCTTAAAGACGAACTCGAATGCAATACGAAACCGTATAGGTTAGATTTGAATTCACTGCGGAACATAACGAATCATTTGGTTCAAAAACACGTATATTATGTCGAATAATAATATTTATCGGATAAAAGTAAGCTCATCGTACGAGTTTTACGAGTTTTACAGTCAAAAGTGGCGGGTCGTATTCTAAAAAAAAAAAAAAAAACATACCCACGTTTGCATACAAATCGTAAATCCGAGCCCTATTGACGATCCGTCGCCGCAGTCGACGAGTCATACAACACTACTTGTATCGCTGTGGCACGCGGCGCGGCGGCACGTTGTCGTCGTGAAATACATGACGTGTCGTTTTCGTGGTGCTCAGATCCTGATGGACCGGGGCTACGAGGCCGAGTTCCGGGGCTCGATCGCGGTCAAGGGCAAGGGCGAGATGAAGACGTACTTCGTCGTGGGCAAAAAGGGAGCCGTGGCGAACAACCTGAGCCGGCAGTCCAGCCAGATCAGCAGCCTGGCGACCGTCGTCTACGGGATGGTGCAGGCCAGACGCCGACAAAACACAGTAAAAAAAAGACATTTCCATCGTGAGTGCGCTTCTACTAACAACACTAATAGCTATTATCGCGGTAAGCAGCTGTTGATACTCATCTAAAACGTAACACCCGTATCATGAATACCACTTTTAACGTAACGTTTTGTGTTTCGGTCGGGATTTGGGGTTTTTCAAAAGTGTTTTTTTTTGTTTTTGTTTTTTTTTGTTATTTTCTTGTTTTTATTTGGTCGTGACGTGGGGCAGCGACGCGACGACCGGTCGTGACCGTTCCGCTAGTTTACCCGTGTGAATAATCAGTGACGTAAATCGTAATCGGAACGAAAAAATTGGGGTCGAAAAGAAATTCAGTAATTTATCTACGGGAAGTGCTTTTACCCTTCCGGAATTACAAAATGGGTATTCTATGTTATGATATTATGTTGTTTCGTAATATTCTATAAATATCATTACATATAATGAGCCATAAAAATGCTAATACTATTAATATGATAATAATTGATGTTGTTTTTATTGTTATCAACATCATTAATTTACCATATTATTTCCGCGTACATCATACTACATAGTCTATAATTATTTTTATCTCAAAACCGTGGTTCACAACACTTACCCTAACAGATCGCACTGTATTTTATATACTGTCACATTACACTTTGTCGATATTAATTAGTATCCAGTCATTGTTGTCAGTAATTGATTAAAAAATTTCGATGTTTTAAAGGTTGTAAAAATATACTCTTGAGACTGTACAGTATTTTCTAGGGTTACAAGCACGACCAAGTGTAGACCCCTATTTACGCCACTGACCCGTATCATCAGTAGGTGCATGATTATATCATACCTACGCACTGTTATCTGAACCTATACTATAATAACACGCCATCGATCAGTTAATGCGCAGTACTCCGGAGGAACAACGATGTTACCGTTTTGTAGCTGACTAAAATATTTTAACACCAAACACATACTTTCAAATGAGATACAGAGAAAGAGAGAAATACAGAGAGATAGATAGAGGGAGAAAGATAAAAACAGAGAGAGAAAGAGAGAGAGAGAGAGAGAGAGAAAGAGAGAGAGAGAAAGAGAAAGAGGGTGAGAGAGAGAGAGTGGATGCATATAATAATATAACAAAACAATATGGTGGTTGGTATATCTATCACGGCGGCGAATGCGGTAATTATTGTTTGTATTATATTGACGGTAATACATCGCAATTTCGGTTTCAACCCCAAATTGGATCACAATAATCTCGCTCCGTTGACTAATAACGTAACATTTGCATTAATATACCGAAACATTGCACTAATTTAGGATTACAGCTGTTTCCAACAACTTTACGTATAGGTAGTCATGCTGTACAAAGCACGCCTAGGTATCTCCTTCGTTATAATTAATACGTGTCAACGTTTTTTCGTGCGTACAAACGAACATTATCACAACAGTATAATGTGACTCGGTCCGAAAGTTATTGAACGTAAAATCGTGCACGTATTTATGTATGTGTGCATGTGTATTTTTGTGTAGTATGCGTGTGTGTGTGTGTGGATTATAATGACGCGTAACGCTCGCTGACTTGACCAGGCAAACGTATTTTGTGTAATTCGAATCTCGACGTGAACATAAAGTCTGATGTCCGTGTATGCGTAATGTACACGAATCTACATACGTACATATATATATATATATATATGTACGTATGTAGATTATAAGTATGTATATACTTATATCAAGTGAAATATGCGAGTTTATGACCCCGGAAAATATATTATTTCCGCAATGAACATATTTTATCCAAATTTAATACGGTCGAGTACATTGATCACACGTTCGAGTGAATACGAGTAGGTTCCTAATTTCACCGTGTGGATAAAAACAAATTTAAATAAAAATAGTCCCGACCATTTAAGTTGTTGGTCAATCAATTTATCGTGCATCAAAGTGAATTTCCCAGTTAATGAAATTATATACGAATAAAATAACAACAAAAGATAGAACAAGAATAAAGTATAATAATAGCTGTGAGGTATCGCTAGTTAGTTATATCCACTAGACACAGTTTTTACTTTTTTAACGTTTTAAAATCTTTTCTAATCCTATCCTATTTTAATGTGAGCTTATTGATACCCAAACTCCGTCACTGAATCCTGTCCGGATTTTTCGATGTATGGTTTAAAATGCAATTTGTGCGTCTGCAAAGTGTGAAATTTTTAGTTAACTGATAAAAATATAAACCTTATTTCAATTGTATGCTTTGGTGTAAGTGTGTTACTATTCCAACTAAAATATCTTTTATGGATTTAAGTTTTAAACCACGTCATCAATGCAAATTTGATTCATAGTATTTGATTTATATTTTGATAAATTAACGGTGATTATTTGTGACTTGGTTAATTTTTGATTTGATTAAAACTGAATATTGAATGGCTATAAATTTGCATTAACATAACGTATAGGTGTTGGCAAATGGATGCTTATTTTATTATTTTAATTAAGTATATGATCTGAAATTTTTAAATTATAAACTAGCAATAAATTTTTAATTTGCATGTATACCTAAATATAATACTTAATTATAGTAATGATTATGCTACCTACATGAAAGGTCTGTTTCGCTGTTTGTAAATTGTATCAATTAAAAATAGAAATCTACCTAATTACTATAATTTATTTAATATTTTACGTTATTGCGTCTATATAATAATATAATATGTTATTTTAAAACTTAAAATATTTAATTTTAAAAGCTTTATATACGATTTATAATTCGTTTTCAAAAGTTATAAAAATGAATGCAAATAAAAAATAAAAGATTTTAATCCATTTGCTACTGAAATTTTGGTTTATTTTTAAAAAAAAATGATAAATTTGTCGATTTGATTTCGTAGACAATGTCTGTAGCAGTGGTTTACAATTGTCTAAGTTATAATTTAATTCGAAACATAAATAAATGGACAATATAGTGTACGGTATCTATAATAATACCATACAAACATAAATAGCGAGTGGAAGAGAGTACTAAGACGTATACTTTAGTCAACAAAAATCCGTGCTAAGACTGAAAACCATTTTACAAACTTTCTCTGGCGCGGAATGGCAGAACTATACGAAAATTCCAGATAAATTAATATTGTACTTTTTTGTCTGTGCAATCGCTATTATTCAAGGAGCTTTTTCGTGTACTCGTATTATTGTTTCTGTGCGTACTCTGTTTGTCGGTGTTTTAGTTTACGACGATTGACTCGGTTCATCGGTTTTTAAATGTCACGGTGCTTAGTTTGTGAATCGCCACAACTGTAATAACGATAGTAGTAAAAATCGTGTCATCTGGTTCGGAACCGCAACATAATTGAATTCGCGCGGAGGGAATCGTTTTAAAAAACGTTGGAACCTCGACGAAACCGATTAACGACAGGAAAAAACATTACCCGCGCGTAAATAACCGTAATAGCTGATCCTCCGAAATTTGGTGGCAACGCGTTGATCGTATTTGCATAATTTTATTATTTCGCTAGAGGTACACTCGTTACACTGCTATACGGATGGAGTTGAAAAAAAAACCATTTCGTGAACACATCGAAAGTACACTTAAATCACGCGTGCAAATTTCCCCCGGTCAAGTGTCGAATTTCGTTTATTATTTTCACCCAACTGTCATGTTATTAGATATATATATATTCCGTGGCAGAGAGTGATGACGATAGTGATACAGACGCGGTTTTGTTTTATTTTTATTATTATTGTTAGTGGTGTTACGAACCCAGATTTTCGAAGTCGAACCGAACTCGGACTGAACTTTTCCTAAAATTATCGAACCCGAACAGAACCGAACCCACACGTTTTTATTCGAACCAATACCGAACCGTACTTTATCGATATCCAATGGCACTCGAACCGAAATTTAAAATAGTCAAAAAATTCAAAAATAAAAATAAACGTAAAATACTCAGTATAATCGCATAATTGAATATAATAAAAAATAAAATCAATATTGTGAAAACACGCACTTTGATTTATCGTATCGATTTTTCGATTTTAAAATCGTCCGACGACTAGTGGTGAATATGATAAAACCCCAAAACAATCTGTTTTCGGATCTATTTTAGTCGTCTTTGTTTACGTCATACCACGCGTAATATGCTCTGCCCCGGTTTCTAGGGTTTGATTTTCAAACCGAATCATTGACGATTCTGTTCGGTTCGGTTATTTGCTATTTTGAGTTCGATTTTCGAACCGATTTTGATTTTTCGGTTCGGTTCGGAAATCGGACTGTTCGTAACATCACTAATTACTGTTATTATTATTATCATCGTCATTATTATTAATTCCCGTCCGTATATTATTATCTGTCAATGTCGTCGACTGTTTCCGACTCACCGGACCTCGCCGAGTTCGTTTGCTCTGCGTCGTGCGATCGATCACGACGTGACGTGAATAATGTGTCGTTTGCTTTTCGAACCGATGACGCGATTACCCTAGACGTCCGCGCTAACGATTCCGTGTTCACGTCAAAAGTCGCATGTTTACAGGAATGAACGACACGACGCCGAGTGTGGGTGGCCGTGAAAAACACCGTAACCATTAAACACGGCTTCCGCGAATCGAGACGAGTGTTGGCGGGAAAATCCCCCGGAAAAATGTCGGGAACCGAGCAAGATACGCGCACGTCACGTTTACGTGATCGTCGTCTCGAGCCCGTAGAACGTTGAAAACCCTAAAAACATGGCCTCGGTTGTGAACCGAACGAATCCACGCTAAATCTCGCTCTCGGGCAAAACGCCGAATGTTCGAGACGTTTTTCAATTATTTCGCTCATTTATTATGTACCGAATAGCGCACAATGTACATGCGTCTTGTGTTGTTATACGTTGAATTATTTTTCCGTCCACTCGAAAGACGTTATTCAAACGAAATCAAAAATTATATATATATTTTACTTACATTTTCAATATTAGTCAATTAAATTAAAACAGAAATCGAATTCCATAAACGAGAGTTATATATTTATTATGTTTGTGTATTTCACTTATACCTATTATATACGAGGTACATGCTCGTACATACATTCCAGTCAAGTCACCGATTGGCGCGCATAAATATAAACGGTATACGATTCAAAGAATAGCATTTGAAGAAAAAACAAAAATGGTTACCGTTTCGAGATGTTACGAGACGTGGAGTGTCCATAAAAATTAACATATATTGAGCAAACGAGCCATGTTTACGATCCGTAATTCGATTTCTCGTAGAAAGTAATGGCGGGAAAAAATTCTAGAAATGTAATCCTTGGTATCCGTTAATTGTGATATACGCTCGTATTGTATACGGACGCGGATGTATCTCGCCGCCGTCAGTTTCCGTTCCATTTCACGTTGGCTCAAGCGGAACACGATTTTCGGTATTTCAGCAAAAACGGCGGATTCCAATTTCCGAAATTCTAACATTCACCACACCCACGTGCTGACATTTTATATTATAGTGCGAATACACAATGAAATACATTTGTATGTATGCAGATTATGTCGGAATTATTCGACAATTTAATACTGCGAGGTTTTCTTTTTTTCATTCAACATTTTTTACTTTTTTTTTATTTAATAACTTCCACACTAGGTGCGCTGCTACGGTTTAATAAAAACATTTATGCAATGATTAATAGTAACGAAGAAAAACACTAGGTACCTACCCCACAAAAATGTACTCTGCTTCTTTGAACTTTGATTTTTAATATATCTCTCAAACTTTATCAGTTCAAGAATACAAGTTTAAACATCAAAATGTACAAAAAAGAATTTTTTTTCGTTTTATGACGCTATAGATTATGTAATAAGTTACAATTTAAAAAACTACAAAACGTCAAATTGTAACACAGGATAATAATTTTTTTTTTGCACATTTAAAATAATAAATAGAACAAAACATATTTCATAAAAGTTAATGCGTAAGCCAAATAGAACTTAAATACTCTATATATATTTTAAATCTCCACGTCCTCTCGATATTTTGAATTTCAGTTTGCTGTAATCAGTGAAACTTTCGCTCAAATTGTTTTCCAACCAACGGTATACATTCAGCCGTCTCAACTTTACACTTAAAATTATACCTTTTCATCCTTGTTTAATTTAATGGATCTCGTTTCATATCTTTGGTCTAAATCTCTAAACTAACCCACATGATTTTCGATTGACCAGTGAAATCACGCGATCAGAATCTCAATGAAAGTTATGCACATTTTTATCGTTCTATTGTCATGTAATAATACATGATTTTTTGATATATTTCTCTTATATTGCCAATCCTATGCTAGTATTGACAATAACCATGTTCATCGGTAAAGAAAATGAAACAATTCGAAACTCTAATTCAATTTATTTTTACATTTTTACATTTTTACATTTGGACTTTTGGTGAAAGAAATATTAGAGCCTTTTAAGTTAAGATTAAGTGGTGAAAATCTGAAAAAAAATGTATTGTCATTTCAGTCAGCTAATCTATACTTTAATGTCTTTTGTAAAATATTCACTCCCAATCATCTGATTCCTATAATATAATGTACCATTATGTATTACGTAGGTGTAAAAACAGTTATTAATAATTATACTCCGGTGTACGTCTTTTTGACTTTAAGTTGTCGACTTGCGCCTGCATCGTGTTTTTAACGCTTTGTCGATGATTATTTCATTCTACCTACGATAATTATTCCGTTTTCCGTAGGTATTATACAAATTAGCGGTGTCTCTTCTCTGTGCCCGATATTCGACTCGCTAGAATACGCGGCCTGTAAGAACTTTTAGAATAACAGTTTTGCGTAAGCGAATCGCTTGAATGGGAAGCGAAAAGCTTGAATAGGAAGCGAAAAGCTTGAATTAACATTGGAAAAGAGTCGTGATTTTTGCCGGGTTATAATCACGTCCGCCTTGACGAACGGACGCGTGAGACTCTCCGGCTCTAGTTTATTATTGCGCATGTTATCGAAGCATTCGCGTGTACTAAAAATAAAAAAAATTTAAAAAAAACCCAATTAGTCATCGTATTACTACCCCGATACGCGCCATGTCGGTGTACACAATATAACGCGAGCGCGTGCGCGCACCTGTTGCAGATGTTGCAAGCAACAACCACCTAACGCGCACCAAGTCGCAGTACCACCGCACGCACCCCGGCCGGCTGGTGAACTTTAGCAGTTTTCGCGTATCCAATCGGAACCAACAGCAGCAGCAGCAGCAGCAGCAGCAGCAACAGCAACAGCCACAGCAACAGCAGCAGCAGCAACCGCAGCAGCAGCAGCCGCAGCCGCAGCAACAGCAACAATGGTCGTCGCGCGGCACGTCGTTGGCCAGGGCGGTGACGATGGGCGGCAACCGTCTGCTGTCAGCGTCCGCTTTCTGCAACACGATGCGTCAACAGCGACAGCAACAGCTACAGCAGCAGCAGCAGCAGCAGCAGCCGGCGGACAAGGCGACGGGGAAGACGACGTTCGCTTTGCCGGTGGCCGCGGAGGCGCGCAGGAACAACCGGAAGGCCGTGGTGATCGCGGCGTGCGGCCCGGACGCGGTGGTGACCGGCGGCACCACGCTCAGGTACTGCAAGTCGGCGTCGCCCATCGCGGAGAAACCGCCCGCGCGCCGTAGCCCGCCCAGATCCGCGTCCATGAACCTGCAGCCGTGCAGGAACTACCCGGCGGCGGCGGCGGCGGCCTCGGCGGTCGACCCGTGCCCGAGGTGATGTTGACGCCGCGACGGAGCCACCGCCGTGCCTCGCCGTCCCGCGCCGTCCCCGCCTCCTGCGTCGCACGTCCTCGATGGTACCGCGGTCACCGCGCGAGCTCCGGACACGGTGCGTACCGATTACCGGACGCGGTCGTAAACGCCGCCGACCCCCGCTCCCGCGATCGTCCCAGTCGGTGGCGTGACGACGCTGCGCGTGGGCGTGGAGGGACGAAGGCCGCGGGCCCGCGTCATCAATCGTGTCGAAAACGGTGGCGGCGGCGTGAGGGTGATTCTTCCGGGCCTACCGTGGACTATGAATACCGTGAATTAGGACTGGGAGGGGCGGACGGATCAGACTCGTGACAACACGGGTTGGCAGGGCTGGGCGTTAATAAATCAAGCGGTCGACGAGTTCGTGTTGAGTTTTCATGATATTGACTTTTCGACTTGACTTCCCAATTTTAATTTTACATCAAATCATGTTCACACCTAATCGATTTGTCGTCGATTTGATTTAATACCAACGCAACGTTTCCTTTTTCGATTTAAGTTTAATTCGAATTTTCGCTGTATGAATTCACAATTGTTTTTATAAAAATATTTTTAATTTCGTTTTATTCATAAGGTAATTAACATTTGTTCCTATATATTATTAGTGTATTGTGGTGAAAAGAAAAACGTTTTAGGGAAGCAGCATCTTGTGATGTATGAATTATACGATTGTTGAATATTTTGTACGCGCATTATATAAAATACAGTAAAATAGTTCGAAAGCCTTGAGTAGGTTGATTAATGATTACAGTATAATTATTTTGGGTGACGAATAAATGGTTCATCGGTTTAAAAAAAATTGATTTTACAGGAGAAAAATTTAATGAAAATTTGTTTAATTTAATTAAAAGAAAAAAAATGAGCAAATTAAACTCGATTCGGTTAAAAAATGTCATTAAATTATCCAGCGATGCAATGTGGTAATTAATTATTCGTAATGGATTAAATAATGTTCTATACACTTCGTAAGTCTCGTAGACCACGATAATTCTAGTTGTATTATATTATTATCAAAAAATATTTTTAATACTTCGCGCCGCGACTGGTCGAAATATAATTTTAACCATTTCAACGGGATTAATTATAGTTTCACATTTTAATTCAACGACAGCAACACTGATTTATGTTTTTAAATTTCCTAACCGCGTCTATAACAGTATTAATGAAAACATGTTGAGATTAACAAACGTCTTTCCCAGTGATTGTGTGTACCTATATTCAAATGTTTTATTGTATTTTAAACTTCGAAAAACGTTTTAAAATAATTGTATGTATTGTTTAAAACGATTTTTTTTTTATAAATTCACGAGTTGAGAAGACATCATCACAGCGATCTAGGCTTGTTGGCGACCCACGTTTGTTCGAGGACGCGTTGACGTCGGATCGGTGTCGTATGTGGAATACAAGTGATTTTAGAGTGGGTGTCAGTCGCGGAGTGGTGCACGAGGCGAGAAAACGCTGTTTTCCTAACAGCTTCCGACCGAAGTCTCCGTGCCGTTAGAGAACAGTTAGTTTAAAAAATGTTGCAAAAAACACAAACACGTCCACAACGGTCCGAAACACGTTGCACTCGTCGTCCGGCTCCCGGTCCCGGTGGAGTAGCGTCACGGGCGCGTGGTATGAATGCGACTTCGTGGTGAGGAGAACGCGCGAGCGATAAAACATAAAACACGCCTATGCGTACAAACGTCAAAAGTACAACACGAACATATGAAACGAAAACGCCTCTGAAGTCCTTTCGTAGAATTCGCTTTACTCGCCTCGCGCGTTCATACATTTTTTATCCCCTACCCACAAAGGATAATATTCTCCACGGCACGACTATATAGTTCGATTAAAAAAAAAAAAAAAAAAATTAAAATTGAAAATCGCGTACTGTCTACTGTTAAATTTAAAACGCCCGCTCATGTAAACAATATCAAAATTCGACGAATCGCCCGGAGGGGGTCGCTGCGGATAAAGCGTTTTCTTCGTTTCAACGAATACAAAATCATAATAACAATCATAATATAATCTGTTTCGCGTAGATTTCGGAAATTGTTGGCGCGTCTTAGTTACCCCCCGTGCATAATTTACCAACTTCCGTCGCCCACGGCTTCGGCCGTCCTGCGATCTCTACGTATGTCCCTATAGATCTCACACCGCGCGGGGGGGAGGTTATGTGAATCGCGTTCGCATTGTAATCATAGTTATATCCTACGCGTACGTTGGCTCCATAAAAAAAAAAAAAAAAAAAAAAAAAAAACGAAAATTGCTTTTTACATGGTCGTTACACTATCCCCTCGGCGTTATGCGTATTACGGTTGTTACGCGCGTGTACCTAAACAATAACATCGCTGAGTTGCAACGTTTTAGCGCCGCCATATGTGGTCGTTTCGTATAATTTTCTTCTACGATCATATCCCACGGACGCGCGTGTAGTGTTCTGTAACATTATTACCGTGTCCCGTACACGTGCGCATACACGTCAGTGTTACCGACACGTGTTATCGCTGGTCTTTTCAAACGCATGACGTCCGACGATAAACGCGTACGCGTACAGAAGCATAGGTGTGCGCAGACTATTGTCGATGGTCGATCTGAACTCGTTGACAATTATTCGAACATTAAAAACAGTCTCGTGAAAGCGCAACTATTATTTACAGATTCAAATTGAGCACGAAACGACTTTGATTTAATAACGAATACTGATACAAAACCCGTTCAGGAGATAATCATCATGTATATTTAATAAGATCTTGATAGGCATTAGTTCTGAGAGCGATGTATACGAGATTCCAGATGGAATAGCTTTTGGAATTCCTGAAATATTATGTATTCTATGTTACGTCAATGGGTGCCCGACATTCTTTGTTTTACCCACCCTCCCCTGTTGGGAAAAATTTCTGACCGAATAGTGGGCGACTGACCAAAATTGTTACCCTCCTCCCTGTCTCCAAGGTCTGCGCCCGCCTACGCACAGAAATAGGAAGGAGTCGTAGGACTATGGTATGGCAATTTTCGCGAAGGTTTATCTCAATATTAGTCATACGCTCTGCCCGTCTGCTCTAGGAAAAATGTCGGCCACTTAAGTTCACCGCCACATCTCATTGTGATGATCGTTTGTGTAAATTTATCTTCCGACGGTAAAAAAAAATCTTTGACTTACGACAATCGCTTAACCGCGTACAGTATGCTCGTTGATTATTGTTATACTCGTGTGCAAACCACCACCGATTACTATACCACAAGTGTAATAATAATACGGCCGTCGTTAGCGCAAATTTTGATCACCGGATTTTATTTTGTTCGATGTGAAATGGAAAATAATTATGAAAAAAATCAAAAATAAAAAGGATTATCGCGTTTTTCTTTTCTTCCGCTAAACACCACGGGTACATTATTAATTTATGACGTTATCGCTACACGAAAAATCGATCACTACACGGTGACTATACGAAGAAACGCGGTTCTGCATCGCGTGTAAAAACAATATTCCACGCGTCCAGTCCATCAGTCAGGGGTGGATTTAACAATTTTTCACCTCTATGCCAAATCGCCACCCTTATCCTATAATTTTAAAAAAATGTATACTCTGTACCTTGCATAAAAATATTTTCTTAGTTGTGTGCAATTATTTTTTACTGACCATAAGTCGACAGCTTCAGCCAACTCTTAGCCAAAACCTATGGACATCCGTACGTCACGCGTCGTACGAATAATGGCGCACGACATAATATAATATCCAATCATAATATAATACGCGTTTTTATATTATCATAAGTATTATTATTTTATTGTTTAACACCGCTATTAGGGTGTACATAGAGTTATATATTATTAATATTATTACCTGTTAGTAGTATTATACGTACAATATATTTTATACACATTATACATATGCAGGACGCGGTGTCCGTATCATAATTCGTATCCGCCCTCATCACCTTCGATCAC
This sequence comes from Therioaphis trifolii, assembly GCA_027580255.1. NCBI lineage: Eukaryota > Metazoa > Arthropoda > Insecta > Hemiptera > Aphididae > Therioaphis > Therioaphis trifolii. Next base: position 29,109,118 of record CM050408.1, read on the forward strand.
TACACACATCCGGCCTCGGTGTTTTCTTTGAATATATATATTATTACAATAGTATATATTGTTTATCGTTTGTGTATACATATTATATTATCGTATTTTATACTGTGTTACCTATCGATGATCTTTAAATCTATTTAGTATTTACCTATATGTGAATAATTACTATGTGTTCTTATTGTAAGATAAATATTATTATTAATTATTAAAATCATTGTTTATAAACCATGTTGATCATTAAACGACCCGGCGCCACACATCCTTACGCCCGTTGTAAGTCAAACAATGTTCGCGCAAAATACGTCGTTAGCTCACACGGTCTACATGAGCTGGACGTTGAATCTATTAAAAATTTTACAAAAGTGTGTATCAACCCGAATTATAACTGACGGTCGCTGACGGCTGACAAATAATAAACATATAGATGTTTTTCCATGCAGCCCTTTCATTTTAGTTAACGCAGTTAACTGAGGGCTCGCTAATGACGATGGTAATTCAATCCCAACACCACTATCGAGTTTCAATGTCAAAAATAAATTTAAAAACAGTGCAATTTGTACAATTCGGCCAATATTTATTTGATACTTTCAAACAAATTAAATAAATATAATATAAATTAAAGTAAACAGGCGCCTTTACAAAAAAAAAAAAAAATAGTAACAAATGGACTACTAGACCAAAGGTTTAAGTCCCGCAGAAAAAAAGATTACCTCACTCGTTTGTTTATTCAAGTGTTTATAATACATTATTATTAAAATTAGAATTTTTTTTTTCGACAATGGTCAAAAAGAGAGATATAGTGAGAAAGTGAATATTAGTCATCTGCTATTAGGTAAGACTTAAATTATAAGATACAATTTTCTACAATTTAATTCATTCAATTCAAATAATTTATTGTAACTACAATTTTAAATCAAATACAACATTCAATACAACACACAATCAGATACCATGTAGACTATTTTCCTTTTTGTACAATGATCATGTCCTATTATCATTATAATATGAAACTAAATCAACACTTAACTTAATTATACTGACGCATCGAGTGTGATTGCTGTTGAATAATTTTAGGTTTTTCATATTCATGACGTACGTTTTAAACAGTGAAAATTTGGGAATTTCCAGCCAGTCATGATGATAAACGACAAACCGATGTTTAAGGTATATGTAAATAAAAATAAGTAGTACAAAATACAGTCATTAATAAACTGATATTAAAAATTAAAATGATGCTGATAGCAATTAAATTCAATGATTATAATTTAAATTTATACTTTATGAGTTGATATTTTTTAAATATAATATACATTATTAGAGTATTGCGTCGAATAAAATATGGGATTTTTGAAACCGCAACTATAATAGATATTTAATAATATTATTAATTTCAACTGATATTAACAATTTATCAAATTTAAACCTATACTATTGTAATTTAATGACGATTTTCAGTTTAAAAAATGATTAAGATACTCTTAAAAATGGTTTTTTTTATTTTAGTAAAGATTTAGTGTACTTGAGACTTTTCTGATGAGGACAACAATTGTATACTTTCAACTATTATTTGACCTGTGCCCCCAAAATTCTGCTGCCGGTCCTAATTATTATACCGTTCATTAAACAGTAACATAATTTTATTTTCCCTGAGAGACAGATACTTTCGTTATGATAATGACATACTGGCGTAATACAAAAATAGGTGTAGGAGTAAGTCCACTGACCAGTTACAAAAACACCGGGAGCTCGAGCACCCCCTTGTTCATAATATGTATAGTTGTGCCTATGCGTATACAGTTATGATCTGTTTATTCACGCCGTGTTACAAGTATCACAGAAGACCGCGATAATTATTAGATGCTCCATCAAAAAATTGTACACAAATATGATTTTTCTGCTGTAAATAACTTTTCGGCGTGAACGCGTGACAACGTGACGTCGTCTATATACTACGGAGAACTCGGACAAAAAAACACACCGTGACTTGTGATATTACGTGTTGATTGGAACTAAAAAATCAATTTTTCAGATATTGAAATGTTTTCAAGACTGTATTATGATTGCGTTGGCAGTACAACAAAAGCGCGTTTTTTTAATACGGTCCAACCATTTGCATATTATACGATTCACGTACTTTTCACGTAGACCCTTTGTAAGATTCGTGTGCCGAATTAGACCTATAAACATAACCTTTCTGGATCTGGTAATATCAAAATGTGCTTTTCAGCCGGGTAAAACTGTCAAGATTTCGATAGGATTTTCTTGATCCGAACATTATTGGGTAGGAAAAAATTTTTAAGGATATCGCGGGTACGTTAGTTTAAAAAAATATTTCAAGATTTTACACTAGGCATACGAAACGTGCAAAACAATCGATTTCATTTTAAGTACTATTTGGCGAAGAAGGCACGTATAATTTTTAAGCTTTTTTCACTCCTTGTCCATTGACCCGAGCAAAAGTTTGTCATTTTAATTTTTTTTTCCCAACTGGAACCTAAACGCATTGTACCATTATAACAATTATACAAACAATATAATGAGTAAATGTATTTCAATTCACAATGTTCACAGTGATGTATAATTTGAGGGGAATCGTGGAGGTAGTCTTTCTTCTTCTTTAGAATATTTCATTGTCTCAAAGAAAACAACTTGAACAATGCTTGGTAAAATATTTTTTAATATCGTGTTTATCTAAAATCTACGTAACAAGAGTAAACCAACATTTTTAGCTACGTCATCTTGTAAGTTATTTTTATCGATTTGCAATTAGTTTTTTTCGAACAATAAGAAAATAATCCAAAGAATATTGAAAATTGTAAAACGTAGAGAAGTTTTTTTTTTTTTATTTGAGTACTGCTCAAGTGTGTACACGAATCTCGATTTTTGTGATGAAAATTATTTGCTTCCCTAAAATTATACAAAAAAATTATAATAACACCACTAGATCCTTGGCTTCTCTCGGAATCTAAATTATTGAAAACACATAAATCAAACAGGACGGCAAATGATAAATTATCAAGAAAAACAAAATATGAATGTACGGATTATATTGATCTTAATTTTTTAGTACCGTTTCATAGCACAACAATTTGATTGAATTGTATTAGAGTACAGTTGGCGTCAATTTGTTTAAGAGTAGTTACTAACACATATTGTCCGCATCAGGGCCGGATTTGACGGGGTGCATTAGGAGTACTTGCTCCGGGCCTCCGAATTTCAAATGCGCCAAAAGTTATGATCGATTTTCAAATAGTTTTAAAAAATCTACCTGGCACCAAAAATAAAAAATCATGACAACTATCACGAAAATATTAACAAAATTAGTAAACTTTCGATATCATACGACTATGTAGACTAAAAATGATAAGTACTTACATAATATTACTCGTTATTAGAAAATATATACTTATTGAGTTGTATTATAATATCACTACTTCCTGCGCTTACTCGCGTCGATGCCATATTGTAGTATAACTAGTATAAGAATTAAAATATTTAATTCTGTCGGTTTGATGAGAGAACGGGGTTTGAAAATTCACCGTTGCATATATTCGACACCGGGCGTCCGTATAATTTTTAAATAATTGTTCTATACCTGCACTTTTCGAACACATATAAATATGGTCTTTTGCGGGCGCCTTATTAACCGAGACCCATAATCTTGTACTGGAATTCGTTATCTCGTTTTCGTTCACGTTTTTACAATAATATTGCGGCCATGAAACCCAGGACATATATTATATCACTCCCATTTCCCAACCGTGTCCTCGAAGGAATGTGATTAATAATCTCGCGAGCTACGGAGACGCAAAGTAAGAATTTATATTAATAAAGGTTTAAACGATTAACTGTGGCTTAAAGGATCTAACTCTCTTTTTTTTTAAAAATGCCATATAGTTTAGATAATTTTATTCAAAGTGATGCTTGCAAAATCGCTTCAGTAATTAAAACCATATTTGTTTTAAATGTTACATTATTAAGTTTTATAAATTGAGCAGTACTGATTTTATTCCGCGATATATTAATCATGATTAGTATGATTGACGATTTGACTTTGTTCTTAATTGTTTAACTGGAAGTAGGTATTGATTTAATTTCAAATATTATAAAAATAAAATTAAGTTAGATATTCTGAGTCTAAATTATTAAAAATCAGCGAATTAAATAATACGAGTATATTATACTCAGGCACGTAGCTAGAATTACACCATTAGGGTGGCCCAATTACGGCCACAATTTTTCTTGAATGGTCTACGGTTACGCCCCCCCCCCACTATCAGTCATTATGAATTTAGAATGTTTTAATATGTAATAATGTAATCTGCGTAATGACAAGTATCAGACAAACATTTTCAAATACGGTTCAACATTATTTTTACTTTGACTCAATTAAAATTTAGATACATTTAAAATACAGTGAGGGTGGCCCCAGTGAGGTGGCCAGTAAATATTTTTGGGTGGCCGGGCCATTTTTAACATTAAATCAAACAAAAAATTCTCAAGATACATAAATTCGGAGATACACTATACACTGGAATGAAAATAAAAAGTTAGGTCTAAAAAAAAGAAAGAAATTATAAAAATAATTTTAGAACATATAGGTACATCAAAAACCAAAAACATGTTCTAAAACTGTTTTTTTTATATTTTAAAACAAATTAATGCAAATATATTATAATATAAACGAGTAAGATATTATATTTCGATACGAATTTTTATTTTATTTTATTTTATTCAATTTCCACAGGATAACATGAAAAATTCGAAATCTCTAAATGAACATAATTTAAGTTCGATGCGTCAACACGACAACACCGTATATTGTTCAGTCAAATGTCGATAAAATGATAATTATATCCATAGTAGGTACCTATTATTTATTAATATACGAGTAATATCCATTAGCATACAAATAAAAAATCTATGGTATCAATATTTATAAAAATTGTCAAAATATATCTATTCCTTAAACTATTAGTGCAGTCCAATAATACAAATTCAAACATTAAAATGTCCAAAATAAAAGTACTTTCTTTCATAATACAATGATATATTCATGATTATTGATTACCATCTAGAAAAATTAAAAAATCAAAAATGTCAAAAACGGTGAAAAAAATTAATTTTTTCTTAATAAACTTTATTTTACTGTTTAAAATTTTACATGTACACATTATGCCGACCAAGTAAAATCGCCATCTTTAAAATTACAGATTTACATATATTTGTCATACATTTACGAATTTATATTTTGAAACATTAAAACACATAGGTACAAAAATCATTTATAATAATACTATTTATATTTAAGAAATATGACGTATTTCTTATACATGATATAAATTTTTTGGATAGTAATAATGAGCCAAAAGTTTCATGTAGTTGTTCTATAGATCAAAAATTTCATATGATTGGTACCTACCTACTTTAAAGAGATCGTTATATCATATTCATAGGCGTGTCTACGGTGGCAGCCTAGGGTGCCTGGGCTGCCCCTGCAATTTTCCGGAGGCGTCGGTCAGCTGAGTTTAAAGTCAGATGGGTTCTAAATTTTATTTTAAATCAAGTATCTTTATTTGCTAATAAGTAATAAGTAATAACATATTATAGTATTATGACGTCCATACATGATCCTTATCGCAAAAAAAATAATATTATGTTTGTGGATAACTCTCAACTCAACTGTCTCTGCTGGTATAATTTGTTATTTGTATAGGTAATATTTTTTAAACTATTGATAGCATTAATTTATTATTCTGTAGTCAGTCTAAGGTACATCATAGACATGGCACGGAGTGATGGTATAAATGTTGAAAAAGTTATTGATGATTTAAAAATGTTCCATGAAACAGAAGACTTGTCTTTTAATTTTATATATAGTATAATAGGTATTTAAAATATTATGTGTTGTTACTTGTTTTTATGTTTTATTATTATGTTATGTACTATTTAAAAAATTAAGTTATTTTGTGTAATGAATACACGTACACATCATGTATTTCTTTTAATTACCTAATTCACTGTACTATACTTTTGTTTAATGTAAAATGTTACATCATTGGATTTTAATTATTTAAAATTATGATATCTAGATTAATATTGTGTTTCTATAGGTGGTGTAAACTAGAGCTGTATATGAGACTATTTTCAAGTTTTACAATTATTTCATAACGAAACTAAACCCATCTCGACACAAAAAATGTGTGATGACGCCGGTCATTAGCTAGGCTACCACTGCGAATGAAGTCTAGTTACGCCTAAGATCATATTCTTGATAGTTTTAAAGGAAAAAATCCCGAAAAACAGTAAAATTTTCCGTAACCCTTTCACTAAATAGATTTGTTATTTAGACACACCTCAGAAAGTTATGTTGTAAGAAACTTGACATTTTCAACATACATTAACAAAATATTGATACATACTTGGCAAAAATTACAAAAAAAATATTGACGACTCGTGGGTTGAAAATAGAACTTTAAAATACCACATTTTTCAAAGTTTATAACTAACTTTAAATAGTTGATAAAAAATTCTGAAAATGTAATATGAGCATATACTTATAAACTTAACTGATCATACTGAAAAAATTTCAAAATCATGACTCAGGATTTTTTTTTTTTTTAATATTGTACAATTTTTACAGAACTGACTAAATTTAAAACAATTTTCAACTTTAAATGTTTATTAAAACAAATTGGTCCACAAAATCATTATGTATCTATAGATGCAGACAGTTCATGATTTAAATCTTTTGGTAAAACAGAATTTCTTATTTGTCTAACATTTTTAACAAGTAAAAAAAAATATACTAAAATCTAAACTAAAAATTGTTAAGTGTATAAACGATATGCTTTTTTTTATTCTGTTGCTTTGCTAAGAACCATTTGGCTAAAGAAATGATTAATCATTTTTTTTTAATTCAATATACCCATTCCCAGTATCTTGTCCCAGAAACAAAGGATACCTCGAAATAAGTCTTTTTCATTTTTATACTTCTTGACCCTATCAATACCAATAATTCTCATTTTATTTATTTTATATAACATGTTATAATTTTTGTCTGTTACACAATAATTGGATAAACTTTTATTGAGATATATGTGGTCAAAAAGTATTGTATACCTCCATCTATAAATATCAATTTCTTTCTAATTGGTAATTGAAAAACAATTTTCAGAACTCTCAATTGTTTTCCCACTGATATTGATTAAAGTCAAAATTTAATTTGCTAATTTAATATTAAAGAAATGTGGATTAGCATATTTGTAGACTACATTAATCAATTGTTATTGATTTATTATTAAGACTTAATTTGACATTTTGCGATTGAAAATAATAAAAATGACTTCACCATGTTCATTTAATATAATTCAACTTTATTGCAATAAGTTAAATTTAGTTTTTGTTGACTTTTATCTAATAGCTCTTACATGAATTGAAGTTAGTTGATTCAAGTAAATTTATTATTATTTTCATCAGCTTTGCCACTTATTTAAACATTTTTTTAATTGCATACAATGATAGATGATATTATACACTAAAATATGTATAAATATATTTGTAATATAATAATTTATACTATATTTAATGATTACTTTTTGGTAATTTTAGATAGCATCCCACTGAGAAAACTCAAGAATTTCTTGGGGCCCATTCTACCACCCCACAATATTAGTGAAATGATAAGTATATAGACCATTTGTATCCACCAAAATTTTGTTATTTTATTTATTCATAAATCATAATGCTATTGATATATTTTGTAATCTGGCTTATCTGAAGTCATAAATAAATGCGAGATAGAATTTAAACATATTTCTTTTAAATTATACTTATATTTAAAAAGATTAAAAAGAAAAAAGGATACGTATGTATATACAGTAAACACATATAAATATAATTTAGTAAATAAAATGTACATAATTGTATAATACCTAATATCATGGAATAAACATTAAATTAAAAATTGGATTATATTATGATTTATTATTGAATACTTAATTTAAAAATATTTTTTAAATAACAAAAATGACTGTAAAATCTCTATACAACATACATTTGTCTGTCTTTAAAAAGTTAACAGTACGCATAGTATAAATAAAAGTAGAGAATAATTAAAAATGAAATAATGAATAATTATTATTTTTGTATAAAAAAAACCTTTGAGGGATTTAAAAAAAAATTGTACAATAACATTGCAAGAATAGATTTAATCTGTGAATGATATTCCGCAATGCTGACTACTGAAATACATTTTAAATTCAGGCTGTTAGGTTGAAATTTAAAGTAATAAAAATACTAAGTGGACCAATCTAAAAAATATTTTATCATTATAAAATTAAGAAATAATCAAAATCCAATTGAAGTATAAAAATATACATTAACATTTATTCATTTTTAAATAACATTTCGTGGTAAGTATTCCATTACTACATTAACTCAATTAATATGTTTGGTAAATCTTAGTCATAAAAATACCACAAACTATTATTTTAACATCCTGGAACAATAATTTTTACTCACAAACACAGAGATTTTTAACAGCACTCCCATCCCAAAAGTAACTAGAATATGGATACCTAAAATTTTGAAGGAAATTATTCTAATAAGATATGGACAAAAAAAAAATATATATATATATATATATATGAAACACATATTTTGATCCAGGGAAGTAAAAAAAATAAATCTAACAGGTTATTTTTAATTAAATATCAAATACACATAAATTTAAAATGAGTATTTTTTTTTAATTAAGTCTACTCAGTGTTTAATTTAAAATTACTATCTATTATCTTTAATGTCGTCATCATCATCATCATCCCAACATTCATTATCTGATGGTACTGGAGTTAATTCTCTGGTAGGTCTAGGCGGAGTTGAAATTTTTTCACTTGTGTGATCACCATTTTCACTATTGGGTGAATTATCAGGCTTAAAAACAGTGGTTTCTCCAGTTGGCAAGTCTTCAAGACGACGTTGGCTGAGATAATACTCAATGACTGATGATGTTGTTGCTTTTATGGAAGGAATTACAGTGGCAACTTTTTTATTCACCATTGTTAATTTAGTGCGAACTTTTGATCTCTTAAACGGATACATGTTACGTTTGGATTTTAGAATTTCTCTCATCAATGCTTTAAGAGGTGGAGGAGATAATGGACGACCAACATCATCATGTGTTGGAGATGCTGCTAAATCTTCACCAGGAAGAATTCCATCAGCAAAAGTCACACGCTTAGATAAATTAGATTTGTTACTCCTAGACAAAATTATAAAAAATTAATTTTCATATGTAACAGATCAAATAAACATGTAACACCAATATAAATCAACTAAAATGAGTGGGTTGGGAATATGATACATCTATAAAAACTCATGAATGAAACAATTAAACTAATTATTAAAATAAAACTTTTACTTAACAAGTAAAATCGTTTTGGTTCTTTGTAAAAAAATTAAGAAAATATAATGCGACTTTATTCTTTAATGATTATAATTTTTTAAATTTTGAATCCATTTATAAAGTATTATTTAATTACTATTGTATTATGTTCTTACTGTTGTTTCGATAAAATACTGATAGTTGGAGGCTGAAACAGACCCAAAAATGGATATTTAATAGTTTCCGTGTTATCACTATAATGAACCATAACTGTGTCAGGCAATTTTTCTTGAATCTTTTCTTTTGCACGTATTTTTAATCTCTGGATTAATAACTAAACAAACATATCCAAAGTTAACAACGTGCAAATGTTATACATAATAAAACGTAAAATGAAAAATAAAACATACTTTTCATTTTAAACCTTTGTAGTTATGTAATAATATTAAATTATTTACCTGTTGATTAATAATGGTATCCATCATTAAAATATCTTCAGTTGCCACTTCTCTTTTTGCCAATATCTCTACAAAATACAAAAGAAATATATTATTATTAACGTGGCAGAAACCTACGGGTGCCCCAATAGAAATTCTGCCAAACCGGCATCCGAACTGTAGATCCTAGTATCTACACTCCCGGATAACCATTCCATACGAAAAAAAAAAAGAAAAAAAAATTAACACTATTAATATATAATTGAATAGTGTAATATCAATGGTCATAATAAAAAATCAATAGTCATTGTATTGAAGTTATGGAAATAAAAATAAAATATAAATACAAAATTTAATATAGCAACGAATTGTATTTTCATAACTTAACTGACCTAAACTATACTAAACTATAGTAATTATATCAATTAAATACCTGATTCAGTATTATTGGTATCTTTTTCTTCGGACTTTAATAAAACACTATCATCATTTTTTATAAGTGTTTCATCTGAAGTTGAGCCTGTATTTTTCTCTAATAGAGCAATTTTCTTTTCACTTCCAACATCAGTAACAATTTGATCTGGCAATGTAACATTGTCGACATTTTGTACATGTAGATCTACATTTTTATTAGTATTATCAGCTAGTTCTGAATCGTTATTAGTACCATCAATAATATTAGAAGACTTCATTGCATCGTCTTTGGATAAAGTATGTAATTCATTTATAGTAATGTTTGGTTTTTTATCCAAGTATGACTCAATATTTGAATCCGAGTCTTCACTATTATCAGAATCATAATCCGAAGAAATAGATACATACTCTTCTTGATCATGCAACGCTGAACCAACAACGTCCATACTATTTTCTACATATTTATTAATTATAGATGGATTATCTAGCCAACTATCAACATTGCTTTCACCATCACTGTCAACCATCTCCCATTCTCCAACAATCATGTCAGCATTTTCATCACCATCATCATTATCATCGTCTTCATTATCATCAACTTCTTCGTCATCATTAGCTGTGACCTGATCTTCTTGACCAGAATCTGACTCTGTAGAGTCCACCTCATCATCACTAAACACTCCTGATTCAGCATCAGATGGGACATGGAAAGGAATTAAATCAGCATGCAACCAGTACTCAATAGTAGTACCATTTTGATTTATATTAAAACAATGTCTGACTTTATCTTCAATTCCATCACGATTTGTGGAATCAACAGCAATATGCACCATACATCTATCTTCAACAGCACAATATGCAATGTAATTGTCACTGGTAAGATAAAGACTGGTATTACCATCTTTAACTATGCATGCATACGCTCTTTCTTGTAAGGGTATAGGAATCAATTTATCAACTTTTTGATCTGTATCAGACAACTCTTCTTGAGACAGCTTCTCTGGAGCACTGAAGTCAACTTCAGTGATGTTATCAAGAATTGGCTCACTCATCGAGTATTTAACAGGATTTTGATTGTAATGTTGAAAATGTTGTTGATATAATTTAACAAATTGTTCATCACGAATTGAACAAACTGACTTTTCATTTTCAACAATTTCATCCTAAAATACAGTTTTAATTTAATTAATAATCGTTTGTTTTTTAAGAACAAGAAAATTAATAATTTACTAAAAAACAATAATACATTTCAATAAAATGTTATTTATATAATATATGTTACACAAAACTCAACAGTAAGTGTTTTAGAAGAGAACTCGATCTAAGAATGAAGTTAACAAAAAATATTCCAGTAAGATAGATAGACATTGAGTAATAATTTTATTTAACTGTTGGTATTTTTTATTCTGTGAACAATTTTTTTAAGTAGCAAGCTTATTGATATTATTTACTTCATAACTATAAATCTCAGTTCAACCCAAGTAATTAGTACACCCCACTTATTTTTATATAGTAGCATATTTTTAACTATACATAATTTTTGAACATATTTTGATTCTAAAATAAAATACAAATAATAAAATATGTGTAAATAATGAATAATTAATTTGAATTAGACGTTTGTAGCTAAAAAAATAATATAATTTACAACCAATGAAATTACATCAAAATTAGAAGGGCGGAACTTTTTAATGTTCAATCAATTAAAATGAAAGAATATTGAAATATATGAATATTTAAGCTGTAATGGGTAAAATAACTTAAGTTAGCTCAGAATTATTTAAATGATCTATCAATTCTTTCAATTTTATACGCCCATCCCAATTGTCTTGTCCAAGTAACTAAAAATACTCCATAGTCCATAGTAACATATCCTTTCTTAACACAAACAATTAAATATTAACATCTAATTTACGCATAATATAAAAAATGAAAAATATTGACTTCGCTCAACTTTATTTTTAGACGGGGGCATACAAATAGGTTTTAGAAAATATTGTTTGGAATTTGTTGACACTCGATTTTGAAAAGGTTCACTACCCCTGCCTTAGTGTAATACAATGTAATATATAATTGAGGATCACTTTTTACAATTTAATTTTAATTAAATTTCAATACTTAATGATAAATTTATTAAATTTTTATCTACTTATTAGAATACAAAAAAAATGTCACAAATTCGTATTGTATATAGTATACAATAAAAAAAAAAAAACACTTACTTCAACATCTGGAATAATTGTAACAATGTTAGTATTTATTCTTTGATCTATTGTAAATTCTATATCATCATTTGCAAATTCAGCATGTTCATTAGAAATGTTAGAATGTAAAATATCCGAAACATCTCCAACCTGTTATAAATATAATGATAATTGACAAAAATGTACGCAAGGTTAATTTTTATATACAACTCACATGTAAAGATGATGGTAGAGTATCATTGGTAGTTGGAATAGATGTCAGCTGTTGAGGACTATCTGCAGATTTTAACATATCATAATCTGTATCACAGTATTCATAATTTGGATTATAATTTTCATATAAACTATAATCAACCGGACTCAATTCGTTGGTTTCAATCGATTTCATATCAGAATATAGAGGTATACAGGAATACTGTTCATAAGATTGAGAGTAATCATCAAAATGATCTTTAGGAAAACTTTCTGAACAATTATTGTACTCTGAACCATCGTTTCCAGATTTTAATGATGTTGTTTCAAATGTTAAGTTTTGCTCTTCTAAAAAGTCATTAGACATAGAACTTGTACTTTTTGCTCTATCATAAGTAAAATTGCTTGTTTTATCCATTGATTCTTCTTCATGAATGTAACTTTGTGAACTATTCATTTCCTCATTAGGTTGTTCATCCCACCGAGATTTTTTTTTCAAGTTTAAATTCATAGTTTCATCTAAACTATAATCAACAGATTTATTAACTTCAATAACAGACTTATTTAACTCGTTCCAATCAGATTCCCATTGTGTAATTAATTCGTTATCAGTTTTTGAAACATCTACAGCAATATTAGAATTTTGAGAATATACAGGATCAGAATTTTTTTCATCAGAACACACTGTAGTAACTGATATACTTTCATTTTTTAATATTATTGCATTTGTGTTAGACACAAAATGTTGTCCATCCTTAATTAAATCACCAGAATTTAATGAAGTAGATATTTTTTCATTTAAAACAATATTGTTAGCTTCAGTAATTTGTTCTTGTTCTTTGTTTTCTGAACCTAAACTAATATTTGATTTTGTCATATCTGATGTTTGTAACTGTAATTGGTGGTTTTTTATTTTACCATCATTTGAAAATATTTCATTAGCATATAGTTGATTTTCATTACTCTTATTTAATGTGTCATTATCCATTAAACTAGATTCTATTTGGTCACTTTCTGCTTCATCGCTTAAATGTTCAGATGTAACAGATGATTTGTTAGAACTGGATTCTTCCGAGTCTTCCCAACTAAAAGTGCGATCAAGTTCTTTATCATCTGTTCCCACATCTATTTTAGGAGAAATTATATTAACTTGATTGGATTTCTTTTGTGTTTGAGGACAAATTACCACTTTTGGTCTATCAACCTTTAGAAGTTTAGATTCTTCTACTTTAGGTTTAACTTCTTCTTTCAACACATCAAAGCTTTCTTTAATTTTTTCTATATTTAAATTGTTTGATTTAATCAAATTAAGAGGAGATGAAAATCCAAACACAAATGGAATATGTTGGCAAGTTGATAGTTTCTTTAAATTCATCTTGACTTTGTCTCGATAAGATGTGGTTTTTCCAACGGGTTGACACAATGTATTAAGGGGGGAGTCATTATTTTGTTTAAATGGTTTGCATTGAGTTGGCTTCAAAACATTGATAGGGGCTGGTTCTTGATGCTTATAATTATCATTTGCTGGCGATATAGTAGAAGGTAAATTATTTTCTTGTTCCAACAAATTCTTATTATACAGTTCAGACTCATTAGACATTTCATCATTTTCAATGTTACACTCATCTTCTTTACTTTTCTCACAATCAGAGTTACTAAATCCAATTTTTATTTTTTGTCTGGGAATATTTGTTGACACATTGTCTTTATTGCTATTGAGATTTTTATCAGATATTTCGAATAAGTTATTTGATAGTTCACCATATTTATCGAAACTATTAAGTACACTAGGTATATCACTTTTATTATTTTTACTGCTTAAAATACTTAAATTTTCATTATTCAATTGAAGGGATTTAGATTCATCCAATTTTACAATTTTATTTAATTCACTATTTTTAGATGGTGTACTTTTGACATCCGAGAGATGAACGACTCCCCTCATGGAACTTTGGTTATTAATGTTCCACTCATTGGGTCGCAGTCCAAAAAAATGTTCAATGCCTTTTTCAATTTTAGATTTTGTATCTTTTGAACATTCTCCATCTTCAGTCTCAGAAGTATCAGAAGTCTTTGATTTCTTTTTAGACTTCTTTTTTAGTATACGCTCATCAGAGTCATTAAATTTCTTGCTAGACTTTTTTTTCTTGTTTTTTTTCTTTTTATCACTATCACTATGTTTTAAATTATCATCTAATTTAAACTTTTTGGTAATTTTTTCATCATCAGAAATATCTGAATCATATTTTCTTTTAGAGTTTTTTTTTGATTTTTTGTTTTTTTCCCCTTTTTCGTCATTCATTTTTAAATATTTTAACACTTCATTCACAGTATTATCATCACATGAAAGAGATTGATTTTTACCAACAATATCAGTTTTTACTAATTTAGTAAATGTTTCTTTCAAACATTCTTTAACTTTTTCAAATTTGTCTTCATTTTCTTCATTTGATTTATTTTCTTTTTTATAATTTTTCCGTTTTTTTTTCTTTTGCTTGGATTCTTCATGATCCAAAGGCTTTTTTTTTATTTCAACATTAAATGCTTTTTCAAGCAAGTTGAGAATATTGCTATTATCATTTCCTTCTTCAAGATTTTTTACCTTATTTCTATCACCCTTATGTTTCTTTTTATAAATAGCTTTACTTTTCTTTTTCTTTTTATCTTTAGACTTCTTCTTTTTCTTTTTTTCAATTGACGAAGTTGAATCAGTTGATTCAGAATCACTGTCTTCAGAACTACTGTCACTTTCAGATTCAGAAACTTGTGAACTTTCACTGGAACTAGATTTATGCTTCTTTTTCTTACCTTCTTTTTTCTTGTACTTCTTGGATTTTTTATTGGAAGATTTTTTCTTTTTTTTTAATTTTTTAATAAATGATGTATCCATTGACTCATCAACAATATTATGTAAAGAAACAGATTCATCTGAAGATGAAGAATCTTCAGAATCATTCTCATGACCTATTTCTATAGATTCATCATTTAATAAAACTAAATTCACTGACTGATTGTTTTCATTATTTTTTTCAACAGTAGAAGTCAAAAAATCATTTGAAATTTTCTCTTCATTCTTTTCAGCACTTACAATTTTCAAAAACTCTTCATATTCTGTATCTAACCTCGCATGTCCTTGAGGTTCATGAGATGTAATGGGTAAAATTGGACCAACATTAATTTCAATCTTAGGTTCATTCTCACCAATGTCAGATGCTGTGTCCATAGCTTCTTCTTGAAGGCTGCTAATGTCTGATGGATTATGTCTGATGTTTTCTGTATTGGTAAATATGCTTAACCTAACATCATCATTAGTATTCATTTCTTCATTTTGAG
This sequence comes from Therioaphis trifolii, assembly GCA_027580255.1. Lineage (NCBI taxonomy): Eukaryota > Metazoa > Arthropoda > Insecta > Hemiptera > Aphididae > Therioaphis > Therioaphis trifolii. Next base: position 29,125,080 of record CM050408.1, read on the forward strand.
GAACTTCAACATCTACAACTTTTTCAGTAGCTGGACTACCATCATAATCACTATCCCATTTTGACGGAACAGTAGGTCTAATATCAACTAATGACGTATCATCATCAAATCTAGATTTTTTTGTACGTTTACTCATAGTGAATTGATTAATTAATGCATCTTTATCGATTTCAATATTTGGATTTTCTTTTACTTGGGTAATAATAAAACATGTTTTCGGCCACCATCCTTTAAATGGGTAGATATTTTTATCTTTCATCATAAGTATGAGTTTATCATCTATATAGGTATAATTATCATCAGAAGTATTTTCTTTAAGCCTAAAAAAAAAAAAAAAAACGAATTTGGTTATGGATGTTTTATAAAATAATTAACTGCAATTGATAATTCATTATTCTTAACTAAAAATAAAAAAGAAGTATTATAATTAGATATTATTCATTTAAATAATCAGTTATTATTGACATTTGTTTGATACTGAAATCAATACATTAACTTAATTCTGAAATGATAGATTTGTTCATGTTAGATAATTATCTTAAATACTAATATTAAAATACATATAAACGTAACTGGATTTTATATCTTACTTTTTTGGTTTCATTTCCGATAAGAACTTGTGAACGATTACTTCAATTTCTGGAAGAAGTGTAGCTAACATTTGCTGCCTATTCTGAAGATGATAAGTGGCAGTGGCAGGATTTTCACTGAACTTAACAACAGGTTTAGTTTTTGAATATCGAATAATATAACTAGGGAAATCTTTAGTGAAATCTGCTTCATGGGTTAAAACCTCAAGACCTTTACGAATTTCTTTTCTTTGATCTAATATATTGTAACGTAACTTCTGATCAGCATTGCCTTTTTCTGCTTCAGCTGATCTATAAATAGATAATCTATGATAAAATATGTTAAAAAATTCACTTAACAAAATTCTAATTTTATATTTGATTTTAAATGTTTATTTAATTTATATTTGTAGTATTGAACAATAACTCAGTTGCTAAATTTATTAAAGTGAATTTATAAACACTGTTATTAGGTACTCAAATTTATTGAATAAAAAATTAATATTTATTAACTTTAGATACAGATAGAACATGCTTTGAATGTTTCGGTAACAAAATTTCACTTTTTTCAAACAAAATAACTGAAGACAGTGTAGTGTATATGACGTTGGTGACACTGGCAACATTTCTAGTAGGTTATGTAATTAATAATTATGTTTTTAGAGTGCACACAGTCAGTTTTAAGTATCAAGCCATGCTATTGTTATTTTATAATATTCATTTCTTATTTGTAATAAAAAGGTTAATATATATTATTAACAACATAATGTTGGTGTTGTTGATTTAGTTACGCCTAGACATTACAATATGAACAATTTTTTTTTCTGGAGCTATGCTTAGAATTGTTTAACCAAAAAAATGATTTTAAAATTAAATAAATTCGTCCCCAACATCTTGCCCAAGATAAGTTCTAACCGAACTAAGCAAAGAAGATCTCATGGTGCAATGAAATACTGTACTTTTTAAGTTCATTACTACAGTGGAAATTTAACAGAAAGAATTCTGTCAACTGTAAAATAAGATATAAAATATATCATGGCTTTACTACTAAAAATATAACAAGTATACACTTACATGCCAGATTCAGTATTCTGATTTTTACTATCAGATCGAGAATCACTATGCCTCTTCTTTGATCTTGATTTGCGCTCTTTCTCTTTTAACTCTTTTACTTCATTCAACTTGAATCTACGAAATCTGTCAAAATGAAATCCTCCGCTGACAAAATCTTTCCAACTTTTGACTTCAAGTGCTCGCATCTTGGGCTTCTCAGCTGATCTCGATCTAGATCTAAATGAAAAAATAACAAAAAAAGACACGGCGGCATAAATTTTAAGTTGAAATAATTTCGGGTAATTGATATACCTCTATTTAAATGATAATGTAAATATCAAATAGGTACAAAAAGTGCTCAGCGCTTCCTTCACTAAAGTTTATAGAGTATATATTGCAGCAATGCTGAAGCCCAGGGATATGTTTTCTGTGGATAACTTTTGCGCTAAATATTTATCATTGGATTTAGTTAAGTCTTGTGCTTAGGAAAAAAAAATTGGGCAAATAATAACCTGGATTTTGAATGAGAACGGCGACGATATTTGTGACTTCTTCTATTATCATCTCGACGTCGGTGATGGTGCCTCTTCATTCGCTTATCCTGTTCTCTAATCTTCGCCGAATACTTTTCTGCCAATGATTCTATGCCAAGTTTCTGAAGGATTGGAGCTTCGTTTCCTAAAATAAATAAAATAAAATAAATATTTGAAATACATACATACCTAACTATAAAATCTAATTTACTTATAACTAGTTAATTATTAATTACAAATAAAATTCACACGGAATCCTTAATTTTTTCAAAATAACTATAATATTGGTAATAAATAATAATCTATGTAATTGTAAAATCATTTGTTACCAATAGATCAATCACCATCAATTATTCAGATGTAGAAATCTGAATGCCATAATAAGATAAAAGAAATAATAAAAATTTTTAAATATAATGGACACATTTTCTTCAGTTATAGTTTTAGAAATTATTTTAAATTTATTTATTCATTGTTGGAAATATCAATTTTGAATTTTTGTTATTTTAATTTAATTCAAAAGATGAAGAACTATTTTTACTCTGAATATTTTCAACCTTAATTTTATAATCAATTTCCAATGTCCATACCTAACAACTCAAAACCAAATGCGTTTTTATTTTTTCAATATTATATGAATTTGGAGAATATTAATTAAACCATATTTAGGTTTGTTATACTTATTTAATAATTAAATAATAAAATTGTATTATTAAGTTAGTCTAATTATTTACCAACTATGTCTGAGTCATCACATAAAACCCAGTTCAATGAACCTATACTGATAAAACAGTACTTTTTAGATTTTTAATATATGTATATTTTTTAAATTACCCTTGAGTCAATTTAATTTTAATAACACTGTATTTTTCTGACATAGGTTTATTACTTGCACTAGATATTTGATGATTGAATGTATCACACTTCATATCAGACTATTTTAAAAGATAGATTCAGGTTATACAAAATGTAGGTTACACAAGAGTTGAATATTATTTTAAAAGCAAAGATAAATGTATTCAAAACGGATTTCAAGCAAAAAATTTAGTAAATAATTACACAATAAATTAAAAAAAAAAAAAATACAGAACCCAAAGACAAAGTGTTAGAATTTTCAAGTGTTAAACACTATTCATTTTGGAATAAGAACAGAATAATCCTTGCTGATTATATTATTTGGTTATAAATCAACTTTGAAATTTTAGATAGTCATTAATCGATATGGAAAAAACCAATTTTGTAAAATTTAAATGAAAGTAGACTTAAATATGAGAAAGCTTTTACAATCCTTTTGAAAATTGTGCATTACATGAAATGTTTTTCCAAGTCATTACAGCTTAACATATCAACTTCAAATGCATATAAAAATTATTCATCCAATCTTTGATTAACTTTTTCAGGGCTACTGTCGCGTATACGCAACAGCATTCTACTTCACGAATGCGTTACTATCGCATATACACTTTTGCTCGTAAAATTAGGTTTAATAACTACGTTAATGAAATATGCAGTGCTCTCTAGGGAAGAAAATAACAAATCAAATGAAAAAAAAAAAAAATTAATTCCGTTCAATTCCAAAGATGTTACAAAGGTATACATGGTGTTTATGAAATGAATAAGCAGAATAGTATAAACGTGTTCATTGTGATGGCCTGATGAAGAATTTTTTTAAATTTTTTTTTCTATCTTCAAAATCTCGGTTTATTCAATTTAATCCTTGAATGTTATCTTAAACGTAAAAAAAAACATTCGAGTGATTTTTTTTCTGCAAAATTCTTTCATGAATTGAGGTGTAACACCGTTTTTGCGATTGTCAAGCATTTTTCACGCTCGAGTCGCTGACCAAAAAAAAAAAAAAAATCGTGTGACCTATCAATTTGTATGAGAATTCTGCAAAATAAACAGTGGCAACATTAATTTATCGTCATTTAAAATACGTGATTAATAAAAACGGAGTTTCACATTGCCTACCAATACAAATTATGAAATAATAACATAACTAGTGTTCACATTATTTTTAAATGATCAGATTTATTGTTATAAATTGAAATTATTTCTTTTAGATGTTTAATAAAATATGGTAACATTTATCCGTGATAAAAGAAACTAATTGTGTATTTAATAATGAAATTCTAATTTTTGGATATTATAACCTAATAACGAGTAACTTAATTATTTTGACTCAATAAGATAAATCTTTGATTTTGTACTTATTATTGGTTTAATATTACCTATTTTTATCGTTATTTATTAAATACGCAATTGACTGTATCTCATGCAATCATACATCAACAACATTAATTAAGATTAAAAGCTCAGTCCAATCAGAGGCGGCTTGATCATGTATTTTGTGGTTCACTGAACCACCAAAAAGTTTGGGGTGGGTGTCATTTTAAATTGTAATATATGGGTACTTGATCTTGGTAACCGATGGTAATTTAAAAATAGTATTTTATATCCAAGTCATAGTTATCAACAAATAGATACAACCACTAAATCGCACTATTATATCAAATCATTGATATTTTTAAGCAAATTTTATTATAATTAATAAGTGTCAAAAAAATAATAAAAATTAGGTAAGTTTTTGTAGTATGACTTTTTGGTAGTTAGGTGGGTGGGTGGTATTATCTATTTTTGAACCACCAACTGAAAAATGTCTAACCGCCTCTGAGTCCAATTATTGCCATTGAACAACAGTTATCAATTTGCTTCTAAATTTTATACATTTTTATTTTTACATTTTGAATAATGGAGTATTTTAACGTTGAATATGCAGATATGGTTTTCATTTTGAGTAAGTACTAATTTATTTATTCATTTATTTAACTTGTGTCTCACATATGTTGCATTAAAAACTGTTTTTATCTTTACGAAACATACAAAGGTAATTTTTATATGATATTTATTTTTGACTAATTGTACTAGGTTTAGCTGATGGAAATGGAAATCTTGCAGCTTGACCGTGGGCAAAAAGATTTCCTCAGCGTAGAGTGCCTCAAGCAAATAATTTTATGGCAACTTATCGTCGTCTGAGAGAAAATGGTAAGACTTTGAAGTAAATTTATCATTTTAAATAAGTATATCTGCACTTACAAATTTAAAACGTAGTATTTTTTAGGCAACTTAAGACCTGACTATAATAATCGTGGGCGCCTGAGATTTGTCTGTAATGTGGCAAACGAAGAATTGGTACTCGATTTAGTTCACGAAGATCTGGAACTCAGTGTCAGGCGCATATCAACAAGAACTGGAATTTCTCCATCAGTAGTATGGAGAATATTAAAACAAAACAAGATGTATCCTTATCATCGGCAACGAGTTCAAGAATTATTACCACGCGACTAATTAGTATTAACAAATACAAATTTACAAAACACTTACAAATTTAGTATAAATATTTGGTGTGGATTAATTGGTAATACTTTATTAAGCCCACACGAGTTACCGGCTAGATTAAACGGTCAAGGATTTTTGGATTTTATTATGTTTAATCTACCGGTACTACTAGAGAAAGTACCGTTAGAAGAACAAGAAACAATGTGGTTTATGTTAAATGGTGCACCCCCTCATCATACAAATGCAGTCAGACAACAATTACACTACTTTTTTCACGGCAAACTTATTGGTAGAGAAGCAGGAAATAATGCACAATTTCGTCCAGACATAATATGGCGACCTCGCAGTCCTGATTTCAACTCGTGTGACTTTTTCTTATGGGGTTTTATGAAAGAACAAGTTTATGTAAAAATAAATCCCATTGGATATTTTTTGCTCCTGAGACTAGTTAATGGATATAGGCGAGTTGAATTTTAAAGACATGATTAATCATTGGTTAAATGATTCGAACCCTTCAGAATTAAAATATACTGTTCATATATTTTACCATTTTTTGTCTAATTGGTAGTAGCTTTTTATTTTTATCTTTAGTTTTTTAGTTTTTTTGTTTAACCAAAAGATTCAAAACTTAATGTTCTATCTGCATTCAGAGCTATATTATGATTGGATGGATCTACTTCTTAAAATAAATATTTTAAGTTGAAAGTTGACGTAAAAATAGTTTATTATGTAAGCCATAACATAATTTACTTATTTCACGCTTATAAAAAAAATCCTGAATCACAATTTTTGAAATTTTTTAGTATTGTTAGAGAAGTATAACAAATATGACCAAATTAAATTTTCAAAAATTTTTGTCAAATATTTAAAACATTGTGAGGGATAAACTTAAAAAACAAGGTATTTTCAAAGTTCTATTTTGAGCACAAAACAGTCAAATTTTTTTGGAACTTTTTGAAGTATTAATACTACATCATGATATATGATGACAATTTCAAGTTTCTAGCAACATTACTTTTGGAATTATAGCAAAATTATTAGCCGATTTAATGAAAGTGTGATCACAGCGAATTTCATTGTTTTTTATTCAAATTTCTGCTGTTTATAAGTAAAAAGCGGATCTTTAGGTTTTTACATATTTTTTGGTTTCATGCAACTTTACGAGGGTAAAAATGTGGACGATTTATCTATCACAGAGTTCATAGAAAAAAATTAATTTTGCATATTAAAGCATATTTTGGACATTAGAGAATATTTCGCCTATTTTTTATATTTTAGAATATATTCTATTATTGTTCATAAAAATTTGTATATTTTGTTAATTTCTTAGCATGTGATTTTTTCTTGGAAAAAAAATAATTTGATGAAAGAGTGATAAAAATTCAAAATCATTCGATAATCTACTTGTTTGTAATCGAATTGGTTATGTTTCTAAGGAATGGTGCAAAGTTATCTATTATTTTTTATTAAACTATTATGGTTTTTTTTTTTTTTTTTTTTGTAATATTTTATTATATTTCATTATATTTAAATAGCTATGCATCAACTAACTGATTTACATTTTTGATTATTCAATAATTTACTAGTGTAATTTTCTAAAATTAAAGCAGTTTGCTTTGCTTGCTTATTATTTACCATTTTAAATTTGATTACATCCAAATATGAAAATAGTTCACAACACAATGTGTATAATCTTCATATGTTAAACTCTACATGAATATTAAATATATATTTAAAATAAAATATAATTAATATTTTTCTAATAAAAATTTTAACTTTTTTTGTAATAATACCAAAACAAGAAAACAGTACTACATAGTATATAGTATACTTTTATTTGGTTAAAGTTCAGTTTCAGCAGATGCAAAATCATATCTTTGCACCTGCTACAATTTTCAATGGGGTGCAAGTGCACCGTCGTGTACTCCCGCATTACGCCACTGCAATCATTTACCTGTTACCAAGAGAATGGCGCTTAACAGTTATTTATTGTTATTGTTGAACTATTTTAGAAAAAAATCATATTTGCATATTTACAAATTTAAGGAATATTTTAAGGTTTTTTTGAAGCATATTAGCATCATATTTTAAGGTTTTAAGAACCTAAAAATCCGCTCTTTGTTTATAAGGAATCAGTTTCCTTGAAATTAGTCATCAATCGATAAGTTTTTGACTCATTAAAAGCCTCAATCAGCTCTACGATTTGTAGAAGATTGCACACTTGTTTTGACATAATTCTTATTATGAAAAAAAAAAAAAAAAAAAAAAAAAAAAAAAAAATGATAACCAAAACGCATTCTTCAATGTAACCATGATGCGACAAGCTTCATGGCCATATAAACAAAATAAATGGAAAAACTTTCATAGTATTTCACAGCAGAGTATCGGTAAACTTTTTTTCATAAATGAAAAACAAAACTGCCAACACACAAAACAAAAATACCTAACAATTGCAATTTTTTTCAAGAGAGAGAGACAGAGAGAGAGTCAAAATCTTAAAATTGTTATAATTGGCATTTAATCAATTATCTAAATAATGTCAAAATATACGTAGAGAACTCATTTTCTAGGAATGTTTATTCTGATTACCACAAAAAACTATGAGCCACACTAAACCAATGTTTGGCAACTGAAATTAAAAGTTAACTAACAATAACACTTAAATCATTAAGACAATGCTAGCACTACTGTTAATTGAAAGTAGCAATTTAAAAATCATCAATTAATTGTATAAAAAGTTTTGTTTAAATGATTATACTTTAAGACATTTATACTTAAATCAGTTCTACCTAATAACATTTACAAATTTCATTTATCTTATAAAAAGAATAATTTCCAATTTAAGTTATAAGCAAGGATCAAAACTTTACGAGCAAAAAACAACAAAATATATGCAAAAATACGCAATGAAAAAAATTAAAGATGCAATAAAAAATTTAATTATTTTAATGAAATATGTACTGTATGAGAATGAACTTGAAAAATACTTAATTATTCAAAACAAAAAAATTTAGGTAGGATTATTAGAATTAGGAAATTAATAATATTTAGAATAAATAAATAATATGATACAGCGTGGTGCCGACGGGAGACATCAATGACAACAGTGAGTTATTGTTAAAAACAAATAACTTATTACAAAAATAATAACTAGAATTGGCCCCAATATAACAAATTTATCACTTATATTATAAAAAGTGCAATTCAAAATATAGACGAGGCAATAGTGAGCAGCAACTGTTCATTTTTATATCATTAAATTTTAATGATAATTTTTTATCATTGAAAATTTGTAGTTGATTTTAAATATAATATGCATTTTAAGTTTAAAAGCTTTAAATATTCAAAACCTCATATTTAGAAAAATATGCAATAAACATTATTATATTTTGATTGTATGTATTATAAAACAAATTTGTATTGAATCAGATTTTTAATATTATGTAGTTTCCTAAGAAATAATAAAATATATCAATTTGTATGCCTTGATTATAAGCATTATAAGTTATATACAAACATACATATAATATACAACTTTATAACAGATGTAATCATCTAAAACTGATTGATTACTATGACATACCAACCTAATATGAATTTGAAGTTTTGTCATTTGAATTAATTGGTTTTGAATGTTGTACAGAATATATTCAGATTGACAATATAATGAATTTGTAAATATATATGAATTTATAACTTTTTATTTTTGCATAATAATAAACAAAAGAATTTAATTCAACCATCAACATAAAATATTAGATTGAAAAATAATAGAAAAAATTGTATTTACCGCCACTTCTTAAAAGATGTTGGTACAATGCAGCATTATTTCCTTGCAACAATTCGTCTTTCTTCATTTCTTCAATTTGTTCAATGGTTTGTTGAGCCTTGATAACTTTAGTAACTAAAAAACCAAGAAAATTTACTTAAAATAAATAAAATTATTATCTGATTATTTTAGTAAAATAAATAATATTACAACACAAACCGATATTTTAAATTTGACAGTTATTATTTATATTAGGTATCTGAGTAGATGAATGCAAAAATCAATCTCAATAAACCTATGCAAATAGTAAAATAACAGTAATTTTTTATTTAGGTATAAGAGATTATGAGAAATTATCCGAGATATAAGCAATAAATTAATCAATACAAATACAAATATAAAATTAATAATTTACCTTTTTTATTAGTAACAACTTTTTTCTTTGGAACTGTTTGAAATACATTGAGTTCCGGTACAAATTCTACATCATTCCCTTCTCCAATATCAGAACAAGGATTGTCATTGTTTAAATTATTTTGTTCTTGCAGCTTTTGTTTCATCATAGAAAATGCCATTAAACGTTTTTTCGCTTGTGTTTTTCCTAATACAGTGGATCCTTTGGACGTTTTTTCTGAAGAGTCATCTTTACCGTTTGTAGGTGGATTTTGTTGTTGATTCGTTAATTCATTATTAGCTTCTGTTGATTGAATATGAATTTGTGGATTAATAGAATAACATGGTTGCTGAATGGGAATATTATACTGTTGCATCTGAGTCACTAAAGGAACAATAGGTTGTTGCTCTAACGTAACTGAAGGGAAAATAGGTTGTAGCATTTTATGGTCAACACTTTCAGATTCTGGCATAATTTTTTGAAATTCAGTCTGCTCTGATGGAATAGTTTGAATTGGAACAGAATTTGTAAAAGTAGTTTGTGGTGGAGGTTGTTCATTATGTACATCAGATTTATTATTCTCTGATAATTCTTTCATTGTATCATCATCATCTGTTTCTGCTGTTGGTGAATACCTATAATGTAAATATGAGATAAGCATATTATAAATTAAAATTAAAATTACAAACTATCAAAAAAATGTATGTTTACCTATTTGATTCATCAACAGTAGTTTTATTAGACTTATTATTAGCTGGCTTTTCTTCAACTGGTAATTGTACAGCATCAGGAGGTGGTGGAGGTTGTTTTGATGTTTGAGCTTGATTAGAATTATAATTATAATTATAATAGTTTTGATAGGGTTGATAGTATTGTTGACTATTGTAATCCCATTGATATTGTGGATATGGATATCCATAATAATTATTATAATTGTACATATAATTATAGTTAGCATAGTTTTGCATATTATAATCAGCAGTGTATGCTGCTGGAGGTTGAGGCAATTGTCCTTTATCATCATTTGGAAGAGGAGGAAGAGGTGGTATAGAATTATCAGAAGGAACAACAGAATTAGTTTCAGTAGTAACATTTGTATCGGTAGAACTAACATCAGTCGTTTCACCAGATGTTTGATTTTCAGAGTTACAATTTTTATCAATAGTTTTCATTTTCAATTCATCTGTATTATCATTTGTTTGTAATGTATTTTCTACAAGCTGAGAATCATTTTCCGAAGGTAAAGATTGTTGTTGAGGTGTTTCACACTCAATACTTGCATTTGCTTCGGAATTTTCCATTTTTCTAAAAGCAGAAAAAAATACAATATTAATAAACTGTTGATGTAAAATAATAATAGCATTTTTCCTAATTTAGTTATTAACACAGTAGGTATATATGTGTGAGTGTATATACATATATTATACAGTGGTTAATAGGAATCAAATGTTATGTTCATGACTCATGTAATTATGCATATAATAAGTACATAATAGGTAAATATGAATTAAATACAAAATAGACAAAAAGCATTATGACAATAATGGGTAATAGTCTTTAAAAATGATTCTAAATATCACACTAATTATGACTAAAATCAATGAAATCCATATTTTGATATTAGGGCGATTAAATGATTCTAAAATTGAAAAATACTATTTATAAATAATAAAACTACATATCATGAATGGTTTTAAAGATTCAATTATTCATAATAGATAATATTACCTATACCATAATACAAAATTATAATGTTCAATTTTATGGTATCTAGATATTAAAAAATTGGGAGAAACAATTAGTGTATTAAATGCGTAAATATCCTTGAATAATCCAAAAAATGTATTTTTCCTTAAAATCCTAGATTTAGTAATAAGATAAAATATATATCTGAATGAAAACAAAGATTGAAATTTGAATGTAACATTAGGTACATTATATAAATTTATATGCTGCTTACCCTCAATATTATATATACACACACATATTAATTTACAACACTGAAAATTAAAAATCTATATACAGCAATTTTTTTTTAATATAGGTAGACCTATAACCTCAATACTTCAAATATAAAAGAATAATCCGAGGAATAATCTATAAATATAATCTTCAAAAATTAGTCATAAGTACCATATTAAAATCAAATTTCTTAAAATATTTACTATAAAATTTGTATACACAAATACATTGACAATTACAAGATATAGTTTTACTCGTAGTTTTATTTTTTAATTTGTGTACATAATAATTAATTAAGTGCTTTCTCATAACGATTAATACTTTTTGAGCTAATATAAAACTGCATTTAAGAGGTTATTTTCAATAAGTATTCGTTTAAAGCAACTCCTAATATTTTATCAATAAAATTAAGAATTAGGCAATCATTAAACTTTTTTAGAAAACTTGTAAATCTTATCACACAAAATAATAAACCCAAGCTAACTTTTTGTGTACCACAGCATATAATATATAGGTATCTATATCATGCCTGTAATAATTCGGCACAATTATTATTTATCTAGAATTGTAAATTTCCAATAATGTATCTCATTGGTTAAAATAATTTTTTTTTTTTTTTGAAATATGCCAGTACTTATACATTACAGTAGTTATTAGGTAGTTTAAAATATAAAAAAATATGTAAATAATTGATTATTTTTTCAAACTGGATTGAATTATCAAATTAAGAAACTAATTTTAAAATTAAACATACATTTAATTTTTAGAAACAAAAATCATTGTAATTTATTGCATAATGAACTTGTATGGAACAGAAAATACTAAATTATAAGTAACAAACTTACTTTAATTGTTGATAAACCATTATAGCAGGGTTTTCTAACAACATATATTTAAATATTATTAAGAATGTCTTAAACATTATTTAATATTAATACAAACTACTGTATTATATTCTAATAACCATGTATACTTTATGATACTAAGATAATGACAAATAATAATGGTATTTATTTATTTTATTTTGATAAGTAATGTGAAGTTATAAAACTGGAAAAAAAGTATTATGTATCTTATTCATAACCTAATATTAATTTCAAAGGATGAGGTCAAAAACACATTAATATTTTGTTTAAATAGCTAAGAATATAGTTACATCTTTATTATTTTCAAAAACAATACTACTAGATATATCTACTATATAAATATTTGTCATTTTAATATTGAAAATGTTAATATATTTTTTTAATAGCTTTGATCTATTGATTTGTAATTAGTTTACATTATTCAATACTTATTTAATTTAATTTTAAATGTACCAGTATCGTACATCAATACTTTTAGATTCTGAGTGAGGCAAAGAATCTACTGGTTTAACAATGATATTTATTTTTCTATGAACACTTTTTTGGGTAGTTAATAGTAGGTAATCCAAAACTATCAAGAAACTCTATAGTTTCGGAATTACACGTATATTGTACTTTAAAACGGTTATTTTTTTCTTCTGTCAGTGTTTTTCCAGGCGTGAGGAAAAACTGCCAAATAACAGTAAAATTTATCGTAAATGACAATTTCAATGAAACAATTTTAGTTATTCAACCGTAACTTGCTAAGCAATGTAGTGAGAAAATTGATATTTTCACTATAATAAATGGCTTATTGTGACACATTTTACAGAAGTCTCAAAAAAATTAGAAAAGTTTTGGACTAAAAAAAAAAAAACCGTTGAAAATAGGTATCTTATATTTTAGAATTTATCACTTATAAAATATTAGTTATTTGACAGAAAATTCTAAAAATTTAATACAATAAAACCAATACACTTTACTGACAACACTGAAAAAATTTCAAAAATCATTAATCAGGATTATTTTATAAGTGTTTAAATTAATTATTAAAAGATTTTAACAGAATAGACTTTTTAGTATAAATTTTCACTCTAAAATGCGAGTAAAAAATTATTGAAATATCATTATGAATCTTTGAATAGAGATAAAATGACATGTTTTGAAACTTACAATAAACTTACTGACAATTAGGAATAAAAATGATAAAATATATGAACGGTATATTTTTAAACTAAAGCTTTGTTTAGAATCGTTTAGGTAAAGAAAAGATCCATTGTTTCTTTAAAATTCTAAACACCTCATTATCTTAGAGCAAAGAATACCAGATTTATTTGAGTAAAAAATTAAATTATCCTCTCATTATTAAAAGTGAAACATAGGTAAAACATGAAAAACAACTGAAAAAAACATCTCTACCAAAGCATTAACATCATTAGTGCCATCCATTCATTATTATAATACAAAAAACCAAGTACATTCTTGAACATGTTAGCACTTTAAACTGACCACAAACAAGAAATTTCAAATGCGACCGAAATTTTTTAAAACTAATCAGGTACATGCACACATTGCCTACTGTCAGGCCGACGGCATTAGAGCTAGAAAACAACACTGTGTCGTTGCCTCGCCTTGACAAGTTTCATTGAGTACATTACACATGAGCATGTTCCTCCCGAATGTTTCCAACGTATCCTGTACCTGTTTAGTTCAAAATATTCAACACAATACACCCGGAAAAAATAAAACCGTTTCGACGTCTAGTCGACAACATTCCGTACCACGCCAGGGAGGTTTATTACCTTGATCGTTCGTGCTGGATTAACGACGGCTAGAGGTGGAACGGTAGCGGTTCTTGGTTGACTTTTTGGTTTTCGGTTGTTTTTTTCACTGAAGTATGGCACACGAGAAACGAAAACGAATCATTTGCTTCTCAGGGTACAACAATCATCCGACACGGCGGCATGCCCGTGGAACCATGATGGTCTCTATGATAACGATTAGTGGCTCCAAAACGCAACGATTTTCATCATTCTAACGGCGTGAAAGACGGCGGTGGTGACGGTGAACGCGCCATTTATCACGGAAATAACTGGAACGGGAAAATCCAAAATGTAATGTTCAACAGCGTGGTGTGCGCGCAATCAACATTCAAAACACCACACACACGGAACCTGACAATACCACTCAAAACTCAAATATACCGATTACTGTTAATTAGTATAATACAGTAACTACACCCGTGTGAGAACGATAATAAATATTAAGTCATAATAATAATAATAGTAATAGACAATAGTAAAACTACAGAGGTATATTCAATATTGGTACAACAAATAACGAAGTAACCGCGATACTATTGGCCGACGGGTTACGGTAGCGGCGCGAAGTGCGAACAACGCCAGAGGCAGACGTGTGTGCGAGTGCGCCGCCGCCGTTTACCCCACCCTTCGTTGCCCACCCATCACTCGTGCATTGTCGGGCACCCGAGCGGGTAGCGGGGGCCCGCGCATTACGACCTCGGTGCTGGCTGGCGGGCGACGGAGCTATTTGCAACGTCTTTGCCGACGCGTTTTCCTCCAGGACCGTTTCGGGGTTCACAGTGTTATCAAATCAAGAAGAATCCATCATGGTTTTGTTGTTTTGTAGTGTTTACGTTTTTATTGATGCTAAAATGTATTTAATACGATTCAAGATCAGTCCGACTCTGGCACAGGCTTAGTGGACTTCCGTCGTATCGACCGTTGTTTTCTGTTGGGCGATCGGCACGCGCCATGTACTCGAAGGGCAAGGGGTCGTCGGTGCCATCGGACGCACAGGCCAGAGAAAGGTTAGCGCTTTACGTTTACGAATACCTATTACACACTGGCGCCTCGAAAGCGGCGCAGACATTCCTTAGCGAGATACGCTGGGACAAAAACATCACGTTAGGTGAACCCCCCGGGTTCCTCAGCTCGTGGTGGTGCGTTTTTTGGGATCTATACTGTGCGGCGCCTGAACGCCGTGACAACTGCGAACATTCCAGCGAAGCCAAAACATTCCACGACTATGGGTTTGTTAACCCAACCAATTATAACCCCGGCGGCGTAAACGGTATTGGACACAATACTGGCCCGTCACCTGGGCCAATGGGCCCAATGCCGCCTAATGATTCAATTCCGCCTGGACCAGGAATGCCGCCAAACTTTTTCAATAACTCAAATATGAGACCATCACCAACTCATCCTGTATCGCAATCAAGTCCTCATCCACCACCTAACGCTCCTCACAATCAAATGATGAATCAGCCGTTTATGGGCCCCAGGTATCCTGGAGGACCACGACCTGGTGTACGAATGCCACCTCATATGCCCAATGATTTTAATAGTCCAAATCAACCTATGATGAACAATATGGATATTATGCGCCCTGGACCACCGGTAATGAATCCAAGAATGAATCTATCACGGGGAGGCTATGGTCCTCCAATGCGAGGAATGCCTCCTGGTAATGTTATGGGACCTGGTCCCGGTCCAGGAATGCATCCTGGTATGGGCATGGGTCCGGTAGGACGACCTCAGTGGACACCAGGTAATCCAAATCATCCAATGGGTTATACATCTTCCTCACCTGGCAATTACCCACAAGGACCCCCTGGTCCTGGGACACCATTAATGACTAGTCCACAAGATTCAAACTCTGGTGGTGAAAACATGTACACAATGATGAAATCTGTTCCTGGCGGTAATATGCCTGGTGAATTTTCAATGGGAAATCCTGATTCTGCAGGACCATTAGGTCCAATGGGACCAAATTCTATGGGTCCTGTAATGAATGGTGATGGAATTGAAGGTATTAAACGATCACCACCTGATGGACCAAGTACACCGAGAGATGATAGTGGTAGTGGTATGGGCGACTATAACCTTGGAGGATATGGTGGACCTGTAGACAACGATCAAAATGAATCCGCGGCAATATTGAAAATTAAAGAAAGTATGCAGGAAGAAGCTAAAAGGTTTGAAAAAGATTCTGACCATCCAGAGTATTATATACCGTAAGTTGCAAGCATTTTATAAGCAACTCATCATCTCTGGTATTTAGAAAAAATTCTTGCCAAAATGTATGTACATTTATATTAATTATTATTTATCACTTAAAGGTTTAAAGATTACTTAATATCATTGTATATAGTTTCCAGCGTGTCATGTGAAAACGCTGTCAATATTATGTGCTTCTTGTATTTTGTTATTTCTTTTATAGTGTTTTAAGATATTTCTGTGAATCACATTTTTCCGTACGTAATTTTTTAGGCGATCAGAATTTAGGCATATAACTCATTTACTTTTTGATTATTTTATTCATGTAAAATTTGTGATTTAAATCAAACTATTATTATTACAATGCAAGTTATTACAGTAATTTAATTTATAATTTCATAATAACATTTTTATCTTAAAAATAAAACAGCTATGTTTTATATTAATTAACAACTTATCGACTTATTTTCTTAAAATTAAAACATCCAAAATAATTTTTTTAATGTGTAAAGTATAAATTTACTTAATTGTTGTGATTGCAACAAAGTTATATTTATTTTCCTAAGAAAGGTAATTGTAGATACTGATATTGTTTTAAGTTTCTATTTAAATAACTTGCACTGTATATGATTTGAAGCAGAAATCTAGTGTTTTCATGCTTATTTTGTAGGGAAATGGCCAGTGATGAAAGTTTTATTTTTATCAAATATTGATAATCGTTTTGTGATGACATGTGCTTAAGCCTTATTTAAGGCCTCTTTAAGCATACAAATTTATATGATAATCAGTAATCTCTAATTAGTGAAATAAATTAAATATCCTTGAAATTTTTGGTTGGGATACTATTTAATTTAAACAATTAGAGGGTCATTTCAAATTTATTGTACCCATAATTTTAACTACTCTTAAATTATTTTCAAACTGTTTTTTTTTTCAAACTATGTATAAGACGGGAAATGAGAAAAATGTTAAATGATTCTCTTATAGACTCAACGCATTATCCTAGAGTGTACCATAAATTTATATTGTATATTAATTTTAACATTTAATCTATTTTTAAACTATTTTCGTCTTTGTGTATGTATGTTGCTGACTTAGTGAGAGGACAATTTAAATTTTGTTGTTTAACTGCATGAGAATTTTTTTTTAAGAACTATGTAAACACTTAAGCGTTCTGATATTGTTCTTATTTAGTGTTATAAAATATTGTTCTTAATGTTTATTCTACATAGTGTGCCTATATTTTCCCAACCAAACCCTGTCCATAAATGTTTTCTTCTTAATGCTTCGTGAAATTAATTAATTAAATATATTTTTTTTTTAATTATTTAAGGTTATTATATAAGTATTCAATATATGTATAGTATTAAAAGTAGTCTAGATATTATTATTTATTATACTGATATAAAAATAAAATATATAGTTTGGCTCAAATGTTCAAAGCGCTTTAAGTATGCGCAAATAAATTTGAATTATTAATAAGCACAATTCGTGCTTTAATGACTTCCAAAAAAAAAAAATAGAAATTCTGTTAACATTTAATTTTCATTCTCTTGTTTTTGCATTTTTTTTCAATATTTTCATACAGTTGTTTATTCCTTAAATATTTTTATTTATGATTTAAAATATCACTTAATTCTGTTTTAGTTTCATAGAACATAATTTATTTTTTAACAAATTAAATTATTTCATCAAAATTTGTATACATCTGTTTATAAATTTAATTTGGTGTCAACATTTATATCAAGTATTGTAAAGTACCTAAATCAAAAAAATTAAATATGGTTATTTTAAATTGTATTGTTCATAACAAAAACCTCATCAGTATATATCTTGTATGGTCTTATTATCAATATTATAAATGGACAAAATATTGTCATACAAAGGGATCTATATTACTTTATTGTATATAATATTGTACATATAGGCTGTGGATTTAAATTAATATTTATTATTTAGAAAATTATAAAAAATTTAAAAGCAATCTCTACTTATTGTTAGTCATACAATACCTATTTACATTTTAAGATATTCTAGATAAATATATATGTATGATTATTGCAGAATCCAAAGACATTTTTTCCATTTTTAATTTTTAGCACCTTGAACAACCTCATCTAGTCTATATCTTCTTTACATCAACAAAAAAAACTACATACTCCAAATAATTCTATTATATTATATCTAATCAATTAAGTAAAAACAAATATTATTTATCATAGTTTCATTTGACATTGTGTATGGTTTAATAAATAAGAATTATTATTTGATTATAATGATTAAATTAATTCTAAGAAATAAATCAGTGTGTGTATATATGTAATAGACTTCATAAAATATTGTTTTATTTTATCATATTTGAAAAAACTGAATTTTATAATTGCTTCTCCATGTATTTTATCAAAGAAGAAATTGTTCATTTATTCTTTAATTTGATTTCATCAAGGTATGACTTAAAATGCATTATTTTGTTATTTAGAATAACTTTATGTTGTATTACAAATTATATCACATTGTAAGAGGTCAAAAACTAGAAACAAAATGTCATGTCATGGTTCATGAACAACTGTCAAATATGACTGTATAAATGATAAGTATTTTTCTCATAAACATCAGTAATATGATTACTTAACAGCTTGAACATCTATAATAATGAAATTAATTGATAATGTAATAAAATATAATAGTTGATGTTTAATAGTGTGTTATTAATGTAAAACAATTAAATATTTCATAATGAACAACTTACAAAATATTTTCAAGGCTAAATTGAATAATGTTTTTGGAATGATTCATACTAAACCTTTACCAGGTAAGAGTTAAGATAAAATACTGACATTCATAGATATGTTACAGTAAAATAAACTTCAATATCTTTTAAACTTTCTGATAATATTTAGGTACACCATTGTTTAATGGAAGTATAAAACAAATAATATATTCAGCTTGCAAAGAAGCTGAAATATATTTAAAATGTGGTATAGTAAGCAATACATTTTTTATTAAGAAAAAAATTATTTGACTGTTTTACATTTGTTAATGAGTGAATTGATGTTGTCAATTATAGGATGGCATAATTGTTGAAAATATGCATGATATTCCTTATATACATGCTAAAGAAATAGGTCCTGAAGTAGTTTCTATGATGACTAGAATTTGTTCATCGGTCCGACAATTAGTTCCTGAACACATTTCGTGTGGTTTACAAGTGTGATCAATTTGTTTAGTTACATTTACTTCATCAATATTTATTAACTCAAACTTTAGATATTAGCTGCAGCAAATGAAGAAGCTATTGCTGTAGCACAAGCATCAGATTTCCAATTTATTAGAGCTGAAGGTTTTGTTTTTGGGCACGTTGCTGATGAGGGGTATATAGATGCTTGTGCTGGAAAACTACTAAGATTTCGTAAATCAATAGGAGCACAAGACATTTGTATATTCACCGATATAAAAAAAAAACATAGGTAACTTCTTTGAATGCCTTTATTAATCATATGGTTATTACTTCTAGGGCAGTAATTAAATATTTTTATTTTTTAACATATTAAATACCTACGTGTATTATCTATGCACATAGTTCACATGCCATTACTCAAGATGTAAGTTTAATTGAAACAGCCAAGGCAGCAACATTTTTTATGACAGATGGAATTATTGTTACTGGAACTGCAACAGGACAACCTGCTGAACCACGTGATGTAAATGGTAAATCATTAGAATAAAATGGCCTAATTTTTTATAACAACAGATTTACTCATAATATGATTTGTAGAAGTAAAAAAGTCTGTTGATGTACCAGTACTTGTTGGATCTGGTATAACTATAAGTAATGTACATAAATACAAGGATATTGATGGATTCATTATCGGATCTCACTTCAAGAAAAATGGACAGTATGTAAAAGGTCATTACTAAAAACAAAATTTTAATTTAAAAAATGCATTACAGGTGGCAAAATAAACTTGATGAATCTGTAATTAGAGAATTTATGAATCACATCAAATCTTACTGAGATAAGAACATGAATTTAATGTTGTATAATCAACATTTCAAAATAAAAATTAACCAGCTTTTCAATAAATATAAAAAAAGTAATATAAATTGTTAACATAAGTTAAATACATACATCAGTGCAAAATTCATATACAAAATAATAATTTAAGATGGTACATACATAGCTATACATTAGGAAGCATAATGTTGACAGTAAAAATAATATTCGAAAATATGTTAATTGTTATAGTTCACATCGAAAAATACACAACCGACTACTGAGATCTCAAATGGACAAACACAAAGAAAAATTAAATTTTTTTTAAACTGAATTTCTTCCCACTAATTTTTTTAATGTTGATCCAAAACTAAATACTAGATTTCTTGCTGAAGCCATGTATGATATATTTTGATTTGATCTTGCAACTATTGTATCCTGCAAACAATAAAATTAGGGAACACCAATGAGTAATAAATTAGAAAAATCAAAAACAAAATATATTAGTAAGAAACTTATTTACTATTATCTTTTTCTTTGTTTTGTTAACGTTGACATTTTAGGTTTTAATATCTTAGGCCTCGGTCACACGAACGTTGAAAGAACGGACGTCATAACGTCCGTTGTTGAATTATGGAATACTGCTCAACGACGGTCACACACTTGACGTCTGTCGGATTTACCATCCGGTCGATGTCGACGACGGACGTTATGACGTGATGTAAGATGCGAAATCAACGACTGACATTCTATACTACGTTCGTGTGACTAGGGTAGTGATGTCCGTTATAACCTAACGTCCGTTCCTTCAACGGTCGTATGACCGAGGCCTTAATGACAGCAAAATAAAGAACTAATGAAGTTATGACTAATTAAATAAAAAGAAATGAAAGTCATTTACAACATATTTTACGGTTTTATAGTGAATTGTTACATAGTTTTATATTTTTTTTTTCCTGGCTTAATATAGACCGTTCAGGTCCTTCGCCGCAACCACCACTTCCATCCATCTATCTCTATCCGTGGCTAGCTCTTCGCCGTTCAAAATTCCCAGCATATCCAAGTCTTTATAGACCCTATCTACCCATCTTTGTCTTGGGCGGACGAGTGGTCTTTTGCTCTTCGGCTTCCAGTAGGTGACTTGACCAATTGTCTGCTCTCGGCCTCGCCATACATGCCCTGCTCAGCTTATCCTTTTGCTTTTCATAGTAGCTATTATGTCCGGATCCTCTAACATGTTTATCACCTTTTCATTCTTTGTTCGCTCATATTATCTCGTGTTTTGGTTTCTTCTGGGGCCAAAAATTTGCCGTAACACCTTTCTTTCAAATCTTGCTAGGTTTTGCTCGTCTGTTTTGGTCGTGGCTCAGGTTTTACACGCATATAGCGCTATCGGGTGTATCATTACTTTGTACAGGGTTAGTTTAGATTTGATTGAAACTAGTTTCGATTTTAATATTGTCTTTAATCCGAAGAAGCATTTGTTAGCTGAGTTTATTCTGTTTTGTATTTCCTTGTGGTTATTGCGCGACACGTTCAATTCCACCCCTAGATACTTGAAATTTCCGACCAACTCGAACTCCATATTTCTTACTATCAAATTATTATGTATATTATTTTTCCGTGACAGTATCATGTACTTTGTTTTTTCTTCATTTATAGTTAAGCCCATTAGTTTGCTTTCATCCATGAGAGATTCGGACACTAAAACTATGTCATCTACATATACTATTAGTTTGATAGTCTTAGACTCTTGCAATTTGACTCCTATACCTGTATTTAATGCATTTCTAATCACCTTCTCCAACGCAATGTTGAAGAGCATTGGTGAAAGTACACCTCCCTGTTTCAGCCCTGTGTTGATCATGAATGCCTTCAACAGTTGGCCGTTAAATTTGACCATACATTTAGAGTTTTGAACACATGCTCTTATCATTCTTGTGATTTTTGCTGGTACCCCAAGCTCTTCCATGGCTTTCCATAAACTTTCCCGTTTAATAGAGTCATATGCCTGTTTATAATCTACAAATAGCATGAATAGATCCTGGTTATATTCGTAACATTTTCCCATTACTTGTTTGACAATATGTATCTGATCCACCATTGATTTTCCCCTTCTGAAGCCTCCTTGGTATTCCCCGACTATTTCATCTCCATATGGCTTGAGTTTATTAAGGAGGACATTAGATAGAACTTTGTACAATGTATCTAGAAGCGAGATGCCTCTATAATTGTCGCAGTTCATTATATCCCCTTTTTTGTAGATAGGGCATAGGATCGACAAACTCCAGGCTTCAGGTATTTTTTCTTCCCTCCATGCTTTTGTAATAATTTGTTCTAATTTTTCCATTACAGCTTTCCCACTCTTTCTTAGTAACTCCGTTGTTATATCATCTTCTCTGGGTGCTTTACCGTTTTTTAGTATACAAATTGCCATTTTTATTTCTTCCGTTGTTGGTTCATATATCATTTGCTCCACTGTCGTCATAGTTTTATATTACGCTTTGAAAAACTTTAGAGAATACAAAACAAAAATACCTACATGACATTTCTTATTTACAGAGTGTCTAAATGTTCACATGTATACAATTTATAATGTAATGCAATAACTACTTTTTTTTTACTTTGGAAAATAATCTTGCAACATTAATTAGAAGTTTCAATAAATAATGTAAACATTAATAATTTTATTTTTAATGAGTTACTATTACAGCCAATTCATCCAAAGCCAAAAAAGGTATTTTGAAATATACATTAAAATTCAACATAAAAACCATACTAAAATATCTTTCACTAAAATCTGTTTCATTTAAATTATAAAATAATTGATCAAAATAATGATATTAATATTATTCTAATGAAATTGAGCTGTGATAAGCTTCTTAATTAGGAAAAATAATAATCATAACAATACTTTTTCAAGATTAGTAAATACATAATAAATTACGATGTTCTTGTACATTATTACTATTTAACATAAATTCATAAATATTAGTAGCATCAAAAAAATGCATTTTTAATACGAACCTTACAAGTAGCAATTAAATCAAATATTAATAATTTAGTAAGAATAATTTCATAACTAATACTATAAGTTATTTTTGAAAAAGATAATCTAGCTGTTGAAAATAATTTTAAGTAAAAAATAATCAATATGAAACAATCACTATAGAGTCAGATATTTTGAATAATTCTGTTAGTAAAGAAGACAATGAAATATAAGGGCAAGCATTGTGGTTAACCAAGAATTGTATTCTTAATTTAAACATCATAATTCATTGATTGCTTTAAATTAAATATGATATACCACCTTTTCGATATTTAATGATTTGACTTTTTTAGTTGGACTTGAATAACAATTTTCATCGTTTTTATGAGGGTCGTTTTCCTTTTTCCTTTTGACTAATTTCAAAGGACCACATCTCTTTACTGGCATCAAAGAGTTGGCTTTGCACTGAAGATTTTCATAAAAAATTAATAATGCAACATTAAAAATCATTAACATAAAATAAGACAGAATGTTGATAACTAACTTTGTCAATAGCTTGCTGTAACATTTCTACCCAAGAACATGTGGCATGAGGTGCATCCATAGTATAAAATACAAATTCCATAGATTGACAAGTTATTGAAAATAATCCTCTTTTATACATTATAGATTTGACTTCACACTTATTAAGTGGTAATACTCTAAGGCAAACTAATTTTTCTGGATCCACCCACTCTTTGCAATATAATACCATATCGCTGAGCAATATTAGATAGCGAGGAATAGAAGTACTGCTCTCTGGTGATACTTTCATAAGTGGTCCTTCTTTAATTAATTTACGTCCAGGTAGAACTATATTTACTTTGCCACAACCAGATAAACTACGTTGAATGCTTACTAATCTAGACATATTTTCTTGTTCTTGGACTAAGTTGTTGATGTGGTCTGCAACCTTAGTTATCTG
Source organism: Therioaphis trifolii (assembly GCA_027580255.1). NCBI lineage: Eukaryota > Metazoa > Arthropoda > Insecta > Hemiptera > Aphididae > Therioaphis > Therioaphis trifolii. Next base: position 29,149,510 of record CM050408.1, read on the forward strand.
TTTTACAGCATCTTAAAATAAAATATAGTGTTTTATAAATCATAAATAACTTTTCAATAATTTAAAAAATACGTTTTTTTAACAATAAAAAAAATTTGTTTGGACATGTTTGTATGAGTAAAACTTCTATAAAGAATATTTATTAAATCATAATTTATGGACAAAGAACTCATATTTAATACCTTCAATGTCTTTATAACTCTTATGTCCAGTTGGTGTATAGCTAAGAAGTTCACGTAGAAGTAACAAATAACGAGGAATTCTCTGAATAGGTGTAATCAGAAGTGAATTCAATTTTGCAGATACTTCAGGTCTTGATTCTTGTGTACATATAAAACGATAAAGTTTTGGATGACATTTTGGCAATTCCTAAAAAAAAAAAAAAATACATATATTTAATTGATATTTCAACTTATAGTTAAAAATAGACTTAAAAATCTATACCTGAAGAACATCCAACACATTTTTGTAATTAAATGCGTATACTGAATATAGTTTAAGAAATGGTGCTGTGTTCAAGAAAACCTCACCAACATTCTCTTTGGCAGGATGCAACTGAACTAATAGTTCTTTATTCACATTTAAAATAGTTTCAACATTACCAAATAATTTACTAAGAACTTGATTCGAAGCAAGTTTTTGTTCTTCCATCGGGCGTTTGAAATACTATTATCAGTCAAATACAATAACTATAAGCGATTAACCAGAATATAACTGGTATGTGAACATAAATAGGTATTACTAACTGTGATTAGTTTGTCCAATTGGTGAATATAATTCGTTTCAGACATACAAATCTCTTGAATGGCTCTAATTCTTAACTTTGCCATTCGCTTTTCATCATCATCACATATATGTTGATCCAAATCCCGAAGGACTATAAAAATAATAATACAATAACAAATAATAATATAATTTGGTATATACTTTCCACAAATTTTATGTTACGATTTTACCTTTTTGTTTTGTTTTCGCTGACAATATGTTCTGTTGATCTAATACCCCCCGTAATTCCTTAACAAAATGATTTGGCGGTGTCATTGGCGCTAACGAATCTTGTTCCATTGTAAAAAGAGTCGATGAATGGTGTACAAATGTTTAAGTGAATAGTGTTAATCAATTCTTAAGATTCTAAAAAGTCGACAACCAACAGGTAATTTACTAATACATACAATATTCGAATTAATTACAACATTTTTCGCGAAAACATAAAAAATACGTTACAAGACAGAATGACCAGATCGATAATAATATTGTAATTTTTTTAATTAAATATCAATTCCTTGTTACAGAATAAAATTTAATCGAACAATTTGATTCAAATCATAAAATAATGTTCTACGTCTAAACAAATAAAACTACTTTTCTTAAACTATTTCAATAAAATGAAAAATAATTATGAGTAACAAATATTTAGTTTGTTACACTGATTCTTCCATCACAATGTTATTAAAAATACATTGTGATTACCCTTACTTATTACATACTCCTCCTACGATGCCGGCTGCGCGTGCGCAATGCATATAATACTCCTGATTCGGAACAACTGTTTTTTTGATTTTTGAAATAACCGTCGGCTGTTGGCATTTTACGAATTTTTTTGCTTTTATGTTCTAACTTCCAACCACCTGTAATCACCTTTGTATTAAGTTAAGTTTTCATCATTTCAACGACTTACTCAAAATTTGTATGTTTTTCCCGTATTATTTTTAATTCACATTTTCATTAGTTAAGACGTTGCAATTTAAACGAAGAAAGTTTAGACGTTTTTGTTCGTGTACCTCTCCTTTTTCCGACTAGTAGTGTAACTGTATTCAGGTACATCAATCGTTTGGTCGGGTATTTTACCTATCGACACTCGACAACCATATTTTCAGCCATGAGTAGTTTCGCGCTCAAGTCCAAGGAAAACCGACTGCAGAAGCCGCCGACCATTACCACTAACAAATTGTCTATTCCTCGTCATTCTGTTGCTATCGGAACATCGACCACAACTAACACAGTTACAACTCACACAAGTGCGATCCCACAAATTCGTCGCTCTGTGCCCACAAATCAAACAAACAACAAAACTCCCGATCTACTGCGTCCGCCAAAGTTTGGTGGCCAACAATTAGCAAATTACAATGTCAAATCTAACAAACCGGATGTAACCAACCATCAACCGACCAAAGTAGTTCAAAAACCAACTCAACATGTACAGGAAAAAACAAAGTTAGATTTTTAATACTAATATAATTAGTGACAGTTTATTGTGTTTTAAATTGCTAAATTTTGTTTCTTTTGTAATGATGTAGGTTTTCAAGATATATTTCAAATATGCTTTTTGCATGAATGATATTCTGTTTGAAGTTGTAGGTTGCATAGACTTTGTTTATTATATTTACAGCTCATCTTTCAGTAATTTCTAAAGATATCTAGTTACTAAAATTTCAAATGAGATAATTTACGTAAAACTTTGAAAATACATGAGTGAGTTGATACCTTGGTACCTACTCAATTTAATTTAAAAAGTTAAAATGTATGTTTTAATGAAGTATCTATCTTTTAAAATTTAGATTTGATTAAACTTCTAAGTTGAAGAAGTTACAAACACTTTAAATTTAAATAAAAACATTAGGTAGGTATACCTAATTAAAATTTAAATGTTAATATTTATTTTTAATTTAATTTTTATTTCCTCGGAAATTTGTTTAGTACACTATACCTCATTTTTTAGCAATTTAAGTAAAGTATCTTCATAAATAGTACTTAATTGAAGGGGCCAGTGGATAAAGGTGATGACTAACAATTTTAAAAAATGCTTTTTATTTCATGGTATCAGTGTTATATGATATATGTGGTTGCAACAATATTAGAACAATTTTATATCATAATACATTATATCAATAAGTTAGTTTTTAAATTAAATACTTTAAAAATTACTTTTAAATACATTTTATTTACAAAATACAATTTAAGATTTGTAAGTTATCACCTTTATCCATTGACCTCTTGGACTATTAAATCAACAGAACTTAGTTTTTGCTTGGTATATCACAACACTATCTTACTCAAACTTCATTGTAATTACCTAATGAAAAAAATAATTTTTCATTAACATCCAATTTTTGTGTTACTTATAGATATTTACTACTTCTATTTAAATTTTTGATTCGATCAATCACGGTACCCTTATTTATATTTTGGATAGGCTAGGAATTGGTGATCCACTCCTAACTTGGATGAGATCTGACCTTTCTGAGCGCACGCAGTTTATTTCACTATTTGGTATTAAATCCAAAACGTTCCATGTGACCTCTGGTGTTCCCCATGGTGGTCACCTAGGTCCCCTGCTGTTTAATGTATTTATTAATTCACTCTGTCCAGTCATTTCTCCTGCACGGTTTTGCTATTTGCTGATGATGCCAAAATATTTTATACAGTGTCATCTATAGAAGACTGTATAAAGCTTCAATGTATTTTGAACAAATTTTCATCCTGGTGTGAGATTGTTGGTCTTTCTCTGAATATTGGTAAATGCAAAATTATGTCATTTTATCGGTCTCAAGATTTTATATTGTTTGATTACACCCTCAATGGTTTGCCTCTTGTTTGAGTTGATCAAATTATTGATTTGGGTTTCTCTTTGTCCCATCAATTTAGATTTCCGTCACCATATTGATCATATTGTAAGTAAGTCCTTACGCATTCTTGGTTTTATTAGACGACATTCCGTGAGTTTTAATTCTTCTCAGTGTCTCTCCATACTTTATTGCGCTTTAGTACGCTCGGTATTAGAGTACGGAGCTATTTTCTGGGCGCCTTACACCAAGGGTGATTCACAAAGGGCTGATAAAGTGCAGAATAGGTTTCTGAATTACATTGGGTACTGCTTAAACATTTTTCATCCACCCCACAACTATCAACCTATAAATGATGTTCTTTGTCTTGATTCGCTTTCATCTAGACGTGAGACTCTCAGTAATCGTTTTATCTCGGAATTATTAAATGGGAAAATAGACGCGCCTCGTTTATTAGAGAGACTCAGCATCCACATACCCAGGAACACTAGATCTCAAGAGTATTTTTACATTCCAACAAGCAGTTCTAACTTTGCAGCTAATGCACCACTCCTCAGAATGATCCGTATATTTAATTCTAACAGATAATAACAAATTCGTACCCATTGTTATTATAGTTGTGTCATTCTTATATAATGTTACTTTTATTACATCTATAGTTTATTATATTGTAATGTATTTACTATCATTGTAAAAGCCGTTTGGCGTTAATATATGAAATAAATAAAAAATATTCGATTTTGGTTTTCCATTAGAGTTCCAGTTAAAGAAACATTCAAAGTTCCAACTGTTGCAAACATACCAAAAAAAACTGTGGCCAAATCACCAGCCACAGTAAATGAAATCAAACACAATTTGAAAACCACTAATTTAAATGAAAAAACTAATCAAAATCAAGAAAATGACAGTAACATGGGCCTATCGAATAAAAAAGATGAGTAAGTGCTTATCAAATACTTTAAAAGCCAAGTATCATTTAGGTAAATAGGTAATATTGTTTAATACCTTACTAGAGCAAAATGGTCCTTGGATAACTTTGATATTGGAAAAGCATTAGGAAAAGGAAAATTTGGAAATGTATATTTAGCTAGAGAAAAAAGTTCTGGATTTATTGTTGCTCTTAAAGTATTATTTAAGACTCAAATTTTAAAAGCACATGTTGAGCATCAGCTTAAAAGAGAAATAGAAATTCAAACACACTTGAGGTAAATATTAAGCCTATTAAAACAATGTTGTATATTACTATCGTTATTCTACTTTTCCAGGCATCCTCATATTGTACGTATGTTTGGTTATTTTCATGATGATGTTAGAGTGTATATGATATTAGAATATGCACCTAAACAGCTTTACAAAGAACTGCAAGCTCAAGAAAATAAACGTTTCTCTGAAGAAAGGTAAATATGAAATTTACTATGTTGCTTTGTCTTATTAAAAAGTTTTTTTTTTATAACCTGTTGTCCAGAACAATTTTTTGTTAATCCTTCTCTTATTTTATTACCATAGTACAACTTATTGATCAAAATCTTAGTATATTGCATTTAATAACATTATTGCTACAATATATACTCATTACTTATATTGATTGCTAATATTGAATAAATATTTATATGACTTAAATTAATTTCTTAAAATGCTTAAGTATAATAAACTATAAAGAGTTACATTTTTATCGTTTTATTAGTAAAAAAATATACATTATAAAATTATATTTCTCTTAAAAATAATATTTACTCAATATTTTTGTATGATATAGAGCAGCTAATTTTATCAAGCAATTAACAGAAGCCCTAATTTATTGCCACAATAAAAATATTATACATCGCGATATAAAACCAGAAAATCTCTTACTAACAAAAAGTGGAGACTTAAAAATTGCTGATTTTGGGTGGTCTGTGCATACACTGGATTCTAAGTAATTTTATTCTAAAAATCAACTTTGATAAACAATCAAAATTTATCTGTTATTATTTTAACTGTATAGACGTATGACATTATGTGGAACATTGGACTACTTACCACCAGAAATGGTTAGCGGCAACTCCCATGATAAAGCAGTTGATATATGGAGTGTAGGAGTGTTATTATATGAATTTTTAGTGGGTAAACCCCCTTTTGAAGCTCCCACATACGAAGAAACATATAGAAGAATTTTAAATGCTCAATATATTTTCCCTCAACATGTAGCGCCTCTGGCTCGTGATCTTATATCGCGTGTAAGTATTTTATAACTCATAATCTTTGGTGCAAATAATAATTATTTTTTTGTTTAGCTACTGAGAGTAAAACCTGAAGCTCGTCTACCTTTAAATGATTTGTTACAACATGACTGGATAAAAATACACACTCAAGAAAAAGTGTCTTCGAAGTAATTTCCTTTAAAATATTTATATATACATACATTTTTGTTTAAATGAATTATCAATTCAAAAATTCTATTTTTCAAGATATGTATATGTTAACTACTATTTACACTAAATATTTTAAATTAGAACTTTTTTGTAGATTAAATTATTCTTTTTTGTGTATACATTTTATTTGTGATTTGTCATCATATGGTTAAGTGTAGTAATCTTAAATTATAAATGTGTATTCTATATTATTTGACTATAAAACCTTATACTAATTGAATTCCAAAACTTTTTTTTTCACAAATTTTGATAATATTTTTTAATCACCATTCTCACCATCATGGCTTTGAAAAAAAAAGGTTTTGAATATTTTAAATAAACAATCAAAAATGTTACTGCTTATATATACTTTCATCATTTTTGTATTTGTCAGTGTTTAATGTTGATCATGAAGAATGTTAATTTTATCCGTGCTATATTAGTGTTTACAACTTATTATACTAAAATATTGTAATACTTAGAAATTATTTGCCTGCTTAGATGATTTCTTAAATAATAATGTAAAAGAAATAACCTATGTACGCTCAAGTTTGTTATAATTATTTTACTCATTTTTATTTTTTTTTTTTATTTATATTATCTATTAGTTGATTTTGTTTCTGTTTATTGTAAGAAAATAAGTTCATTAATACACTTAACTGTGATTTATATCATGTAAGTATACTCTTTTTAATGGATAGATGCTTGTTTAACTAAAAAGATCATTTGTATTGTGTACATACTAATATATTATTATTGACATACAATTTGATTTGTTTTATTAAACTAAACATATTTAAAATCAAATGTTTGTATGAAAAAGGCAAATGAAATAAAAACTTGTTTATGTTTTATTAGTAAAAATCATAACTTAAATAGTTTATCATTACATAGGTACTTAAATGTATCTGTATGGGTTTATATGTTAACTCATACTTTTCCCTGTTGCATTCACAGCATTCAACTTATGCTTTTGGAAAGAAGTTGATCTAAAAAAACAGAATTTGGTTTTGACATTGAATAGAACACATTTAATGGTTGACATTTAAACTTACTTTTTCTCCATTTTTAACAAAACAGTTTCTGATCACTCGTCCGGCTGCGCATTTTTCAGTGCTTTTTGGATCAACAATGACTACAAAACAAATAAAAAGAATCAGTTAAAATGAAAGATTCTGTCTCACACGTGCCTACCACGTTTGTTTGTACACACCTTCTTTTTCGCAAGTTTCGATTATCGTTACGGCCTTCTTGTGCTCTTCTGGCTGGGCGGCAAAACGTATTTGCGCCAATTTCTTTCCGTCGGCCACGCTGAACTTGTTGTTCTTAACCAGATTCAACGCCTTGTACACGCACTCCAGATAACACCTCTGTTGTTCGTTTTGCGGCACCACAGTGTTGCTAACCAGTGCCATGATTTCTTGTGGAGCGTGTAACTCATCCTTGCACCTGACTGCGATCGTATTCAATTTCTGTTTAAGAGCTATGTGTCCCTCGGTCAACTATAACACGCATATTTTCGAGAAAAAAAACATTAATATTACTTTGACAATGGTTTCTCCCCAGCAAGAATGTAGTTTCAATTTTTTGTAAAGAACTTTTGCCTCTATATTATTCAGGAAATTCAGGATTTTATGAAATAATCCCCCCCTAACTACGTGCCTGAGTACTTCCTCATGGAGCCGTGGATGTGTGTGGTCTCAAACATTTTAAACACCACTCAACGAATTTCCAAAATATACCACTGAGTATCGGATATGATCCATACACTTGAATTGTTTTTCATGTACCATTTTAACTTTTGAAGCGCTAAAGCAACTACATTTTTCTGACAAATGAAATTTTTTTTACTTTTATTTATCTATCTATGTATTTTTTAAGCTTAAAGCGCTTATATTTCTTAAACTATTAGTAAAAAAACATAAAAATTAAAAATTCCAAAAAAAAGTGTTCACTTTCATAAGATTATGCAATTATAAACAGCAGTTATCGTTTAATAAAACTAAAAAACGTATAAAACTATGTAGGTTAAAAAAGAAAAACTCATTTTTTTTCATAAATATGTAGTAACTATTTGTTTTTTTAATTACACTTGAAAAAAATTCAATTATACATTATCCATTGCCTGATGTGTATATCTCCGTGAGAAAATCTCTGTAATACAGGCAATACAGGGGCGTATTTAGATTTTGGGGGGGGGGGGCTATGGTATTTTCTCCAACTGAAATTCCCCAATTCAGCCTATTAAACTGAACTCAAAGGTATAATCGTTACGATAAAAATCGTCAGACACATTACATGAATAACTTGTTTTTTTTTTTTTTTTTTTTTTTTTTTTTATTGCCTTTTATAAAAGAAATATAATTATGGCACAGCAATTACAATAGAATTAAAATAGGTAAAAATGTAAATTATATAAAATAAAGAAAGAAAAAAAAAGAGAAACAAGTATACAGTATATATGAACAAATAACACTGAGATTTATCTTTAAATGAGGAAGCCAGCGGAAAGAATAAAGAGGATAATAGAGCGGATGATTGGAATGATTCGAGAGTTGAGAAGGAGATTAGAATCGGGAGATATGTAGCCAAAAGAAGAGAGAAAAGAAAAAAGGAGTTGTCTATTATTTAGGAGAGAAGGGCAATTGAAAAAGATGTGTTCAAAATCGCAAATCGATTCATTGTGATGAAGTGTACAGAGGGGGGAGGAGTTTAGATTAAGTTTGGAAGAATGGTGAGGAAGCAAGCTGTGGCCGATTCGAAGCCGGGTAAAGGATACGATCAGGTGCCTAGAAACTTGTTCGTTGTTACTAATAATTCTTAATAAAATTAAATTGAATTTTAACGATTTACATCTAATAGGACATAATAAGCAGACTTCATAAACAATTCCTGGATTTCGGCGGGGGGGCTAAAGTCCCTTCAGTCCCTCCATAAATACGCCTCTGAGGCAATGAACAATTTAATATTCAAGCACATAAAATAATCCAAATATCTCAATTCTAAAAGATCAGACGATGATATCGCAGTTTGCCTCCTTCCCTCCTCAAAACGACTAACGAATATGCTACAAAATGTCTCTCTCTCTCTCTCTCACTATCTCTTTCTCTTACTATTCACAAGCCAACTAACCGTTGCTGGTTTCGACGTGGTGGCGTTGACAGCGGCATGAGTGACATTTGATGCGATCGTTGTTGCCGTAACGTTGCCGTGCGCATGGTGCGCGGTTGTCGTCGTGGAAGAGCCGGCGGTGGTGGCGTTGGCGGACCCGGACTTGGCGGTGGTGTGCGCGTGGTCTTTGGCGTATGTGGTCTTTGTGGCCGGCGTGGACGTTTTGACAGGAAGACGCGTCGGCGTGGTCGCGGTCGTCGGCGGCGTTTTCGTCGTTCCGCTTTTATAGCAGGTAGTCGTGTTGCACGGGTCCGAGCTCTGCGAATGACGATCACGATGAATAACAATGACAATGACAATGACGAATCAATAACAATAGTTATAATAATAGCAACGAACATTATAGGCTTTCTACATAGCAACGACCATAGACGTTACTTAGGCAGGGGTGAGACAAGGGACGACCGCCTCCATGCCAATGAATTGGTATGGCCACTATATATCCACAGGTCCCACTGATTTTCTAGCCTCCATGGCTCAAACATTAAATTTCATCGAATTTGAATAAACAAATTGCGCTTAAAATATATATATTATATATTATAATAATTAAAACTTTTTTTCTTCCTCCAATGGCAAAAATACCCTTACTAGAAGATACTGGTAAATAGTCTCCGTGGCTTTATCTAATATTTCTTAATGCCTATCAATGCATATATCTACAGAAACATTTAACTATTAATATTTATGTATTTTCAAATCGACACCATGTGTTGAGTACAATTTAAATTGAGTTAAGCGAAAAAAATGAAATTTTGATTTATTAATATGGCAAATGACAAATTCAAAAAAGGTTTTCAAAAAGTGTTTCTAAAATGATTTGAAAAAAATTATTTTCGCCTTCTCGCGAAGACAGCCCGAGTTATCTATGCCGGAAACGAGAATGCGTCTCGTTAGAGCTCTCGGGAGCTAGGGCCGGGAGCGTTTGTCCTATCATGTCATAGTCGTAAAATTACACAATGTCGCAGATATTTTCGATTTTTTCAAATACTTTTAATCGTAAAGGTATATTAAATCAAAGAAACACGAGAAGTTATGTCACGTAAGTATAGAAGAGGTGTGTAATATTTAAGTGATGATGTATTTAAAAACAAATCATAAATTATATCATGAGTTAGAACGCGTGAAATTCGGCTCATACCGAATGTTGACTCGTGTCGGTACTCGTATGTATAATAATGCTTCTAAGATATAGCTTACATGGTATAAGGGTGATAAAAAAAAGTTTGTACAGACGGACGACTATCGAGTTAAAATTTCAAAACCTAAACGTATTATGTATCCATCGTGCATCATGCAATTTATTCAGTCGTCCGCGAGGTCGCAAAATGCGGTTCAGACGATGGAGATGTATGGATGGACAGAGTGTCGTGGGACAATCCTGATTTGCGGACAATATTTCGAAATATTCATAAATATACGAACCGAAAGTGTAGGTATAATATATCAAATATTCAACGGTCGCGCGACTCAAAGAACGTGTTACATGCAACGATTGACAACAAACACCACGTACAATGTTTGCGGCGGGTACACGTTTTAAATCATAATCTCAACAATAAATTTGATTTTATGCAACGTATATATGAGCCGTACCTGTACGGAGGCGACCAGAGCTATCAGGACGGCTGCTGCTGCGGAAGCTGCAGATACCTTCATGTTGGACACGGATTTCACTGCACAACGCTGCTGATGCTGGCTGCTGTCTTCGGCACGCGTCTTATGGCTCGGCGTGTGATATTACGTTGTATTATTGTAACCGGAGTGTATATGGTGCGTGGTGGTTGCGCGACGATAAATCGATAAACTGACGCCGGGTGTGCCTCACGGGGAGTCTTTTATAGACTAGCGACTCAGTCACGGTGTTATGATTATGACCTCTGGGTAATGAAATATCCAGCCCAAATTGAAGCAAGGACGCCGTTTTCCCCCCGAAACATATATACATATATATATAAGTGACGCGTCCTGTTTGTGCGCGCATGTGAGAATTGAACTTAAATTGGCGCGATTCGCTCTAAAGTAATTCAATTGGGGAACAAATACATATACGCGCGCGCGAATATACGAGTCCAACGCACGCCTATAATATAATCCGTGTGATGTATTTGTACACACCGGTCGTATTGTAATCACAGATGACGATGGCGTGTTATGCATTTTACCATTATGCTATGTATGTATACATAATATATGATATACAACGTTTAAATACGTAATATATCTTATAGCGGTCTGCACCGAGCGAGGGAAAACAAACAAATCCCGTCCATACAGCGTTTTAAACTAGTGAATAATAAATAAACGGTTTAAGTATTAGGTATATCCAATTGACAGTTAAAGTTTAACACTGCGGTTTACAAAATGTTTTATTTGAAAATCGTAAATATAAACCCATTTGTTTGGCATTGAACGACCGAGTTCTAAAAATCAATAATAGATCTCGAAAAGAGACGTCAAGACGCTGTATGTTTACCGTTAGATTATATACGTTTGTGTAAGTTTATAAAATGGGTATAAAATAATATAGTGAATAGCAAGGGCTAGTGAGTTGACACATATGTTATAATGACAAAAATGCAGCTTTTCAAACTTTCTAAATCTATTGAAATATTATTATTATTATATTTATTTACATATAAGATATATTTATGTATTATCACGGTTCATACCAGATAGTTCAGGGTACTGTGATAACTGTATACATTACAATAAAATCTCTCCGAAAATAACTGTGAAAAAACATACACCAGTGTTTCCCAGTACATTTTTATATCCCAATATCGCCATAATTATCACCAACGTCACAGACGAAAATCCCTTTAAAACATAGTTTTTACTTTAACAGCAAAAGAAAAGCTTTGATTTGCAGGTAAATAATATTATGATTAATTTAAAAAATTGCTGATCATTTTAATATTATATTCTCTGGTACGATATATCTGGTAATATATATGGTTATATTGTACAATATATGTGGTTATTAAAGGCATATTAAGTTCGTAATTTGTGAATAGGGCATATAGTAGCAGATAATAGCAAATATGCCCTATTCACAAATTACGAACTTAGTAAATTATGTTTAATATTAATAATAATTTTATTTTTTTCCTCAAAATTGTCATTGTGTTTTCGGCTTTTCCAGTACGACTAGTGCTACATGTACTACAGATTGAAAATCATTGGTCTACACATCATTCGATTACCTACCTATATGTATATTTTCACATATTTATTTTTCAAGCTAATTATGAAGTCATTACAAGTTATTGAAAAATGTTGGTACACTGCAATACTGCGGTATCTAAGTTCCCCAGATAATTATTGTTTTTGTGGTCATTATAATCTTTATTAGGATGTGACTATGTTAGGTACCTATGGATATGAATATAAATACCATTTCAGAACAAATCGAATCGATGTTTGGTCTTGAAAATAATAATGTCATTAAAATGTATTTATGATCAAATAGGTACAGTTGAAGATAAAAAATGATGCACTCGTATTTGAAAATTCAATATTGATTATTTTAATATAGCATGTTGACGTATATTTCATATCATATGAGAAAAAAATGTTATTGCACTTGTTACTTTTAGCATCCAATTGAGACCATAAGAAAAATGTGTACCACCCTTAGATACGAATTAAAATTAGACTTAGGGCATTTTTTTAACAAACAAAAAATGGTTCGGGAGGATTGAAAATCTTATGGGATGCAAACTATAAAAATAATTTTGAAGCACAGAAAAATGGTAATGAGCTTACGTCGACATTCATAAGAGTTTACTGAATCTTCAAATATTTTACGTTTCCTTACGTTTTAACTAACGGTTAGATTTATTGACTTCCTAGGTATAGCGATTCGGTACACATGATTAAAGTGATGTAATTGATTAACATTGAGCATTGCTCCGCGTGAATAATCTGTCGTTCGACCGCGTTAGTGAAACACTATACAGTGCTAGACATACTGTATTCGGAAAGATATTTCTATCAAAAAATTACTCCAGAAGTTTAGAAGAAATCTATAAGGTTGTAGTAAAAAAAAAATCCTACCTACAATAAACATACATTTATCCTGATTAACTTTTAGTTATCAAAGACCTTTGTTGTGTGCAGTACGAGTGTTTGACGCATCTATTGTGAAGTAAGTACCGACGAAAATCGAATGAGTAGTACCTACCTACGGAATAAAAAAGTGCATAGGTATCGCATTATATTCATAAATTAACATGAAATTTATTTTATTATTCATCGTAGTAATACTAATACACATATAAAATCTGTTTATGTTAACATATGTTATAATTATAGTATATAATATACTTGATTACTTGAAAGACCGCAATGATAAAACAAAACAAAAACAATGCAACACTTCTGAGATAACAGTTTGTTGCTATATGTTCATAACCACGAGCTATATGTTTTCCCGGTTGAGGTCATTTGAAGTTGTTAAATTATTATTATATTACCGTTCAAACATACTTTTGTACTGCACAGATTGTGGCTTTCTAAATGTTCACAGATCATTGATTATGGTACCAAATAAAAAAAGAGAACTTTTTTACAATAAACTATCGTTAAAAAATCGATAATACTTCAAATTTTTAAATTAATTAAAAAAATATTTAATATTTTTTTACACAAAAAAGACTACCAAAATACAGAAAATGTTCTCCACTATAATTTGATCCCAAAATCAATTATCTTTGATCGTTCTGGTCGTTACGAATTACAATACATCATGTGGTGTATTTACGCCGGTTGATGACGTAAATAAATCTGCCACAAGACTATTTTTTAGATCTTAAAAATGTAGATTTAAAACAAAATATTTGATACTTGTGATTTCGTTTTTTTCCCCAGACATAGAAGAATAGTTATAGTTATTAGATTCCAGTATAAATAATTGTTGTTAAATTCAACTTAATTACCTATTAGAATTTAAAAATTAAATGTATGCTCACAACAAAAAATCGTTAATACGCTACTTCTATACATGCAGTACAAAATTATGTCTTTACGGTCAATTTTCGTGACTGTAATGGTCACTTAATTTATAAACTTATTTTTAAAACAGCAGGTACCTAACGGCTTACGCCAATTTTTCATATTGCATAATTTATAAACTACCTATAATAATAATATAATAACAGTTAACACTTAATTTAAATGTCAGAAAAAGGATATTGCGAAATTCCCATTAAACATTTCTTTATAAAATTTCAACGTAGTTTTTAACTCGTAAGTTTATTATTTATGATGTAAAAATATATTTTTTGGTAACAAACTAAATAACCAAAAATCTATTGTAATCATAATGACTGATTGCCGAAACCTCGCTAGCGAAACGATTGTTTTTTATGGTTAAATTTACCATAAGATTATTGGGCCGATCAATGTTTTACCTTGTCCTAAAAAATTAACCATACCCCTGAAAGGACCTCACATTTAAGTCTCATCCCGTAGTCCTAGGCCCTTGAGATCTTAATCGAGCTTGTCGGTAGTTTTGAAAATACAAACAACCTATGTGATTTTTAGAATCATTATCTGACTTGCAAATAACGCAATGTGAGTTTCAGTTATTATTTTTTTATTGGTTTATTATTATTTCCGTACACCATGACTATATTGACTAACCAGCAGACATTTGTATACATAGGAAAATATTAGGTACCAATACCTAAGTATTCGCAGGCGGATAAACTAACCGGGAAGTCAAGATTTTCCTCGTGACTCGTGACCAATCCCTCATCACCATGACATAATTTAATATGAATCGATGAGGTCCTTTGTTCCGCATCATTCTTTATCGTTACTTACAATTTGTTGATGACAAATTAATATAGGTACTGCCATCGTAAAATATTAACATAGATTTCTACATATATCATAAAAACTTAAGTCTAGAACTTTTGTAAGACTTATAACCATTACATTAAAATCTAGGACCAATCAATCAAGTGGAGAATTAAATTAACTAAAGAAAAAGAAATTACCTATGAAAGAGTTTCTTATGAATTACTGTAGTTCCGTTTAATTAAATGATTTTAATAATACCTTGTAAACGGGAAAAAGATTGTTAAATATTTAATATGTTACGTATAGATATAAGGTAAGCAACCTTCCAAGTATCTAATTGATCTAATGGTTCAACAACGATGTATCTTCTTTTTTCTAAAGTCACTCTGTAGTACATTTAATTTTGTCCAAAAAGGTCATCCACTAACTCTAAGTCGGAAAAAGTCGAAAATTACTTGTTGATAATTCTTCAAGTGTTTATTTTTCGTCCTTCTGAATAGTTTTTTCTGAGCGTGCGGAAAAACTGCCGAAAACCCGAAAATAACAACGGTACAATTTGCCTTAAATTACCCTGTCACTCAATCGATTTCAATAACTTAGTCATAACTTCAAAATGTATGTTGCTAGAAACTTGAAATGTTCGCTATATATCAATGATGCATTGTTACATACTTGATGAAAGTTTCGAAAAATATTGGCGACATTTGAGTTAAAAATAGAACTTTGAAAATACCTCGTTTTTTAAAGTTTATCTCTAGTAAAATGTTGAATATTTAATAAGAAATTTTAAAAATTCGATATGACCATACTCATATACTAACGAAACGATACTGAAAAAAAATCTTTCTTTTTTTTTTTTTGTAAGCATTTAACCAAATTATTATACAATTTTTACGGAATCGACTGTTTTAGATTAATTTTTAGTTTTAAATGTTCATAAAAAATAATTGGTGCATCCAATCATTATGAATTTTGGTTACAGATAGAACATGTTTTGAACCTTTTAGTAAAAAAATTATTTGTTCAAACAAAAAATGTGTAAGCAGGTTTGATAAAAAAAAACCTACAGATAATTAGATTAAAAACGGTAAATTATATACATTGTTTATTTTCACACTGAATTTTTGTTCAGAATCGTTTAACTAAAATGATTTATCATTTCTTTAAAACTCAAAACACCTGCCACCATTATTTTGTACGGGAAGCAAAGAATAATACCTATAGTGCGAAGGATGTGCGGCTTTTTTTTTGAATCACTATAAATTATTGAATTCGTTCTAATTGAATTGAATTGAATTTTTCAAACACATTTTTAAATTTGACCGAAAAAAATCGTGATTGATTTCATACTTTAAAATTAGGATTTTAAGTCTTCAGGTGAGATAGCTCGACTTTAGATCTCTTAGTAAACGAAAAACGTCTATATATCTGTCCATTATTCTAATATACTCGAAAAGATTTATTAATTACACGTAGAAATATGCTATTTTACAAGGAATTTTCATCTGTCGTTTTGTATACAACAATTAATTTTATAATAATATTTAATGGTTAATAATTTAATTTTTAAAATTCATCAAATTAAAATATTATACTGTTCAAAAAAGTATATTTATTAAATGTATTTCATGTATAGACCGTTGGTATCACAGTTTTTAATCAAATTACAATGACTTCAAATCTCATAATGCTGTATGCACATGAAAGGTTTTAAATGGGCACGTACGTCGTGACAAAACAATACAAATCTCTGTGAGAAAATGTTTTCACTGGGTATAGATATCTACGTCGTATATTACAACTTATCAACGGTCAACACTATAGGTGCTCAGCTAAAAAAAAACTATCCGAGTTGATATCTATTACAAACGTATTCTTAACTATTTTTATTCATTGCTGTGTATTTTTCGAACCTTTTAAACACATCACTACATTTATGATTTTATCGTCCAAAAGAACAACGTTTATTTGTGTTACAGACCACAGTGACTGAAGCTATAGTCGTGCTTTCGTAATTTATTTTGATTTTATTGTGTCTCTATATAAACTTCCATCGTTAATTTTTTTTTTAAATAGCCTACGATTACCATGGTTATGATTATTCTTTTTGTGCACTAATTATTTATTATTTATGGTATACTAGCTGACCCAACAGACGTCCTGTCTTGGTCAAGAATGTTCAAATTGATGAGAGGTGAGTAATAAGTAAATAAGTGGAAAAAAAGAAATTTAGAAAATTACATTTTGGCCAATATGCCAATGTTAATCATGTACCTAATATATTTCATTATTTTAAATTTGAAATTACAATATCTATGAAAATATTTCATTTATATCTTGAAAATTATATGTAAGTTGAATGTGGCTGAAAATAAGTTTTAATGTGTTAAGATAAGAATTCTCTCGGACAAAGATAAATAATAATGTTTGCCTCCCAGACATAGAGTATCTATGTTTCTCTATGTAACACAGGTACTCTTCCATGGGTATTATTATTATTATTATTATTATTATTATTACGATTTCATTTATTATCGTTTATTTATTTTCTTATCACTGTATCAGCCATTTATCGACCCTTTATAAGTCGAATTTGTAACATTCGTGCAATTTTTCTGATTTAATTATCCGTTCAGACCATCCTTAAACTATTGACAATATATCTAAAAAAATATAGTCAAATTGGTAAAGTAGTTTTCAAGTAATAGCGACTAAAAACATGTTCCCTTTCGTAATATTATGTCACAACTCACAAGTAATTGCCATCATTTAAGAAAACTAAAAAATCACATAAATACCAAATTGTGAAAAATAATTTTTTTTTCGTAAAAAGTAAATGATTTAAGTTATCTGTAAAATTTTTCTCAAATTTAATCATTATAGTGGGTCAAAATGGACCGAGCATGCTTAAAAATTCACGCCATACATGATTTACTATAGTTGTGAGAAATAGGCGTAAGTATTATTAAGTGTCTATCAGCAGCGGCTTAGGGCCGCCGAGACATCGGAAGAATTTCCGGTGGGCCGGTTTTCATGTGTTATAAACATGGGCCGATGGGTTTTGAACCAAAAAAATTCGTAATGAAATTAGTTCAATGGGAAAAGCCGAACATACTTCGCACCATGGATGTTCTTCACTCCTCGGACAAGATAACGAAGATGGGTGTATTGAATTTTAACTATAAAATATATAAATACATATAAATATAAATAATATCTATAGTCCAACGATTCTAAGTAAAGCCCAGTGTGAGCGTAATGTACTCACTTTATCGTTTTTAGTCTAATTTGTCGGAAGTTATTATTTTTTTTTCACCAAAACCAATTAAATTTTTTTTCTGAACAAATGGGGTATTTTTTTTTATCAAAATATTTAGAACACATTTTTAATCTAGAATTCGAGTTTTAAAATGTTGGGTGGCCCAATTATTATTTATAAATATTAAAATTGAAAACAGGTGATGCCGGAAAAATGGTATAAAAATTCAGTTAATCACTTATAAAAAAAATCATAAGGACTGAATTAAAAAAAAATGTTCAGTATGTTTAAATGAGGATATTATTAATTATTAGGTTATATCATAATTTTCAAGTTTTAGTATCAAAAATTAAATATTATTAGAAAAAAAAACAGTAGATTCCGTAAAAATAAAATACTAATTTAGTTTAACACTTATGTAAAAAAAAATCCTAAGTAACGATTTTTAGAATGTTTCTATTATCGTTAGTTAAGCGTATTACATTTTCAAATCTTGACAGTAAAAATTAAAAACTTCATAAGAAATTAAATTTCAAAAAATAAGGTGTTTTCAAAATTATATTTTTAGTCAAAAAAGTTAGTCAAATGTTTTTGAAACTTGTCGTGTATGTTCTAATATGTTATGGTATAAGGTGAATATTTCAAGTTTCTAGCAACATTACTTTTTGAGTCATAAATTAATTAATAAAAAATGAATGTCCAAAGTGGGCCGATAGTTCATCATTTTCCGGGAAAAATGTTTTAGCCAATCTGCCGCTGATCCATTCATTAATCAAATACTTACTCTATCTATTGGAATTACTATAGAAAGTACATAGAATACATTAAAGCGCATATTATGTTATACGCTAACCTGTAACTAAATAAGTTCGCTGTTAATTTTACATTCCATGAATAAATTGATTATCCTCGCTATAATAAATGTAATTACAGAGTATGAATTATATTATTTTTATACAGATAGGCTGGTACCAACTCTATTTATTTCGTGGATACAATCACCGCCGCGTCACGGCATCACTAGGAAAATTCAGTTATTTATACTTCGAAAACGCGTACCAAAATAAATAATAATGAGTTAAATGCTTTAATAATTTGTTTTGATGTATTTAATTAATTGAATCACGGCTAAAGAATTTATATAACAAATTCAATAAGTAGGTACCTATGAATGTATAGGATAATCAAATTAAATCATTTTACATACCTTTAGTGGGGTTTTAAATTTTAATTAATTTTAATCTGTGCAACATACATCAACTGTGTAATATATTATTTAAGATTAGGAGGACCAAACATAGATTATATTCACATACTAAGTGCAGTAGTGGAATACCGGATACAAATATTTATACCGTATACGCACAAATGAAGTCAACTAAATAAAATTATCAACAATTTATAATCGATCCCAAATATTTATGTTTTTGTATACACCTTTCGCTTTATTTGCATAAACGGTTATTTCTTTTTAAACACGTTTTCACACATTTAGTGGACGAATTCGTCGATTCGACATATGTCATAAAATTCAAAATCAAAATAATTTAATGGTAAGTCGATATTTTAAATTTTAATAACCACACTACAAACTTCTTTGTCATAGCATCGTTAATAATATTTTATTTCATAAATATATTGATGATTATAAATTTAAACTTATATCCGGTAAAACGTGCTAAAATTATGATTTTTTTTTTTTTAATTAGTTCTATTTATTTAAGACGTGGCATTGAGTATTGTGGTGAATTTTCCAAGACCTATGGGAAATGTAAAAAGAAAAAACCACACAAGGTTAAAAATAATAATATCATCAGTCGACTATGAATAAGTTTGAAAACATCAGTCATTATAATGAACCAATTATTAAAATCGTTGAGATCTTATAAAAAATTTACATTTATCTTGGAATCAACATATTTAAATCCCATACCAAATATCTAAAGACTCTTTGATGAGATTTCAGTAAAACTCAATATAACAACATAATGACGTCTTAAAATAATAGTAATAATATTAAAAAATAATTGTTAAATTATAAGCAATTTAGCTCGCGTATTATGATTTTAGCAATGGCGTTGTTTGTATGTTCCGGTACCTAAAGTGGTTTTGTTTTGATTATATAATAGGTACACCTGCCCATATCTACACCTATTTATGGCGTATAACATTTTGAAATAGTAATTGTGGCGAGTTTGAGCTCGAGTTAACTTTTTATCGTTGCAATAATTATAAACATACCTAAATGTGTACGAACAATGCATCTTCAAAATTACATATTGTGTACAATATCTGCACCTAGAATATAATTACTAAATATAATGTAGATGACTCTTTATTAATTATATAATATTACTCTATGTGTCTATATGTGAAACGTAATTGATACAATAATGTAATAGTACGTTTTGCTAATCGTATAACTAATTTTATATTTTTAAATTAGCGCAATCAATTTAACGTGCTGACATCATTATGTTTAGTAAATGATATTTTAAAAATACGAGTAGATATACCTATACCTATACTGCACTTAGCTGTCACTGCAATTATATGCGTCATGGGAATTGATACCTATACCTAGAGCTCAAGACGTTTATAGAAATGACTATAGTTTAATGCTCAAACACTCGAAATCTAATGGAAAATAATTATTTTACGTTAGGATAAATCAACGCTAGGAACAACAACGTGACTTGAATATATATGTTAATCAGAGAAAAGAATGTTAAAAAGTAGTTTAGTAGAATTCAACACACATAATAAGTATATCTAACTTAACCTGCCCGTTGTGATGGACAGTAAATACATTTTGTCGGATAAAAGTTTTGAAAAACCATTGGTTTTAATATGTCACTGCTGAGTAGAAAATAATACGATGAAACATAAAATGTTGTCACTGTACTTGAACAGCCGCAAAGAATTTTCGTTTTAACTAAAACACTTTACCTTTATTTAATGGGAAATGTTATCAGATTATTTTATACCACTTGGCACAGTCAATGTTAGTTAGCACTAACACCACTTAAATGTGTGTACACAAAATTAAAAACACACTCACTCATTCACACACACACACGCGCGTGCGCGCTCATACATACTGTATATTATGTATAGGTACATTCAGATTTCAGGTAAAATTAGTTTCTAATTATTATTCGATTATGAATATTGAAGGATGTACATGCAATACTTTACCGTTTTACATAATCAAAGAAAACCGTTTAAACTTATAGATTGTAGGTACCCCTCCGGCCCTTCATAATACACAAAAAAATACCAAAACTGTACATAAGAACAATAATAAAATTGTCTTCACTACTAAAATATTTAATTTTTAATTTTTAACCAATAATTATCATCTACAATATAATATGTACTAGTGAAACTAAAAGCTTTACCCTTAAGTATACATAAACTATCTAAAAATAATATCATAAAAATAATTATCTCATACAACTACATATTTAACAAAGATAATTAAAACCAAATACATATTGGTAAGTACTAAAGATTAATGTCTAATGAGTAATGACTTACGTCTTGCAAGTATGAATAATACTTTGAATACATTGCGCTTACTTTGTTATCAAAATTATTATCATATTATATGTAATATTGAACACACAGTTTACTATGTACAATAGTACAGCGTAGGTCTTATGACTGGCTTATGACTGGGCCTCTGGCAAACTTATTTTCTATTGACCCAATACAAACTCAATTTTGACTTCAGAAATATAATTGTAACTGCTTTTTCATGTATAACAGGTTATAATAGTTTGACTACTTTGAGCTTGTCAGTTGCCACGATTATAGATGGCAAACTTCTATACTTACCCTCTGTTAATATAGACTCTTGTTTCCTAGGCCTCTCATACGTTACGTTAAAATCCCTTCGACCCCTACTGTCAACAATCTTTTTTTTAATTAGTTTAGACAGTTTAGTGATAATTTCCCTTTATTCATTTTAATCTACAGTGATGGATCAGTTTCCCCCTTTTTGCAGGGTATTCTTTTACTATCCCTAAATTATGTATTTCCTACTCTAACAATCTTCCCTATACATCTTCATCCTTTTCTGCCGAATGTTTTGCTATTATTGAAGCCTTCACACTTATCTCTTCCTTACCCCCTAATAGATTTTTAATTGTCTCTGACATAATGTCAGCTGATTAGTCGTTAATTAGTTATCCTTTCAATCCTTTCAATCATTCTACTTTCTCATATTTATACGATCTCAATAACAACACCTAAAATTATTAAGTTCATATTATTACTGTTTTTTAAACCACTAAATTATGTCATAATTATTTTAGGTTCATAACAAATTTAAGTGATGGAATTAATGAGATTATGGATTTTAGGTACTATTCTTTTCTTGTGTAACAAAAGGTTTTAATAAGTTACAGTTGTACAGAACCTACATTGCCAGGAAATTTTAATTTAAGGAAGAAAGTATGACTGTTACCAATCAAAAATATACTTTGGACATAACCATTAATTTAGGTATCAACGAATCATACTGATACAACAAAGAAAAACTACACGAAGTGTGAAAAAAATTTGTAAAATTCACAGCAAGTTTTTTCTGAAAACGATTTTGAGCGAAAATTTTAAATTTGACTCATACGTATATGGACAGATAATTTAATTTGAATATTAATATTTTTTTCATGTAACATTAATAGAAAGTAAATAATAAAATAATGATTAATAATTTCGTGTGATGGTACTTAATTATGTATTTACTGTTAATTAAATAAATAATTTTGATTCCAATTAAACTAATACTTACATGCACATGGTACTATTAGTATCTCTAGGTTTTTAATGTTATCCTTTTGTCTTTCGTTTAATACATTAATTATGTATAAAAATAGCTCTAACCCGAAGTTCAATTAAAATTCAATAAATTATAATAATAATGAATCATTAATTATACAGGTTTATACCTATTAGTCAGCAGTCACCATTGATGTTTTGTATGCTTATATAATTCATTTGATTGACGTCTCGTAAACAAATACCTAGTGGAATAAAATGTTTTCAAAAAATGACTTTAAAAATCATACCAATTCTATAATCTACCCTAAATATTCTTCAAACAATATGTTTTATGACGTTTTTTCATATATTATAATATTTAGGTTATATATAAATAAACTGTCAAGTACATAAAATACATTGCGGTTTCAAAACATAAGCAAGAATGAGCAGAAATAATTAAAATGCATGTGTTTGTTATGAGTTTTTCTCAATATCTCTTTCATTTTAGTTAAATTTATCGAAAAAAAATCGTGAACGATAATTGTGTACGAGTAGTTCAGATTATTGAGAGATATCATATGTACAATTTAGAGAGGACTTAGCTCTCTAACCTCAATAGTTAATCTCTAAATTTTTCTAACCTCGAATTTTTTTCAAATACAAATATACATATAAATGTTAAAGACGATAAAATCAATATTGCTCTGCAATTTTGGAATATTTATGTCTTGAATTTATGAACATTTTCGCTTGAAATTATTAATTTCCGTGGTTGAACTCATTTGATGGTTACATCACGCTTTTACATGTATACAGGACACATCTGCATCGTGCGCGTCGTTTAATTTAAATACAGGCACGAGAAACGGCGAATAAAATATGTAACCATGTGTACACCAAATTTCAACATTAAGATAATGAACGACTATTTTGGTAAAAAAAAAATATATATCACTGCTTCCATAAAGGTTTTTGAATGTACTTCAATTGTTTTCACCTATATTTTATGGTCTGAGTCGGAAAAAACGATATATAATATATTTATAGCTTAGAAAACGTGATAAAATTGTCGCGTTGAAATTTCAAACAATATTAGACACACCATCATTACCATCCGATGTCGAGGTGAAACGAAATAGGCAGATAACGTATTGTGAAGTGTATCCATTATCCACGAACACGACGAGAATGTTTAAAAATTAAAATATACTCGTTTATAGTCTGTGGAGTTTGAACAGAAATCAGTCTCTGGGAAACGTTTCATTAGTTAATACATTATCAAGGCGCTACCGTCCATCTACAGCGTGTGGGAACTAAACTTTTACACCCCCTTGCTTATGTTCAATAATAAATTCATTTTCGCAACATAACGTTAAATATGCTTTACAAAAACGTACAGTCGTGTTAAATTTATAATTCACCGTTGATAAATTGATTCATCAATTAGACGTTTACTCAATGAATGCAGTCGAACCTATTATAATAACAGTAATTATTAGCGCCTACCTGGTTATCTGTACGATACAGAAAAGGCTGTAGTGAAAATAATTATACATATTATAGCCACTTCCTCTGCAGGAATAAATATATATGAATATATTTTATTAATGAGCAATCTGTGAGTTGACGCAAAAAGTATTTGCTAAGCGGAAAAGAGTAATCAGATTTCTATTTACACAATATATTAGATATACGATAGGTATGTTAAAAAAATATTTGTCGTTCATAAACTTTTTAATATTTTTTGGAGTTGTTTGAATGCGAATAAGTACATTTCCAGGAAACGATTTTAAAAACCTATAATACAATCACTAATTGGTACCAACACCTTTTTTGTAGGTAAAGGTACAACAAATTAGATTATATTACATCCCAATGGAAGAAATTAATATTAAATATATTTTAGATTCTCAGTGAAGCAAAAAATATTATGGTTTTATAATTATGTTTATTTTTTTTTTCTGGAGACACTTTTAGTTTTAAGTTGGGATTAGATCTTGGAGCATAACTAATCAATATGACAATACCAATATGTATAGGTACATTAACTACACTTAACGACTTAACTAATAAATGAATCGCATTGTAAACGGTAAGAAAATAAAAAAGTTAATCAAAAATGTGAAATACGTAACTTAGTTTGGATGGTTATTTTCCAACCATTTTTTAATGTGAAATTTATCTATGTATATCGTAAAATGGTAAAGGCTCATTTCATACCAAATAAAATGATTTAAAAATGTATTTACTATTTTTATTTTTTAATCGTGTTCATAGGTTTTTAAAAAAACTTAATGTGTATAGGTTAATAATTTAATAGGCATTTTACATATTATATGAATTCCTAAATGGTTGTACCTAAAGATATTAAGTTGGAGTCGGCTTTGATACAGATCGAGTATTTATTTATGTGATTGAAAACGAAATTTGGACGATTTGGTCGGCATTCGCACAACCCAAATTTCTCCAGCAATGTATTTTTTTTTTTAACATTGCCATGGTGACACCAATTAATTTTTCACTGTACTCAAAATTGCAAAACACATTAGGTATTAAAAATGCACACTCCGATGCAGTGGCGTATTTAGGATTTTTCCAAGGAGGGGATCAAAATAAAAAATTAAGAGGGACCCCTTAATTAGTGTTAAGCTTTAATGATTACTGGACAAATGTAATATGATTTATATACCTAGGTATAAATTTGAGGACTTAGCTCCATGGCACAACAACAAAGTTACAAAAGAGTTACAAAATACACGGAAGTATGAGATCACATATTTAAATGAGATAAATTACAAATAAACCCCGTACAATTTTGATTATTTTTTACTCTAATTTTGCATTTAAATAACTAAATATAAAACAACAGTAGATATTTTTTGAAAAACTTAATATAATTTATATTTATATAGTTAACAGATATTAAAAAGCAAAGTAACAATGTATTTTATTCTGAATTATATTTTATTTTTATTTTATGTAACAAAATTTAGTTTCCTAGATTTTTTAGATAATTCGTCCACAACTTGCTAATCAAAAAATCTAAATATTTTACAAATTACTATTTACCAGTGTCAAAGAGCCATAGAGCTAAAATAAATTTAGTTTTAAATAAAAAAAAGTATTCATCTCAAATCTTAGGGGGACCAAACCCAATGATCCCCCCGTAAATACGTCACTGCTCCGATAACTAATATTGAAGATGAAAATTGAAATCAAACTAAAAAGTTTCAGCCGAGCGTTTTCATTGGAAAATTCGTCGATATCTATGTATACGTAATCCAATTTCTTTGTAAAATATGACTCTATGGTTAAACAACCAAACCCACGGTATAGAAGATAACTTCTTATCTTCTACACCGTGACCAAACCACTTACGGTTTTGCTTGAAATTATTGATATTAAGTGAGTCTTGATATTTTTAAAATTTTAAAATACCTCTCGGAAAAACAGTTAGAAATAGGGCAGGAAAGATAAATCTCAATGCAATTGTCAATTTCTGAGTACAAATATTGACAATTTTATTATTTAGTGCACAATTACATAAACATGGTAATATCTCAAATCAGTAATCACAATACATTTCTATGTCTTGGTATTATCAGTGAATGTTCCGTGATAAAATAATGACCACAGTAATTTTTAAAATATTAATAATAGTTAGTATTTACTATTTTTCATTTATCAGTGAAATACAATGTATCAAAATGATTTCAAATATTTTCCGGAGTACCGCCTCTAAAATTTTACCGCTCAGGGCTCAAGAGAGACTCTTTGCTCCTCTAAATGCGTCTCTGTGTATATTGTACAGCTTAAAGATGCATATCAAATATTTCAGTCAAATGAATGTAATAACTTTGTGATGTTTAACTTTTCATGAATGTGCTAAATATAAATTAATTTACATAAAGATAGAAATAATATTTTTAAATCGGGCCAGTAATTGAAATGACGTCAGTCTAAGGACTAAATATGCCTAAAATTGTAATTTTATAATTGTATTAAATATTAAATTAAATGTAGAAATTATGCAATTAATAAACTAATCACTTACTTAAATACGGAGAAAATGAATCGTATTTTAGTATTTCACCAAATTTTATTTACAATACATTTTTTTTAACACTTATTAAATTTTGAAAATTATATGTAACCGTGAACGTAGACAAATTTAGTATAATAGTTTTTATATTAATATAAACTACCAGTTATGTTCTATTCATACTTATGAAAACGATTATCAACAGTTTTTAATATTCTAATTTTGTTCAAAAATATGTATTTTTTAATAAGTACATGTTCGAACCGTAGGGTGGGGTTTCGGTGGAATGTTATCCCACAACTATTTTACATTGACTGTACCTACATATTACGTAATATAATTCATTCCAAAACGTTATTTTCTTTGAAAATAACGTTCTTCTTTACATGATTATTAATGACAATTTATTATAATACTTATTGTAATAATATTCAATGTTTGAAGTTTAACGTACGTGGAAATTAATATGGATTTGGGATAATAAAACTTGACCAGTTCCTATTGTTCAATTTACTTAGTAATAATTATCATTTATCAAGCAATTGTTTGTTTTTCCGGGTCATCGTTTTTTATCTGTTTAAAACAGTATTTGATATTCAATATTTTATAGGAATACATTATATTTTATATTTAAAATGTTGGCGTTATTTTAACACTAGCTGTAGATATTTTAGTTTTAATTTAATTTTCATAAACCAAAATTACTCATTGTATTAATGTGTATAAATTGTAATTATATTTTAATAAAAAAAAAAAAAATTAATTTCACGAATATTGTTTTCGACGGATACCAAACTTAAAGCTTGAGTGCATTTAATTTTCGCTGAATGTAATTTTGACTAAACACAATTATACTCAAAGTTAAAATGAAAAATAATAAAGACTAATTATTTTCATGAAGATATTTATTATTTATTATTTATTATTATTATTATTTTTTGATTGTCTATTTTTAAGATAAACTATACAATTTAAATTTTTTTCAGTTTCTAGCTGAAATACAGAATGTAATGAAATATTTTTTAAACTTTTCTATCACAATTCCCAAAGATAGGTAGGTAGTTACGTTACAAAAATGGAAGTTTTTGAAGTGATCAATAAAATTTCATCATTCGTGAATCGCCTTTTTATTCGAATTATTACACGTTAAATGAATTAAAATTTATACACCAAATATTGCAGTACATATTTTGAAATGTCACGGGGTCAATAAAATCAGAATTAGAATGCGAGACAAACAGAGAAAATTCGTAATAGCCGACAAATGTATCGGCTAGTTTATTGTTGAGTGGATGTATGAAAATTGAACGCAAGTTTATTTTATGTAGGCCGTCGCCAACTAGAACGAAGTGTGTTAAAATTTTTATCAAGCACGGCAAATTGCTCGCCGACGATCATAAACATACATGAAACGGAACATTAAAATGGGATTACAAGCGTGCAAAACGAGTTTTGGTCGGCACCCGACAACAGCAGTAATTATTACAGGAAGACAAAAAGAAATACGGAATCGTTCTCATACGTTAACTGCCCGTCGTCGTCTGGTGCCCATACCTAAAGCGTCTATCGTAGTACAGGCCCCTCCACTCACGACGAATTCACAGCACACGATCAGACCTTGACCATAATTATTATTATAAAATATTGAATCGGGAATCTATCAGTTATGTTCGTGGATTCACACCGTACTACATGAACATCACACCACTGAATAGGACTGTGTTAATATACTGCAGAGGTCAGTATAAAAATCATAAAATATATACATATATATTTATCATGTATATAGTATATACGTACCTATTGATAAACATAACACATAGTGTGAAATGAATTCAAAATAGTAGTATTTCTGAGGACAGTGTGTTTTTACCGTGTCGTCCGATTAATTACACCGGAGTGTAATACTAAAAATACTGTCAAATCGTGACCAGAAATCGTGAACCATCTTAAAAAAATTTAAATATAAAATTAATCATGATCGTGAAATTTAATATGAGTGTTGTATGTACTGGGAAACAAATGAGGTTTTCATTAAGGTATAAACTGATCATTCGACACAATGTACTTTTTCATGACGAATAAATCATGTTCGAAATCCCGCCTATTTTAACTATAAAAACTAAAAGTGCTTATAACAAACAAGTCATTTTGTGTTTGTGTCTTTTTAGATGAGGTCAAAGATGTTGCTGTTAAGTTTGAATGTTTTAGTTCTTTTAGCAATAGTGGATAGCGGTAATGTTGTTTTTAAGGATCAAACGGTGAAGAAAAATCAAGACAATGACACTGGAACCGTTGAACAAAAAATTCAATCTTCATCACTCTCTGCATCAGACAATGAATTTAATAAAAAAGAGGTAAATTATTTCATCATCTAGTTCGAAGAATAACAAATACATATGAGAATATTTTAATTATGGTCCCTGTTTAATACAATATTTCAGAAGTTGGTACTAGGTTTATACGATGCAATATTGAACATTGACAGATCAATGAATAGTTTAAATACACATGATTCTAAAACTAATCAAAATATAGTATTATCACCAATAAGTATAGCTGCTGCTATGTCACTTATTCTTTTAGGCGCTCGTGGTCAAACTAAAACAGAAGTCGGTAAATTATTTAATTTTGATGAAAAAACAATAAGACAGACAACTGAAAAGTGAGCAATTTCAAATTATTTTTAACGTTTTAATACTAAACATATTGATGTATTTATTTTAGTGATAGTCAAAATTTAAAAAATTTAGGATTACTGTTAAATTATTTTCAAGCCAATTCTGGTGAAACTTTGGGTACACAAGTGAACCTTGCAAAGGCAGTTTTCATTCAAAGCGGCTATAATGTTACAGAAAATTATAAATCAGCAGCTAAAGAATTAATTAATAGTGAGTTAATATCAGTCGATTTCAAAATGAATGGAGCACAGGCACAACAAACTATTAATCAGTATGTATGATTTATAAACTATTTAAATGAGGGGTCTTCCAACACTAAAGGCTTCCTTCCCCATGTTATTTATGTGTTGCTTTTTAATTTTATTATATAGTCAAAATTGCTTCTTGTATAAACACAATATATATATATATAAAAGATAGTAAATGTTTCTTAAAAAAAAAAATTATAAAATTGCGCCAAGAATTATTATTTCCCTTACTATAATTATACTTTCAAATGAGTTATTTAATATTTTCAAAATTGTTATTTGCTTTAAAGTAAAAGTTTAATTACGTAGTTTCAATATTTTTATTGTCATTTGCTTTATTTATAAACATACATAACAGATAATAACTTATTTTGATAGACATTCATTATTTTTGTATAAAATAAAATAAAATAAACAATATAAATAATCTAACATGAGCTTTAATATTTTTACTACCGTTGCCTATTAAAAACAGCTAATAAAAAAAGTTCAACGTCGGTTTACCAACAAAAATAAAGTCAAAATCAAAAAGATTATAAGCTAAGAAACTTTCAATTATTAATCAAAAGAAAATGAAAAAAAAAGCAAAAACCGATTACATAGAAAAAAAAACATCTTTAATTCCAAATCTCATTAAAATATTTTATTAAAATAGTTATTGCATTTTATTACATGTTTCACTAATATTGTTTCTCTTTATTTGAAAACTTTTTTTATTATTTTCAACCTTATTGTGACGTAAAATATAGTAAATCTCATGCAACATAATTTATTTATTTATATTACATTACAGGCTGGTGCCCTAGGTACAATTTAAGATGAGTAACATTAACATAAGCAATAGATACATACAATGTATTCAAAAACAATAATAATATTATAACACTAAACCAGAGGGGTTCTCATTAGCTAATCACATCATATGGTGCATAGTGTGGTAACGGCCATAATTTGTGGAATGACAAGGGACGTAGTAGGAACAGTAGATATAGCCTGGAAGATCTACATGGAACTCTAAAATTCATCTTTGCAAGAAGCTCGAGTGCGTTGATGGAGCCGTTGACTAGTTTATTTAGAAAGTTGAGATTGGCTAAGACTCTTCTGTCAGAAAGATTATTTAGTTTTAAATGGTGTAAGACAGGGAAATAATCGTGAAATTGGTGATCAATCTTGAGGCGAAAGGAGGCATAATTGAGGAATTAATGTTGCACTCTCTCAAGCTGAGAAGAGTCAGAAGATGTGTAAGGATCCCAAAGAATTGATCCATATTCAACTATTGGTCTTACAAGTGCACAGTAAAGGCTTTTTAGAGAATAGGTTAGCTTGAAATTAGAAGAGAAGTGTTTAATAAAACCTAGGGCTTTTAAGGACTTACAAGTGATGTGTTCGATGTGGGTATATATGAAAACTTACCATAGTTAAGAAGTCCAAGGTAAACCTTATTTAGTAGTACAAATTTAATTGATTTCCAAAAATGTATGTATTTAACTAGTGGATAATCTAACGAACATCAGAATAATATATTATTGTTACTCCTATGTATTATTTAATTATTTCTTATAAATAATATGTTCTAACATTAAAGTCTATAAAATTTATTCTTTATTTACAAACACATGATATAATCTAAATGTTAAATATTAAGTAAAAATAAAAATAATTACAAATTACGTAGTAAAATAAATAATTAAGTCTTGAGTCTTACAAAAATATTTGTACTACAGCTGGCTTTTTTCAGCTAAAAGTCATCATCGGTTTTATAAATTAAAATTAACATATTTTATTTAGCTTCTTTTCATATTTAATTTTGAGTATTTAACCAGTGATTAACTTCTTTACTCCAAACATTTATTGTTATTTTTTGAATTTTATTTATTTATACTTTATTTTATAGATTTATAATTATAATCATACATTTTAATGTATTTTAGTTAGGGATATCATTGACAATTTATAATATAAATAATTTTATTTTATTTAAACAAATTACTTCCACACATATAAATTTATATACGCATTGATGTACACAATAATGAACAATTGACTAGTTTTAAATATTTAATTTTTTTTATAAATTATTTAAATGGGATGATTAATATACTTAATCATAAATAATTTCTAACGAGTTGTATAAAATTTCAAATTACACAATTTGTTTATTGGTAAATTCATTGAATATCAGCTTTACTATATTGAACTTGTACATATTATCTAATTTATAATACTTAGTTGTTTTACTATTAAATTATCATATTTAAATGTGCATGTCTATGGTTAAGCAATACTAATTTTATAAATTAAAAAAATTTTAATCTTAAACATACAATTAAAATTTTTATTTTATAATGATATAAATTTAAATTTGAATTAACTGCAAAGATGTTATACCTTTTAGGTAAACTTTAAATACCAATGCTTTATTTTAAATAGATGGGTGTCTAATCAAACAAGAGGAAAAATTAATGATATTATGCCAAGCATTCCTTTACCTGATACCAAGACAGTTATTACAAGTGCTTTGTACTTCACAGGCGAATGGGAATATCCATTTTTCATTAATTACACCAGAATGTAAGTCACATTATTCAAAATGTAAATGAAACAAATTAAATATTATGTTTTTTTTTCAGAAAACCATTTTATTTTGGATCAAATATTGAAGGCAGAAAAATGGCTAAACAAAGCAAAGATTTTGTGTATGTTCCAATGATGGTAGGTAGCAGTGAGGTATTATATCACAAAAATGATGCACTCGAGTTCAAAGCAATAGGACTGCCGTACAAAGGCAAAAAATTTATTTCATATTTTATTTTACCGAATTCAAATGTTAACCTCAGAGATTTGATTACAAAAATGAATGGTAACATACTAAGAAATATAACTAAAAATACTATTCCTACAGAATTTACATATTTTGTACCTAAAATGACCCTAGAGTCATTCACTAATCTCAGACCTGTTTTACAGGTAACTATTTTTATTATATATTTATATTTAATTTAATGAAAAAATTAATATATGTATTATTTTATTCTTAGAATATGGGAATCAATAAAATGTTTGATCCTTCAACAGCTGATTTATCAAATATGGCTTCAGAACCACATTCTTTCATCAGTGACATTTTACATAAAGTAGAAATTGTTGTTAATGAAATTGGTACAGTTGCGTCAGCAGCTACTGTCGTAACCATTACCAGAGGAGGTCAAACAACTTTTAATATAAATAGACCCTTTATATTTTTTATACATCATGTTGAAAGTGATACAGTGATATTTTGGAGTAATGTACATAAACCAACACCATATTCAACAACACCACCAAATTTAAATATTTTAAAAAAATCGTAAACTTTTTTAGTGTCATTTGAAATTTTTTTAATTTTTTTTATTGTATTCATGAATACTTATACAAATAAAATAATATAATATGTTATGTTACTTTGAAATGAATCAATTTCCTTCAAGAACAATTTTATTTTTTGGCAAACGTGATTTTCATTGCATGGGTAGGTGTGATCTTGAAACCATTTAAAGATAGTTTAGCAGTATTTGATTGGTGTTCATTTTCAAATTCAACAAATGCTATGTCATGTCTATTAGGTACAAGTCGCACTTCTTTAAATCCAGGGAACCTAGAATAATTTAAATAATTTTGCATTATAACTAACCAATAACATTAAAAACACAATTTAAAAAATCATACTGATTAAAGAGCATAGACAACATCATCTCGGTTGTTTCATCCGGAAGGTTAGTTAAGAAAAGAATCTGGTTAGGTGGCTGCTCAGGTACATCTAAAGAAAAATAAACATTAGAGAAAAATAATAAATAATATGTAAACAATGGAGTATATAGGGGGGGGGGGGCTAGTAGGCTACAGCCTCCTCCGAAATCTCAAAATACTTTGAAATTCACTTTAAACGTTTGTTTTATTTTAATGGTGCTTTATGTTTATTTAGAATTTTATCCAATCGAAATAATGCGATTAGTCAAGACAAATTTTATTGCGTTTTTCAAATCGTTTAGGAACATTCTGTAAATCTTCTGTATCTTTTTAGTCATCCTAGATAGCAGTAGTAATTTAACTCTGTCCATAGTAGCCCCTCCCAAAAATATTTTCTATATACGCCACTGTATATAGATTAGTGATTAGTGATTACTAATGAATAATACTAACTGCCACCAGATACACCTCCTGGGTTATTTTGCTGGGCCAAAGCACGGGCCTGTTCCTTAGCTGCTTTACGCCTTTTTTTAGCTTCTTCATCATCCTTTGGCTTTTTAGGTTTTTTTTGTCTTTCAACAAAGGTCCCTTTCATTTTTGCAATTATATCAGATTCTGTTTTGGCAAATTGTATACGCTGAAAATAAAATAAAAAGTATCAACTAAATACCAAATTTATGTATTATAGTTGGTTTTCAACTATTAAATATACTTAAGACAAAATTAGTCGATATCTGACATATATTTATATTTTAGTTATTTAGATTTTTTTCATTCTTGTAGTAGTTCATAAATAAAACAAGGGGTTTTGAAACTTAACTAATAGATAGGTAATGAAATTACAATTAACATCATCTTCATTATACAACATTATTATCAAACATTAATAAGATACAATCAACAAAAAAAAAAAAATAACTCCTTAATCCTGAATGATATGTACCAAAAAAGAATTTTCTGAACATTCTAAGCAGTATACTTGAAAAGAATATAATAGTGAATAACAATTGACACAGTAAAAACAAAAGAGGTTTGTTATTTTACACACATTGTTACTTGACTGCATACATTCATCATACAGAGCTAACCTCAATAAATTAATTATATTTATACTTGTAAGTTTATAAGTATACATATTTTTCTTTAATAATATCTTTTATTCTCAGAAATAGAAGTTAATTCAATAATTATATTTTAGAATGAAAAAATAAGCAGATTATTACGTCTATTAACACATTCACTGCGTACAACGTCAATTGGCGTCAATATTATCACTATCAATGTGCGATCGACGCCGATTGGCGTCATTAAATATACTAATTTTAAGATGTTTTTATTTCAGTCAGCGTTACAAAATTCGTTTCCAATTTTTGTTAGCGTTATCTACTAACATTTATCTACATAATTTCAAAAACCGTTTCTCAAAATGAATATTTGTGTTTCATTTATGTACGATATTATAATATTTTATTTTATTCAATATAATTACGAGTTAAAATTTATATTTTGTTTATTTCTTCAATGGAAGCGAATCAGTTCGGATGTATATCAAGTGAGTAGTCTTATCTAAGTAAAATTTTATATTTATAAACGTATTTGACATATTTGAAATTTCTCTCTTCATTGGTTTTTACATTTCTGTTATTAAAATTTAAAATGGATCAAAATTGTTCTAATGGTTGATCATCTCAACCGAAGAGAGTTTGTACAGTTATTGACCACTGTAGGGCTTAAGAACAAGAAATTGAAAAACTTTTTAATATATTTGTAATTTTTTGTAAAATAAAACAGTTTACGCCAATTGGCGTTATCAGCATATAATATGTAATTTATTTAATAATGCTAACAACGCCAAATGGCGTCGACATAAATATTGCTATAATTATGTGTACACATCACGTCAGGTGATACAAAAATAGATACGCAGCGAACATGTTTAGTGATCATTTCTTAACCTTTTAATGAGGAATTACTATAAAACTACTAAATTAAACTTATTTCAAATTTATTTAAATTACTGAACATTGAGTATCCTCAAAATTGACAATCATTCTAAACATGTTCCAGTAACTGTCCAAAAATCCTTATTTATATTTTACTATCCTGTTTAACTAAACTACTTATTTTTTAATTTATTTACAACACAATAAGCTTTTTCCTTCATGTTAATATTCGGAGACTTATACTAGTTAATTTAGCTCTAATTTACCATAATTTGCCATTTCAATTGCTAGAGTAAAAAATAAAAATGTAATTTAAAATAATTTTTTCTGGTTAATTAAAGTTGTTTCAAAGTAGATAATTATCATAAACACATGCCTTACCTACAATTTGTATTATATGTTTTAAATAAAAAAAAAAAAAAAAAAAAAAACATTTAAAATAATATAACTATACAGGAAATCAATTTAAATGGCAGTTACTTAAATGCATATTATTGAAATTTTCATTTTTTTAAAAATTTTAAACAAATAGAATTTCTGTCTTAAGGTCTCACCATTGGCTTATCATAAAATGGAAAACCCTGCATAGCACGTAAAGCATTTGTAGAACTGGTGATGTCTTTAAATATAACAAAAGCTTGACCATTCATTTTCATTCCTTTCATCGCTACAATGTCAAGAATTTGTCCAAATTGTGAGAATATTGCATAAAGTGATTTCTTCAAGTCTTAAAAAAATAATTATTATAAATTAATACAAATTCAATTTGAAATATTTTCAATTAATAATTTTACATTGTTTTACAATATTACAATAACTTACCATCTTTTTTTATTTTTTCATTTAAATTGTTAATATAAATTGTATGATTCGGACGCGTGTCCAACATGTTCACAGCTTATATCCTATAACACATGAAATTAATCAATAAAACATATAATTCTATAGAATTTTAGTACATTAACACACATTTATCCTACCATAATCAAATAATACTAAAAAAAATTGTAATTTATTTACAAACAAGAATATACACTTGTGTTGTTTGATTAAACTATACATGTAACTTCTGTCGATTTATCATATAAATGAGAAAATATTTAACTATTTACATGTTGCATTAAGTTTACTTCTTCAAATCAAAGCCATTTTATTGGATTTATAGGAATTATAATTTAAATTAAGTAAATGATTTTAATGAGTGATAAATGAACGATGTACAAAAATACAACTAATCAACGAGTTGAATAATATCAAAAGTACGATAAACGAATTCACCCGATATTATAACACGTTAAATAATATTAACAGCCGTAGAACAGAGTTTTTCACGCCGAAAATAATTCTACCATACAGAAACAACATAATGTAATATTCCGATAAACAATACTCACTTCAAATATATGTACAAACACTATTGATTTAAATATACACAAATGACAGTACAGATTATAAAACGAATCACAATTACACCGAACTGAACAGTAACAAACGAGAGGGTTGAATATAGAGTTCGTAATTCTCACGTTCGAGCATCAGTCGTCGGAAATTCTGAATTCGGCAATTCGGCATTGGAAGCACGGCGATAACAACACCGCATATAAACAAAACAGGGAATATGTTACGGCGTCCGCTAATCAAAACAGGTTAGCCACCGTGATTTTGGTTCTTTTATATAACAGTGATAGATAGCGCTCAATGTAAATAACCGTTCGGCCGATAAACGCGGTACCGGGTTTTCAAACCTTTTCGTCGATTCCAAACCGATTTTTCATACGAATCTTACGAAAATTCCCAAGAAATTCGGTTGCGTATTGAAACCAGAGGCGTGCGCAAAATTCTTACTGGAAACATGTGCAAAATAATTTTTGGGAGCCCTGACATTTGTACTAATAAACACGTCGAAACATTTTAACACGATAATATTATGTTTAAATAGTCGGTGCCTACGGGTTAAACTCTATCAATAGAGTACGCCGTACGGGACTGTTGGTAAATTGTATTTTAAAGTACATAGATCATTTTTCAAAATTGTCTAATATCTAAATTCAAAATTCTCCATTTAACACCATATACATTTTCGTAATTTGGGTAGGAACGATTAAATCCGAGGCCCCGGTAGGTAAATACTACATTTCGTGGCGGCCAGTGAGACTGGCGTTCCGCCACTAATTGGGGCGCTAGTTAATATTTTCAGCCTTAATGAAAAAGGTACTAAGTTTAACGAGTCAATTAAAGCATATGGGTGTCTTTTATACCTGTCGTATAAATTATACAGTAGGTATAATATAATATCAATTGTATTATATGTATATATATACATATATCTTATTCTATAAAACGAGCAAGGAATTGTATGTACCTATTTCCAGTCATGCCATCTCGAAAACGGCCCTAACGATTTTTCTTAAATGTCATATATAAGAGTTTTCGACCTCAGGAATCCAATGGACTTAGTCAAAATTTCAAGAAAATTTCATTTCTATGAGTTTTCATAAAAAATCTTTATACAGTAAAAGTATCTGTGGGTGAGGTTCGCGGTACGGCAACGGACGGCGGCTAGACGTGGCCGCCCAATCATCCCCTTCCATATCACCGTCGCGCGACGTGATAGTTCATATCTTTATACGTTGCTAATGGAAAACCTTTCTTGGGACCGCGATGATGACAACGCGACGTTCTGGGTTCTGGTAACCTACAATTCGATTCTCCCTGCATCGGACCCCCAGATTCTCCCTGCATCGAACCCCCAGCGTGTCCGACGGCCAGTCGTTGAGTGATACAAAAAATAATACACATTTAACTATTTAAATGATACAAATAATACTTTTAAAAATTCAAAAAATTAATTTTTTAAATAATATTCACAAATTTAATGGTAAATATCTTTTAATTTTACATTTTATGAAACATTTTATTAAACAGTACTTCTGCAAAAAGAACAAATTCAAAACTCAAATTCAAACTTCCGTGTATATACTTATCAAGTAAATATTATTATTTTTTATTAAATGCAGTTTACAAATTATTTTATGGAAAAAAATTTATTTTAAAATCATAAATTATAAAATTTTCTTCATTTAATTACACGAAATTTCCCACGTATACCTCATATTCGGAAAGTACCAATAAATTCTTTAAGCTTTGAACTTTCAGTTTATCACTATCTGCATTGGGGAATTCGCGATTTCATGGTAAAAATAATTAACTTCATGAATTCTCCCCATAAGACTAATGAAATATTTA
Organism: Therioaphis trifolii; assembly: GCA_027580255.1. Lineage (NCBI taxonomy): Eukaryota > Metazoa > Arthropoda > Insecta > Hemiptera > Aphididae > Therioaphis > Therioaphis trifolii. Next base: position 29,188,357 of record CM050408.1, read on the forward strand.
TTTATCTTTGCACCCTTATATCTAAAAATTTTGCACGACAATCGACTATAAGACCCATAACATTTGATTCCTGAGGCTTTTCTCTAACAACCTGTATATGTCTTAGTTGGGGAATTTTAAGATTTTATTTTTCAAATATTATTTCCGAAAACAAATTAGTAAAAAATAGTAAAATTTCAAAACACAACATATCAAGTTTATACATTAAGGGTGACTTTTGCTTAAGCTATAATTTTCTGAACATTTTTTATTTATTAACGAAAATCTACTTACAAAAAAATAAGCATACTTTTTTTGCATAAAAACAATACAGTGTAAAATAACCGCACCTTATTTACTAATAAATAGATCGGAGATCTACGATATCTTACGATCAGAGATCGGCCTTCCTGGTACTATATATATATATATATATATATATATATATATATATATATATATATATATATATATATATATATATATATATATATATATTATGTATATTATATATAAGCTCAGCGAGAGGGAGAGGCGCCAGGTCTGTAGTCTTAGGGCTGGGTGTTGTTATCGACTAAAGCAATCAGGTCTTATATTTTACCAAATTTTTACTTTAATATAAAAATTATTAATTTAAAATATTAATTTTTCTTCAAAACAATCAATACATATTAAAATAAAAATTAAATGCTGGACATAGGTATTAGTCAGTGGTGAAACACGGATGAATCGATGGGTAAACCGTAGACATAATATCTACAAAAAAAAAAAAAAAAAAATGCTCACAATAATGCTGTCGCGATAATACCGATAACGATGGCGCAAACTGATGGAATAACTTTTTTTTTTAATTTAAATAAATAATAATAGTCGTCGATATGCTTATGAAGTGTATCATAAGTCATAACATAATGTATTACTACGCTGTGTATTTACAAACCCCGCAAACCCGCCAGGCCACCACCGCACAAAACCGCCGGCCATACGATAAAGTTCTATTGAATTTCTTCAAAGTTAGTGAGAAAAAATTATAAATTTATTTAAAAAAAATTTTAAAAGAATAACCGAGACCACCGTGATGAGATAACGGTCTTGTATTTTAACACTGCGTACCGATATTGGTAGGCGGCCCGGATAAGTCTGTCCCCGGGGCCCATAAATTCTCTCCACGGCCCTGTACATATATGTCATTACTAACTATTAACTAACACACTGACCTGCATGTGCGTGGACTGCCGGCGAGCGTCGACCTCTTCTTCACCGGACGGGTCGCGCTCTCCGCCGCGGGACACGCTCGGCCACTCCGGACATAACGACGACTGGCGGCTAGGCAGTCGTGGAGCCCACGGGAAACGATCTCGGCGTACCTCCGACTGCGGCCAGCAACGTCCCGCCACGCACGGTGTTCAGCGTTAACGAGCCCGAACGGCCATTGTCCAGACACCACGCGATCCGACGGATGTTGCGGCCAGATGTATACCCTCGTATACTCTCCAGTAAACCACTGTACATATGCACCTGTTTGAAAACATTAAAAATAAAAACCGAACGAAGCAGTGATGGATTCAGAGAGGGGAGGTAAGTGAGGTAAATACTCCTCCTTGAGCTTTATATTGATAGCTACTGGTGTAGGTACTTTACTATTGAATGCGATTAAATTTGTTTTGGATGTAAATGTCAATTAACCCCCTCCTGCGCCCTTTCCCGAATACTTTCTGGATCGTCCTCTGGAACGAAGACTGTTATATAATGACGTCAGTTGTGTACGGAGGTGGAGAGGACGCGGTGGTACGGCGAAACGTCCACGGCGGCGCGGCGGGGTGACCACGAAGCGCGTTTATCGTGTTCGACGCCCCTCGACGTGCCGCGCCCGAACGCTTCCACCGCGGGGCCGCTTCCCGCACGCTACGGGCGCCGTGGTCGGGACGACGCGACGGTCCGGGCGCCGGACCAGGGCCGTCCCGAGAGGGGGGTGTAGAGGGTGGGACACCCCCCCACGACGTTCTAGTTGAGGCCCAGTTATCACAAAGCTTCATCGATACATTGAGTCGGCAATTTAATAATATTTTAAGTATTTTAATATTTAACCTATAAATAGTATTTATATTTAATATTACACAGTAAAATTATGAATATTCAAGTATTTTCCTATGAAAAAAAAAAAAATTTCTACTTTACTTATAATTTTATAAAAATAACATAATAACTATAATATTATTATTATAGTATTAACTGATAACTAAAATAAAAATAAAACAAAAGTAACAGAACGCAGAATAGAGATTTAAGTATTTAACTGTTCATTTGTTTACAATATAAAAAAAATCGTTTATGTTTTGTACATTTATAATATATATTTGTATGTATAATGTGTATTAAAATATTTGTATTTGAATACCTGACCATCATAATTGTATTGTACATACCTTGCTTTAAATAAAAGCTTTGGTTAAAATGTAGATTTATTATATTGCACAATAATATAAATACCTTAATACCTACAATATTTAGATATTTTGGTAACTATAGGTACTACTATTTTAATTTGATACCAAAGTGAATAATAACTATTTTTCAAATTTATAAAATTAAAAAATGTGTTTTAAACAATAAGAAAAAAAAAGCTGGTAAGTGAGATGGTGGTACAAGTTTGTCCTTCGTCTCTTCGGTTCTTGGACAAGATATTGGTGATGAATGTATTAAGTTTTAAAGAAATGATGACTCATTTCTTTAGTATAAAACGATTCTGAGCAAAGCTTCAGTGTAATATAATATATTATTTATATACTGTTTACGTATTTTTCGGTTATTTGTCTGATTTTTGGTGAGTTTTTTCGTTATTAAACCCTCATAAAATATTCAATTTTTAACTCGTTAGAAATTTTCTGTTACCAAAAGATTCGAAACATGTTTTTATATCTATATTCCAAGTTTCATTGTGATCGGACACACCAAAAAAGATTTATACAGATTTTAAGTTGAAAATTAACGTAAAAACAGTCGATATTCATATACGAATTTATATGAATTTGTTAAAACGTGTATAAAAAAAAATCCTGACTAACGATTTTTGAACTTTTGTTAGGATAATTAGGTAGGTATATGAGTAAGGTCATATTAAATTTTCAGAACTTTTTGTCAAATATTTAAAATTATATTACATAAAAACTTTCAAACAATTTGGTAAATTAAAAGTTCTATATTTAAGTCAAAAATGCTTTAATTGTTCTGAAAATTTTGTCCAATATAAAAAAGTATGTATTTGATATTGGATAAAATTTTCAAGTTTCTAGCTTCAATACTTTTCGATTTATGACTAAATACCTAAAATCTGAACAGTGAAAATCTCGTTTACGGCGGATTTTTACCGATTTTACCGTTTTTACTCAGTTTTTCGATCGTTATTCTTGATTACTGGAAAAACTATGGAGATTTTGGAAAAATGACCTCTCTAAAGTACCATCTCAGTTCAATTTCGAATCTAAAGAGTTGCTGGACGAAACTTTTGGACAAGGATTTCTATACGAAAAAGTGTTTACAGAAAAAAAAAAGAAAAAAAAGAAAAAAAAAAAAAAATAAACATCATTGTAAAACCATAAGATCCTTCGCTTCACTCAGAATCTAAAAGCTGGTAAGTGAGATGGTGGTACAAGTTTGTCCTTCGTCTCTTCGGTTCTTGGACAAGATATTGGTGATGAATGTATTAAGTTTTAAAGAAATGATGACTCATTTCTTTCGTATGAAACGATTCTGAGCAAAGCTTCAGTGTAATATAATATATTATTATTCAAATACTGTTTACGTATTTTACGGTAATTTGTATAATTTTTGGTGAGTTTTTTTGTAATTAAACCCTCATAAAATATTCAATTAGATATAACTCATTTAAACTTCAATAATTTGATAAATAATAATTTACTTAAATGCTTGGAAAAAAAAATCTTGAGTCACGATTATTGATATTTTTTCGGTATTGATAGTTTAGTATAAGAGTAAACTTGTATTAAAATTTCAGAACTTTCTAACAAATACTCAATATTTCATTAGAAATAAACTTAAAAGAAATCAGACAATATCGTAAAAAATCGTATAATAATTTATTAAAGTGTGTATAAACAAAAATCCTGAGTCACAATTTTTGAATTTTTGTTAGGATAATTAGGTACCTAGGTATATGAGTAAGGTCATATTAAATTTTCAGAACTTTTTGTCAAATATTTAAAATTATATTACATAAAAACTTTCCAACAATTTGGTAAATTAAAAGTTCTATATTTAAGTCAAAAGTGCTATAATTGTTCTGAAAATGTTGTCCAATATAAAAAAGTATGTATTTGATATTGGATAACATTTTCAAGTTTCTAGCTTCAATACTTTTCGATTTATGACTAAATACCTAAAATCTGAACAATGAAAATCTCGTTTACGGCGGATTTTTACCGATTTTACCGTTTTTCGATCGTTATTCTTGATTACTGGAAAAACTATGGAGATTTAAGAAAAATTACCTCTCTAAAGTACCATCTCAGTTCAATTTCGAATCTTAAAAGTTGCTGGACGAAACTTTTGGACAAGGTTTTCTATACGAAAAAGTGTTTACAGAAAAAAATTAAAAATTAAAAATAAACATCATTGTAAAACCATAAGATTCTTCACTTCACTCAGAATCTAAAAAAATGATGTAATAAAGTATATTATGACATGAAAATATTCGAGCGAAGCGAGACAATTTTTATGACCACGAGTTGGCGATTAGTTAGTCTACACCCCCCATGGTTATTTTTTCGGGACGGCCCTGCGCCGGACGCGGACATTGTCGCAACGCGGTCATCGTCGCGCCGCCAGCTCAGGGCGTAGTCGCTCGTCCGGACCAGAGCCCGGAGCAGGGGTGCACTCACAGTTTTCCCGCTTGTATGCTTATCATTACTATTATTATAATAATTATAATATTGCCCATTTCAACAATTTTTATCCTGTCTAATTATTATGAATATATTATATAAATGTGGTGGTTTAGATGTAGGAAGCATTTTGTATTACGAGTACAACTTATTAAATTTACTGTAAAATATGAATTTAAATTATATAACTAAATTAGTTAAACATAAATAAATATGTAGAACGACCTATATCTAGTTGTTATACGTACGTACTTAATTTTTATTTTGTGTCATTATTTAGTTTTTGTGAACAAATTCAATAAAATCTTCGTGGGTAAGCTCATTCAGAATTTTTTTCGCTCTTTCTCGAGAATAGGTGCCTAATATTAGACGATTAAGTAAGCTTTAGATGAGCTCTTGGAAAACCGTTCACTCCTTCAAGGTGTGAAAATGACCGTTTGTTAATACAATCGGATATTAGTTCGTTGACAATAGGTAATATTATTCTAACTGCAATGTCGACGTTTGGAAATATTTCATTATGTTATGACTTATGACTCTTGTCTATTAACAATTCTTGTAAATACCTTTAAATTACAGTTGAAATTAACCACTCTGCGTAGGTACCTACCGGAAATTCTTATTTTTCAAATAGCATTGTAAATAACTTTTTAAACATTCAGATGAAAAATTATACTACGTAATACTATATATATGTTATATATATTATCGGAGTAACAAGCGTATATAAATCATTGGTGAAATCTATTATATTTGAAAGAACTTATTGACATAATTTTAAGTAGGATTTAGAATTAATCACAATGTATATATGCGTGTATTATGATTTCAATAATTTTACAAAAAACGGTTTGAATACGATATTAGTCTCGATCATGACTACATTCTGTACGATGAACAGATAAGCATAAGTGAAAATTTGCCATTCCTTAAAGTTTGTCACTGTAGGCGCATGACTTATAGTTCCTGCCGGTAAATACTGCCCTGCCCTGGCCCCGAGACGTCACTGAAGCGTGGCATGCCGTCCGTGGCGTGCTATCGTGAACTCGGGGTTGAATGGTCGGTGGCGGCTTCGTCGACGTCGGTGGACATCGTGCCAATCGACCCAAACCCGATGTAGCCTTTCTGATGCCCGGCGGTCCATTGAAGCCTGTCGTTGATCAATTGGAATTATTGAACAATTGAGAGTTTGATCAGCCGTTGAGTGCGAACCTATGGCACACGTGCTTAATGGCACGTGAAAAAAATTGCACTTATACAACAATAATATTTATAAAATTGTAGCTAAAATTAATTAGAAGAAAAACATTTTTTGCATTTTAACTTTAGCTATATTGCTTTAGACGCTTATGTTTAACTTATTTAACAAAATATAAAAATAAACCTTCTAAAAAAAAACGTGTTGAAAAATACAGACACCGAAATTCCAGAAAGTCTGGAATTCGCTTTCAGATATTTATGTATAATATGTTATGTAAAAAAAAAGGTTCATTCCATATACTTTCAATTTATGCTTCAAATTATATTGTCTGTAATGAATTTAATCAAGTAAAAATAAAGAAATACTTTGAAAAATAAAATTATACGTTTTACTAAAGTTAGACATTTATTTATTCTGATATTAAAACTTAATCCGCAAAAATATAGCCACAAAGTTTGGACTAAAATATAATTACGTCTTTAATACATATAATTCAATATAGACATCTAATTTAAGCCCATTGTACTGTACATAATTTATAAAATAAAAACAAAAATTGACTCAATAAATTAATTATTTTAGTGAGGAGCACAGTTTTAGAAAACCTTGTTTGGAAAATTTTAACACTTGACCCGGAAAAGGTTCACTACGTCTGGTATATATATATATATATATGGTATATATATATATGTACATTTTCACTGACGTGAATAAGCATAAAATATTTTATGTGACGTTAGTACATTGAAATCTAAAATTTTAAGCGCGCTATTATCGTAAAACCATGTTGAATGACTAAGTCAAAATGCTGTAAATTATTGTTAAAGTGAATATTGTATTCTTAAGGTAACAGAAAACCATTCATTTAACACTTTTACTGCTCTTAATGCTTTTAGTTGCTTAGCGACGAGTAATTAAATAAATAAAAATGATTACTTAAAACGTAACAGTCTAAATTGATTTATTAACCCAATCAATAAAAAATAGCTACGAAATTAAATTAATGTTCATTTTAAACTATTAAACATTTCACGTAATTATTGTAAAGTTTGAAGAGTACTAAAGTAATATTCATTCATTTGGCCATAGAATTACTGTGCGATGATAACGATATAATTTGCCATAGATACTTTACTATATAATTTATACAGCCATATTCATACAATATAATAGTAGGTATCTATATATATATTTTTTATGATTAGGTGACAGCACGGTTTAAGATATACAGGTTAGCTATCGCCGGCCCGCCACCCGGTCATAATGTGTTACGGTTCAGTAGTTCATTTTTTCACCACACGCGTAAAGCGCTAGTAGTGAGTAGGGTCATATTTTAGTAGTTATATTACATATTATAATACAGTTTAATATTTTAAAAAGTAGAAAAGTACTTAAAAAAGCTTTATTTGAGTATGCGGTTTACTTACTTTATATTTTTAGTAAAATAAATAATTATTTTAATTTATTAAAATAAATATTAATAAATAAAATACATTTTAATTTTAATATGAAGCATATTTTACTCAACTCAGGTATTGGGTACCTAATAAAATAACTTTTAAGGAGTAATTTAATTGCACTATTTTTTTTATTGTTTGTGAAGGGTTATTTAATATAAACAATTTAGATTCAAATAACGAAATGAATGATGCTTTCATGGAAAATAATAACATAAATAGTACCTATTTAACTACAAAGTGTGATTAAGATATATGCCCAATCAATTAAACTTTTATTTACTAAACTACAGTTCACACAATTGACTTTATTAGATAGGTACTATTACATTATTTTTCTGTTATAAATAATACTCATAAAGTACCTATTATAGACAAACAAAGAAAATTATTTCTGTGAAGATTGCTTCATAGCATTCCATTTACAATATTTGTTTAATATTACCTTTTAAGTAATTTTCAATAAATATTAATACCTACATAAAAAAAGTATTTGTTAGTTTCACATCACATCATAATGTCTAATGCATTACCTAATTATATACATATTGCTCTTAATACTAATTAAGTTATAAATAACTACCAAACATTTAAGTTTTAACTTAATATTCAAAACTAGTAGACTAAAACATACCTACTTGTTGGTATTAGACAACATTTAGATGGAATATGAGTGAGTACCATACTTCCATAATATGATACATTATTTTTTAAATAAACAACCAATTGAAATTTTTTAAAACACCCATATATAAATTAAACATTATAGTAGTATTTTTGATGGCATACGTTTAAAAAATCATTCAAGAAATCCAACTGTTTTATTTTCTAAGTAAAAAAATAAAGTCACTTATGAAGTGACAAAAACTAAAAAAATATCATATAGCCAACTATGTTTTTATAGCCAACCATGTTTTTATTTTTCAAACTAATTGTAATTCTTGAATGTAATTGTTTTCTGTATACTTAATGACATTATTGTTAGTGAAAACATCATAATCATTCAGCTTCTTCAAAACTGTAACAAAATATATCAAATAAATTCATTGTAGTTTCAAACAATGTTTCACGACTTATATTGTATCCATTCCAAAATAATTGCAACAGCCACAAGCTAATACTAAAATAAAAAAGCAAATTAAATTAAACAACTAAATAATTAAATTATTTATTGAACAATAAAGTTAAATAAAACAAGAAGCAATTTATAAAACAAAATAAGCGAGAAGCTCTCAAAATTAAATTGAGATTAGTTTGGCTATTTTTTTTTTTTGTCTACTCTTTTTAATTTCTTGGCGATTATCTTGAACTGCATAGTGGCGCATTCGCATTACAATAAAATTAGTCAGAATAGATGTAACTATAATATTTTTATGTTCAAAGCATGGAAACGAAAAAGAAATATTTAAAGCATCTTCAACTGTTAGATCAAATACATTTTTTTGTTTGCAGTGTTTAGCAAAGCACTCTTCAATTTTAATCAGAAATTGAAATAAATGTAAATTTGGATGGGTCAATCCTCCTTTTGATTTTAAATTAGTAAATTCAGCTTCTGGCAAATCAACAAACTTATCATCACACTTTAATGCGCTTAAGCAAGTTAGGCAGGATGTGTTTTTAGCAATCTTCTTAGATACATACCCAGTGGCATAGTAAATTATACAACTTAATGCTGAAGCATCATTGTAATTATGATCAATAAATATGTCATCTGCTTCCCATGAACCTTCTTCAATTAGTATATCAACTTTAGACTTTAAACTTTCTAATTTTTGCTGTCTTATTGTTGATTCAGAGTGAAATATTTCTTTCAACTCTGATAAAGAAATTTTGGGAGCTTGAGAATCAAGTATAGAACAGTTCCCTGATTTAGGAGGACGTAGCACAGAATAAATTGATAGGATACGATATAGATGTAAAAAAGTGGGACCTGTAGGATGATCGTTTGGGCCAGCTGCTTGTCGAATCATTCCGAAAAATTTCTAAAATTCAAACAAACACATAGTAAAATAATTAATTTTTACAGTCATAGACTAAATTATTGAAATAAATACTTCCAAAGGATCTTGATTCATTTTGCCTGTTAATACATAGCTAAAATTACATTCATATAACAGGTATTTACAAAGCTCTATTGATGACCTTAACGTAACGCGAAGTCCTTCTGCTGTTGACTGTGTAAGGAATTCATTGGGACTTATTCTTAATTCATCAACATTTTTTTCCCAATTATTGAGCCAAATTTCTGCATTTTCCAAAATCTATCCAAACAAATATCAAACATAATTTCAACATTATTGTCTTTTAAAACTATTAAAAACTAATTTTATACCTGGAGGTCTTTACTAGATTTGATAATACCTTCAGCAGTAAAACGACGATTCAAGGCGTCAAACAGATTATTTATAAATAATGTGAACTCCTGGGTCTCTTCACTACCTTTTAAACCAATAATTCTTTTGCGCCTATAAAATTCTATTCCGCATGCCATCGAATTACTAAATACCTATACAAAAAGTTATGTTTACGAGATCTTATAAATTACAATTATTTATAATTTTTGGAAAATTTATTTTAAATGGCTAAATGTTTTAATTATATTAATATTTTACCTGGGTCATTAAGCGCACTCTCATTTTCATCAAATTCGATAAATAAAGATGATCTTTGGTAATTTTTGGTATGGCACGTGCATTACCTGGGTGAATAACATCTGCATTAAATGCTTCGATATAATGCCACCAACTGACACACTTTCCTACTGGGTTTACCTAAATTAAAAGTTAACCATTAATACAATGAGAAATAAATAGGTACTAATAAAATTATTATTAATACTTTGAGATATTTTTTGTCATGTAAACGGTTTCTTATGTTCTTAAAAAGATGAGGGACGTCTGAGAAAACATACACTTTTCTACTTTCTATAGTAGGGTGAGTGAAATAGTTTTTAACTGCTCCTAATTTACCGCTTATTCCTAATTCAGTCCACATTTTACGATTTGTAGTAGCGCCATCACAAACAATACCATCAATTAAACACCCAGAAGATTCTAAAAGTGTGATTGCTTTCAATACAAGCTGAGCTAATACAGTTCCTATAACAAATAAAAAAAGTCTTCAAATACAATCAACATATACACCTAAAAAATACCAAAACCTACCACTTAAAATTTTTACATAAAATACCAGCCCGTACTTTCATAAATAAATATAAATTACCTTTAACTGAATTACAAGAAGCAAATACTGCGATAGGTTGAGAAAATTTATCAGCGAGGGCTTGAAAGAAAAACACTAATCCATGATCAGCTTTATTTTCAGAGACTTCTGCTTCTCCTCCCATATCTTCTAAACCTGAATATGTCAAATCCCGAGTGTTTACATACAGTCCTTTTCTTAACTGAATTTCATCAAATAAAAGAACTCCATGCCTTTGATTTTGATGTTTTTTAGACATTCGTCTTTTAAGTAGATCAAAAAACTGGAGATCAAATCCACAGTTGGTATTTACTATTGACAAATGCTTACGAATGGTAGAAGTACATGGTAAAGGCATAAGTTCTTGTTCTCGAAGAAAGCGATATGCTCCAGGAGAACGGATATTGAATAACAAACATAACAACATCCAATTTTCTGAGTAGTGGCGATTTTTTGGATTTTTGTACCGACTAGCCATAACTATTTCTCTAATCAGTGTTGACTGTGAATCATTTAATTTATTTTTTATAATTAAATCCTCAACTGAACTATCTGATAGTTTGTTAAGTTTTTCTTTTGCATCATTTAATTGATTTTGTAAACATTTAATTCTATGCTTTGCTCTTAAAATCTTCTTTTGAGTATTATGTTTTCTATTACGAAGCTGATCTAATTGCTTTTTCTTAATAGATGGTAAGACTAATCTCGTAGATTTTCCAGCAGATATCCTTGATTTTTTCATACGAAAAGTAGTTCTCAATCTCTCACAAAATATACATTTACTTTTGGTAGATAATTTATCAATAAGATATTTACATTTTTTATGTCGCCAACGATTTTGAAAGACTACATCTGCACAATCAACAGTTATTTCACCAAATTCTTCTACTAAAGGCCCTCCAGAACATATATTTTTAGTATTTAAAATTTTTAAAACAGAAATCAATTCATCCAATGAAACTATCTTTGAATTCACAGATAAATCTTGAATGTCAAAATTAATATTATACAATTTACATTTGAAAATCATATCTCTTTCAAGAATTATTTGTTTTTCTACACAAATTCCAAGTTCATTCTCATTTGATTTGATTGTATAAAATGTTATGTTCTCTTTGAATATTTCATACTTCCAATTATCTGGGAGAGTAATGGACTTAATATTACAGCATATGTCTTCAAAATTCAGGTTTGTGGACATGACAGGATATTGAACAAGCTCAATCGATTCTGAATTAATATCATCACTGCAAGTGTTACTAGGTACATTTATGTCAACCTATTTAGAAAATAATTAGATAAATAAAAACAAAATTCAAATTAAAAATAATGTGATATGCATAGAAATAATATGTCCCAATGACCCATGCAGTCGAGGCCTTGTTTCTTTATAATAAAAAAAAAATGTAACTTTGAAAAATGTGTTGAATTTTAATTAACAATTTTACTTCTATTGTTTTCCTGTTTTTGGAATCAATTGGTGTACAATTTCGCTTTAAAGGTGATTTTCTGTTTTTAACTGATTTTGATAGATATTTTGGACCAGGAAATAAGCATGGAATTGCATCTTTTTTCAATTTTGGACATTTTAAATTTATCTGAAAAAAGTGGTAAAAATATACATTGATATTAATGAGTATAACAAATATAATAGAGATTATGTAATTATCATAAGGTAAGGCTGCATTGATAATTCACATACATTCATAATAACTGTTAACTAAAATTATAACATTTTACAAAATATACTATCATTTTAAAAGGTTTAAGTTAATTTTTTTAAATATTAGTTACAATAATTGAGTATGCAATAAATACTGGTGTACCTACTGTAAACTTGGTTAAAAGTTAAAACTAATACAAATTTAAAAAACTTATTAATTTCATACTTGTGTAAAATTAATTATTTAGACAAAAGAAATAATTTACTTTGATTCAGGTTTTTTTTTAGAATATAGTGAGACACTTTTAGTGCAGTGAAGTTTTTTACTTTGTACAAATTTAACATTTTTATTTAAATGATTTATTTTGTTTATTATGGACAATATTTGTACGTATTTTAATTCCCTACAATAATTCAGGAAAGGAAATAAGTATGTGCAGTAAGAAAACATCATTAAAAATAACTTGCTTTGGTCAAATTATCTGAATGGAAAATGTAGGTAAGTACCAATGTATAAATGTATGATCTTGATATTGTAGTACCTATTAATACTTATACAATAAGTCAAGAAATATTGATACCTCTAATGAATTAAGATCTTAGAATCACAATTTTTAATGGTTTTAAATCTATTTGTAATATAAATAGGTACTTACACACACTTGTTTGTCACCAATTCCTGAAGTCCATTTTGAAATAATTTGATCATTTGTAAAATGATCGGCACAAACTGCTGAATATTTTGAAATTACTAAATCTTTTCGTGGTATCGAATTAATCCACTTTTTCCGCATACCTTCATCTTTTGGAAAAGAAAAAGTAGATACATTTGTATTGTGGTTCGATTTATATCCCGTTTGGCAACCAACAACACAACAAGTACGAGGCATAATTCAATATTACTTATAATATACTTTTCATAGAAAAGAGATTATTACAAGACCCAAGTCTACAACCATTGCACGACGCACGTAACGCTATACATTTTATTATTAGTATAGCCCTACCTACTACCAGCGCACTCTTCAGATGTGACGTAAATGTGAACTAAAATCGTAACACATTCTGACCGCAGCTGCAAATGCAATTTATATATACGATAGCTAACCTGTTATCTTAAACCGTGGGTGACAGTGGGTCAACCTTTATGTAAATAGTAATAATAAACTGAAATACTCGTCGAGCTGTAATGTTATTAAATATTTTATGTTGTTTTGACTCTTTAAAAAGCAGTTTACGGAAAATCCTTTTTTTAGAGCACCTATCAATTGTAATAAGTATATTATCTCAATATTTAAAATTAATCGATCCGGTAGTTTTGGCTGTACGTGGTTCAGTTAGTCGATCAGGACTCAGGGCACGTTCGATTATAATATATATATATATATATATATATATATATATATATATATATATATCAGGTCGTATAATAAAGATTTATACTATACATTATTCAATAATTCTGCTTATTATTATGATTTTTATTGAAGTATAATAAAATGAAATGTTTTTCCCCAACCTCTAATAACCGGCACGAAACGTATGACCCACCTGGGCGTGTCTATGGAACAGGGGCTGTCATGGTCAACAGTACTTTTTGAGTTATGGCGATAAACAATTAAAATAAATTTAACAAAAATCTTGTTCATGGCAAATTTTACTGTTTTTACTCAAATTTCCTGTATTTTTCCAAATATTAGAAAAACTTTTGAAAATAGAGAAAAATTACCCTTTATAGCACCATCTACCCGAATGCATTATCTTTAGGGAGGTTGAATGTAACTTTCGGAAAAATTTTGCAACTCGGAAAAATATCTCTGGAAAAAAAGAAATTAATATCTATTAGGACTCATAATTAAAAAAATAGCTAGGAAAAAAATGAAAAAAAAAACTTAAATGCTTAAAATAACCGTAATGTTTTAGAAGTCGATGTTAAATTAGACGAATTATATAAGTTAACAATTAGAAGAAGCATTTTTTTTTAAGAATTTTGAAAAAGTGGTTTTGAATTATAATTTAAAATGAATAATTTTTGTAGGTTTGACTTATGTATCGTTGTTAATTTGATGTATACATATACATAAAGTAAATTGAAATATTAAAATATATCTACATTTCATCAACAATCGATCATTGACCCATGATCGACCGTGATAATCTCAAATGGTTATACCTATTTCCTATCCACTCTCCTACATTGAAAAATAGGTATTAAATACGCCAATATATTTCTCGGAGTGATATTACAATTTCTATGTCAGATGTCTCTATGGTTCAATGGATTCGTGGCGGAAAAGCACACTATATAATGTACACATGGTCGTTGACTTCATAATTGGTGAACCTGAAAATCATATACGTTATATACGTATATTTCCGGCTGATTCGACAGATGAGCAAGAAAAAACGCAATTGTTGGGAATCCACCTGCCCCAGATCATTTGGATGTTGATCTGATCCATATTTCATCGTTATTTTTTTAACAAACGTAACGGCCAACAGGCACGCGTTCCAATGAGTTTTCACTATTCATATTCCCTTATAGAAAGTTCGTTTTAACTGTTATTATATATTACCTATTACAAGTTTTACCCAGTCTTTTGCGACGGTTGAAACTGTTAAGTATAAATCTAACTCGAATATGCGTTCGCTTTTTCAACCAATCGTAAATTCAATTACCCAACTAATGACCAAAAATGACTCAGAAATATATTCGTTGACGTTATACAGCTCTTTAAACGAATAAAGTACGCAGATCAGTCAGAGTAAATAAATTTTATTTTTATTTTTCATACTGATTATTTAGAAAAAGAAATTTCTGATGAGAGACAGAAAAAAAGTGAAGAGATAATAAATGCTTTTGGGCAGAATCGTACATTAATATAAATTTACAAAACAACAAACCGTTGAGAAAGACTGCAGTGCTGGTAAGCGAATATACGATGGAGAATTGATGTATAATCATGTTATACATAACATATACAATCCATGTTCAATAACACGATAAGTCTAAAAGTAAAGATCCCAAGAAAATAAAACAATTTTGAAAAAACGTAAACAAACAATAGTGGATGTATAAATGTGTGGATGCTTAAAAATATTACTGCAAAGTTTAAAGGCTTAAATAAAGCAAAGAATACTAATTTTGCATGACGATTATTACAGAATATACAAAGATAACGCAGCAATATTGGATACATTAATGTGCTTGAAATATAATTGGTCGGGCTATCAAAATAGTAATATTTACATTGTGGCCAAATCTGATTTTTTTTTAGTTCATAACATCACTTTACTCTTAATTGTATACACAACACAATTCTTTTACTTTTATTGCTGAACATTTGGCCACTGAATGAGGCACAAAACAGACTTCACCACTGCGTAAATATCATTACTTCGAAAGATTGACTTTTTTGACAGGGGGTCTGGAACTATTTTCTCTTCTCCTGAGTTTTATCCTTTCCATATTCCATCAACCAAGTAACCAAAGAAACACCAACAAATTTTCCACGTTATAAAATATAGTAATACTTTAGTATTGCGTTGAATTATTATCACCGGTATAAAATATAGCTATGAAAAAATTATTTTCATGAAAATACTTTTCCCACCAAATAGCCACGAAATCGAGATAATATGATAAATTCCCTCAACAGTAAATGAATGGAATTTAGTAAAAAAAAAATCATTTGATGTTGTTAGAATTCCTAGAGTTGATGCTTGTATTGATTATACTCATACAAAGATACATAACCTAGGTACTATAATGATGAAGTCTTCAGAAATAGAAAAGGATGGTTTTCACTAAACTTCCAAGTAACTTCATTATCTAAATCATCTAAATTTTAAATAATAAACACTTTTTTTGGACTAGGTTAATACTTATAACAGGGAAATAAAAATGCGGGAAGCTTTAGAATTTTAAATAAACGGTTTGCGTGAAACAATTTTGTAAAATAAATATTGAAAATTGACGTAAAAACAGATTGTTAAGTAAAAGTTGTAAAATAATTTACTTAAACGCTTATAAAAAAATCATTAATCGCGATTTTAAAAATTTTTCAGTGTCATTTGTGAAGTGTATGGGTAACCCCTTTGGGGTGTTATGACCTTAAAAAAATTAAATAATAAATTACGGTTTAAATAACACGACTATGTAAATTTTATTAGGCCCATCAGATTTCGTCGTCTTTACCTTCGTGATGATATTCAACCAATTTAATGCAATCGAAACCTTCCAGCTGTTCGAAAATTTCGTAAGTCCTAAACGTTGTAAACAATGATGTTACGGCAGGAATTATTTTAATAAGTGGAATTTTATTTTAATTGTTGTTGTTGCTGATCTGAATGAGCCGCGTGTGACTAGTTGAATGACTAATGAACTGCAAGCAAGACTAATTGTTCTTGCCAGACTGCTAATTGTAGGACTCCGTGACTGAATAACTGCCTAATTCCATATTATTTGACTGACCAGTGAAATACTGCCATACTGTACGACTGCTGCGGGGAAAAGTGAAACACTCACTGGTACTTTGGACGATCTGATCTGGTGGGTTGCTACTACAAGACTGCCTGTTATTGCTAGCAGCACTCCTGTTTATAACCCCGTTGCGTCAATATCATCACCCGGGTTGTTGCTGGTTGGTTCTAGGCGTCCGAGCCCACGCCCACCATTGTTCTAATTGGTGCCGTCCCCTCCATGGTACATCCATTCTTCGTCTGCTATCTCTCTAATCCGTGAGGCCACGCCTACCGCTATTCTAATTTATACCGTCCTCTCCATGCCGCGGTATCTTATGACGACGTGCGAAAGTGCGCGGTAAATTCCCTCTTCATCTGCTATCTCTCTAATGCGTGAGGCCACGCCTACCGATGTACCGTCTCACGACGACGTACCGAAGTGCGCGGTGCATCCTCGTATTCTATGAAGCGTGAATTCCGTTCACGCCGCTATCTTTGTTTGGTTAGATAGCCACGCTTACCGATACCCAATATCTGCACTAAGCGCAATCCCGTTACGTGTACAACGCACTATAGTCTGTCCCACGAGAGAATAATCACTTTTCGCGCATCTCGACTGATGGCTTCAGCGACGCCGAACCCCAATTTCCCCCTCCAAGCGTCCAAACGATCACTGCGACAACGCCCGAGGCCGAAGTCGTGACTCGTGAGTCAGAAACAACCGATACCCCTTCTTTCAAAGTTCACGTGCAACTGTATCGCTCGAACGTGGTCTTCAGAGTAGGGGTATGCGCCAACCCGGACGAAAATTGTTCGGAGACTGATTATTCTCTCGTGGGACAGACTATATAATATAATAATTAGCCGCCTAACTATGCAGACAATCACCAAACCCCCACGCACGCTCAAGCAGGTTTATATATTGTGACCAGGCGCGTCCCTGAGGGGGGGGGGCGATCCCTTGTTCCAACCATGCATTGAATTTATCAATATCCAAATCATCCAATGTGCAACTTGTTAGAAATATTATGGGCATTATCCAAGAAGTTTTGTCGTTTTTTAATCAATCGTCAAAAAGGAGTTTTGTGTTAAAAAATTCTCTAAAAGGCTGTAAAAGATCATTAACATCATTGTGCGAAACCAGATGGGTGGAACGTCACGACTCAATTTTTGAATTTCAATCTAACTTAAAGAATATTATTCTATGTCTTGAAAGCATTTCTGAATGGGACGAACAGATATCATCTTCTAAAGCTAAATGTTTACTCAATGCTATTTGTAATTGTGAGTTTGTTATTACACTTTTCACATTATCTAATATTTTGTGTAATACTGCAGCAGCTAGTAAATTGTTACGAAAGGTCGAATTTGACATAGCTGATGCATATAATTGTATAGATGACATTATAAAAACAATACAAAACAAACGTACCAACTGCGAAAATATATTTCATAGTATTTTTGAAGAGAGTAAGATTGTCATGGCAGATCTTGATATAGATATAAAATTACCAAGAATAATTAAACGACAAATACAAAGAGCGAACACACCTGCAACTTGTCCCGAAGAGTATTATAGACGTGTACTGTTTATTCCTATTCTTGAAAATGTCATAGAAGATTTAAAAGCAAGGTTCTTCAATGATAAAAATAAAACTGTTTTTATAATTATGCAACTGGTTCCAATTAATGTCATAAAGATGTCTCCAGATCTTGCAAATACTTTGATTGAAACATTAGTAAAGCACTTCTTATTTATAGACTTCAATATATATTCTCTTAAGGGTGAAATAGAATTGTGGAAAACTAAGTGGGAACAAACAATTTGCAAAGGTATAATATAATAATAAATCAAAAATGTTGAAAAGTTTAATTAAATTTAATATCTTTTATTTTAGGGTTACAAGTTCCAAACAATGTATATAATGCCATTGAAAATTGTCCTGATATTATTTTTCCTTGTATTAAAAAAATTCTTTTTATATTATGTACTCTTCCAGTTAGTGTAGCAACTGCAGAACGCAGCTTCTCAACTCTTCGCAGGTATATCATTTTCACCCGTAGTTTAAAAAATTGTATGAATGCATTTTTATACTTTTATTTAAGCCCTTTATTAAACCATATACTTTTTCTAAAATACAATTTGAATTTTATATTTTAAATAGGTACCTACTTACATAAAAGTATACACATGATGCATGCTGTAAATAGTTATTAACCGCTTATAGCTTTATCTTATGCTTATTATTGCTTTGCTGTATTGTTTATTAGATTAAAAAATTGGTTAAGAAGCCGAATGACTGAGCAGAGGCTCACCGGATTAGTGCTATTAAATATTCATAGAACCGAAAGTATCAATATAGATAACATTATTGATCGCTTTGCTGCTTCGAACAAAAGAGTTTTGGAATTTGTTATATAACTAATTATACATTTACAATTATTATTATTATTATGACTATTTTTACCTAATGTAAAATGATTAAGTGAATAAGGAAAAAATTAAAATTTGACTGTTTTACTGTATTTATATGATATATATTTTGTTTAAGCCAATACAAATTTTTTTAAATTTTTTTATTATTTCGCCCCCCCCCCCCCATAGCTAAGGTTTGGAGACGCCCCTGATTGTGACCTGTTGCGATCGGTTAGTGCCACCTACTCATCCATAATATTATTGACATATAAACGACACATAATTAAATTAATGATACGAAAGTGATTACGCGACACTCGGTCGGCGGCATGTCGTTTCCTGGCGTCGACAAATGATGTTCGTTTCGTATACATAACGTAACGGAATGAAATATGTTTGTTTTTTTTTTTTTTATCTTTATTTTCGGAAAAATTTCGTGGATTACTTTGGCGAAAACGGAGGGTGAAAATGTGTAGACAAAGGAATCGACGAGGGTTTTGAAAAAACAAAACTAGTTTTTTCGGACCCTTTTATCGTGGTTTAATGGGGAAATCCCCCCCTCAAAAAACCAAACAAATCAATCGGTCGATTGAATTTCACGAGAGATCCACGTAAATTTTCCCGGCAGCCTTAGACGCGACCGTGGCGTTGAAATCCGTGTCGGTCCACAGCCGTCTCCGTCGCCAGCGCGGCTTCCCGTTCGAACCGTTCGAACAACAGGGCGACGCGGCCCGCAACGACCGCATGTCGATCGCGGCGGACAGTTCGTCTCGCGTGTCAGTCCGGTCGGCCGCGTATTGCCGCAAAAGTAGTGCCGCCTTTCTGCCGCCGAACCGTTGTATTCTCCGCCAACGGAATCATCATGATCTACATGATTCATCGTGAATAAATCGACAGTCTCTCGTTCGTATCTTTTTCCATGCGAATTCGCTAACGGCATTGAATGTCCGAAAGTCGCAGTGTGAATGACGAAACGTCGACGTGGTGTGTGTACATTAAAAACACGCGCTATATATAATAATATACGGGGAAAATTTCAAGTTTCTAGCAACATTACTTTTGGAGTTATGACGAAATTACTTAAGTCGATTCAATGAAAATGTCGTTAATGGAGAATTTCGCCTTTAATGACATTTTAGGCTGTTTTTCATCTCACCTGGATAAACTATTGATATGAGAGCTTAATAAACCCTCATAGTACCATCTACATGCGATTTATAAGATTTAGGCTCGCGACACACTACAGCGGTTTTGACTAAACCAAAAATACTGAAAAAATTTTAATTTGAAAATAAATATTTTTTACACGGAATCATTATACTAAAGAAATGATTTATCGTTTCTTTTAAAAATCCAATGCACCAATCGGCTATTACCACACATATTTTTCAAAATGTGAAAAATATCCATTGTGTAAAGTATATCTTTTTGATTGTGTTATTTGTATAAAAGATCATTATGTGATCGATGTATCTCCCCCAAATACAATCGTCCTATATAAAACGTGTTATAAAAGCAATTTGATTTATAATGTAATAATAAAATTGTATAGATTTTAAGAGGGACAGAAAATCAAAATGTAAAAAAATACGTTTTACATAAAAATATATATTGCGATATTTAATTTAAAAAATATATCTTCACGATCATTATATGAACCAAAGGTCGTTCATTTTTACACATAAGGACTCGTTGACCCCGTATTGTACAAAAACATCATTCTATAAAGGTTGATACTATAGTGGTTAGTCGTTTGTTGATTGTAAAGACTTAACTTGTTATTGGTATACCATACAATTCATTTAAAAAACAACTGCCAATAATAAATTCAACATCAAACCGGGGTAATGTTGTATATTGAATATGTTAGTTGTTGAGCGGCATTTGTATTAACTGTTGGATAATGAATTTAATAAAATATAAAAACAGAATGCCAACTTAAATGATAGCTAAAAATAAAATAGTAAGAAATTACAATAATGGATCCTTAAAATAAACTAAATGGCCAAACAGTATAAATACATGTATATAAGTTTATTATAATAAGCTATATAACATTATTCACTATAGACTATAGTCATCATTCATTAAACCATTAAGCATAGAACATCGTATCGTTAGTAACATAGTTCACATAATAATACCTATTATAAAGTAAACTTTCTTTTTTCACAGATTTTATTTTACTTAAAGTAATACTACATTTACACCTAATGGCGTTATAGTGTATATTATTCTAATATATATTATATAAATATGCACAGAGGTAGAAAGTTTTACCTTCTTTGCGGCTCATTTGGTTTTATTTTATTAAAATGTAACCAGATTATAATAATGTATTCTAGATGCATAGATATAATTATTATATGAGCTTTTGGTATGTGTAAGTCTCATACTTATGTAAACATTCGATAAGTATACGTAACTCACATCATTTAATTATTAAAATGATTATTGGTACAAAATGTAAACATATTGTTAACACAGGTATCTAACAATAGTATCGAAGAAAAAGTCGATGGTTACAATTTTATTTACATATGCTAATTACGATTACGTATCAAAGTATTAATATATTTTACAGAAAAGCATTGAAATTGAAATTTAAAAAAAAGTTTTTTTTTTCAATTTATAAAAGTTTTAATTATTAAACAAATAATTTAAAATGAGATATCTGGTACGTAATTGTTCTTATTACAGGTATAATGTACATACACACATATCTTTACCTCGTACAAAGTGAAGGGTAACTATGTAATACCTGTCTACAGTGGTTCAGATATTTTTTTTTACTTTTTCATTTTAATTTTAAGATAAATGTCTTATACCAATGCGTTAATAATTGTATATATCATAATAATTTTTATATCAAGAATAATTTCTAATACCACAAATGTATGATTGAATCATTTTTTAGATTCTGAACGGAGTGAAGAATGTCTTTTCTGAAAGGAAATTGAATCTAATTGGTACTTTGGGGGGTCAAAAGTTAAAAATTTTCAATATTTTTTTAACGCGCCGGGAAAAACCCTTAAAAAATGAGGGAAAAACGGTATATTTTACGCAGAACCAGTTTTCGACAAAATCAAATTTTTTATTTTGCTATAACTCAAAAACTAATCGATGTAAATACTTGAAATTTTCACCAAATGTTTAGATTAGCGTTCTCTATACACCGTTAAATTTTCAAAGTATTTTGACTTTTATTGAGCTAATTATAGACAATTGAAGTTTTCAATTTTTTTAAGTATTTTTTTTTAAAATAACGATAAAATTTTTTTTTTTTGCCAGAAAATCTTGAAAATTTAATACAAGGTTTCTTATAAGTTGTTCCATAACTGATAAAAAAAAATCCAAAATCGTAAGTCACAATTTTTTTTTATAAGTGCTCAAAGTTCCAATGTATACGAAATATGTAAAAATTGCGAAAATTTGAAGTTATTTTGCAGTTGAAAATTCATAAAATTTTAAGTATTCAAAACTAAGAATTGTAAATTTGGTACAAAGTTTGACATACGTTTTCCTTCAATTATCTGTAAAAAATTTTGCACTGGAATAAAATCAAAAATTTTTATGAGTGTTTGAAATTACAATTTTTCACATAATCGCGTAAAATAACAATTTAGGCATCACTGATTTTTGATATTTGTTCTTATTCATAAAGTATAGGTCGTAGAAACTTAAAACTTTTACAAAATGTTTAAATAGGCATTTTCTTTACATAGTTGTATTTTCAAAATATTTCGTTTATTTTTTAGCTATTTATAGGCATTTGAATAATTCGATTTTTCTTCGATTTTTTTTTATAAAAGTCGATAACAATTTTTTGGCCCTACCAAATCGCTTGAAAATTTAATAGAAGGTTTTGAATAAGTTGATCTAAGAGTGATTCAAAAATTATTCAAATACATAGGCACAATTTTTTTTTATAAGCAGTTGAAGTTCAAAAATCGACAAAATTTGTCAAAATCACGAATATTTGCAAATTATTTTGTAGTTGAAAATGTATAAAAATTTTTGTGTTCAAAGATAAGAAATGAAAATATTATGTAATATCACAGCTGATAAAGATAATTAAATAGATTAAGTTTATTATAATATAATCAGTAGCTGACAGCTGTTCTATACAAAATATTGGTAGATTGTAAACACAAGGTGTATAACGTACCTTTACATGGTTGAATAGAACGTTACTAACTTCCAATTTCCAGTTATTTTAATGTGTGTATCAGTTCCATAAACATGCGGATTTTATATATTATTATTAATTATTAATATTTAAATAGACGTAGCCACGGAGCATTCAGCATATATGGTCGGGTGGTACCGTCACGATAGTGCATTTAGGCAAATAATATGGTATTTACCTACGCCCTATCTATGCACATCCTGGTTTGTCCAATGCTCACGAGCAGAAGTCACATGAATAGACAAATGTAAATTTAACCCAATCTAGGATATTAAAATAAAATATATATTACAATTTAAGGCTGACATCTTCATCTTCGTTCAGAATCGTTTTTTTTTTTATAATATAAAATAATTCCAAAATCTATCCAATAATGCCTAATCTAGCAATGCATCTCGTGTATCCCACCCAACTACTGTATCTTGTACTTAACTTACAATGATTTATCATTGCATTCAAATGTAAAGTACCATACAACTAAACTATCGTAAACCAGGTGATCCCATGATAGAAAGTGCTATACACTCCTCACCATTATCTTGTCCGAGGAGCGAAGCGACGAAGGACGAACTTCCACCACCATTATCTTATCGGCTTTTTTTTTTTTTATAATAAAAAAAAATGTTGTATTTTATACATAGATGCACTTAGATAACTTATATATACAACTCAAGGTTTCATTATAATTATGAAGGAACCAATAAGTAATATTTATGATTCATGTTATCATATTAAAAGAAGACATTGCAGAATGAGATATAATTTTAAGTATACAATATACTTTTATTTACGTGGCATTCAACTATGAACTTAAACGTAACAAAAATATTTATAATTGTATTGGAAAATAAAAGACAAAAAAGAACAACAATTATTATACTGTAAATATGTTGGTATCTATATGTGTAAAGAAATCTACTAAGTGTTTATGCAGATGAAACACGTACAAACATATTGCACTACGGCGATGACGCTTAATTCAACGCTCAATCCAATTTAAACCTGATATAAATATCTATATATAAAGTGATAACTCAGTATTGTAGAGAAACTTTGGAAATTTATCATCTATTAAGAAAAACAAGAAATTGTATTAATATTAGATACACCTAGGTAAAAAAAATTACCACATGGCATCGAACAAATAAATACCTAAATGAGTAAATTAACCATCACGGTGCACTTGAACAGACATACAATATACATATTATTATATGATTGTCAGTGCCCTGTGGATAATCCATTTGGCATAATACAGTAGGCCAAGTACATGTTAGCGTATTGACCCCGATTGAATCAACCGGTTAAACTTCTCTATATAGAAATGTTTACCTATACAGACGATAAATATATGGGATACCTACTGGCTTCACTTAGTATTAGGTCTTAGCACTGCGTAATGTTTGTGAATTATTGAAATACATAATATATGTCATGACTCGTCATACATAATTAGACGAAAAGTAATCATTAATTGTTAAAGCTATTAGTCTAATAGTGTTGGTATACGTTAATGAATATTAGTTTTGTTATTGTAATGCAAATACTTGGTTTGTAAATTATCAATATTGAATAATAGTTATACATAGAAAATCAATTTAAGTACTATGACCATAAATGTTAAAGTATGGAGAATACTTATTGTACATTTCAAACATATTTTACAGGAAGTTTCTTCCTACGTTCGTTTTATACTAATGTATTAATGCATTATATTTTGGTACACTCTACGCGCCTTAATATTCTTAGTATAAATATTTAATCATAAATTAATTAAGCTTGATTAAGTTCTTTAGCTTACATAATATTTTCTATGTTTAATATTCATATATAGTAATATTATACTGATTATTTATTACAATTTTGTACCTAATAACTAAAAACTAATAGCTGTTTGAAATATATGTTATATATTACTGGATTACTATATTAGGAACATTTTTTATATGATTTTTCACACTGTATGTTAAATGAATAATTTTCATTTTATACTTTTTTATTCATAAAGTAAAACTATTATCAATATTATTTCTCTAATAAAAATGAAATTTTAGTTTGAAAACAGTTGGTATATAAGTAGAACTGTAACTTTATTGTAAATAATACTTTCAAGTGACTTGAATAATCTGGCAAAAAACAAAATAGCACACCTACACTCTCGTACCTATAAATACACATTTCAACATTTGTAGTTTTCATTTGAATTAACTATTGTGCAAGCTCCATAGACAGATAAAATAGTTTCTGAGTATTAAACTAAAATAAAAAAAAAATTGGTATCTTATTAGTTATTAGTTATGACTTATGACTAATTACTATTGAACTATTAAAGTTGTATTATTTGCTGATGATACAAAAATGTATACCGTTAATTGGTTCACATGAGGATTGAACATTTCTTCAAAACAACTTGAATTGTTTTGTTGGCTGGAGTAAATAAAATTATCTCTCTTCTAAACATTAAATATTAATAAATTCAATAAGAATAAATAAATAAATTTTGTTTGAAATACTGTCCGATTACTTTTAATTACAGTGTATAAAAAAATAGTATTCAGTAAGAGCAGTCTTCCATCATATACTTGGATATTTTTTCAGTTTTGATTTTACGTTTAACATTCATTTTAATATAAATATCAATAAAGCTTTAAAAATGCTTGGTTTTTTAAAATAAAAACACTGCTCAATTCAGCAATACATTTTGTTTAAAATCGTCTGTGTTCTTTGGTTAGACCTTATTTAGAGTTTGTAACGCGTATTTGGTCTTCTATTTATACAGTTCATTTTTTATAAATGGAAAATGTGCAGTATCCATTTAAAAAAATTAGCTTTTAAATTGATGCTTCCAATTTCTATGGATTTATTCACTTCGATCGCGAGCTTAATTAGCATTGGTTCATGTGAACCATTTAGGCGTAATTTAGCTGGCATAATGTTTATTTATGACCTTATTAATTATAACATTAATTATTATCCAGAGTTTTTAATTCAAGTTGAATTGTATACCTATTCAGGTTTATTTTGCTAGATCCTCACTATTATTTTAAGTACCAAAATGTAACTTTTTTATGTACTTTTTTCAACACAGTTTTATAACTATCGAATTTTATTTGTATAATTATTGATTTTTTTTATATGTCTCGCTATCGATTTAAGAATAATAATTAAGTTATCCCACGATCTAATTCTTAATTTTTTTTTCTTGTTATACAATTTTTTTTATAACAATTTTTAATTATTGCAAACTAAAACAAGGTTATTATTTTAACCTTTTTTACGAATGATAATTGATATAAGTAATATACTGATTATAAAAATTTTTAAACATACTATAGAGTATAGATAATAGTGATAATTTGTAGACTATGATAGTATCTACATATTATTTATAGTTTTATACCATCAAAATTTTATTTATTTTATTTTTAATAACATTAAAATAAATATTTTTGTTTTAGTTTATTTTTTACTTTTCATTGTAAATGTTTTTATTGATATTTAATCATTGTAAAACTATACGAATATGACATATCTAATAAATTAATATTAGTATTTATATGTTCATGATTATTCAGTATACCTATTACCTACAGGCTACAAATATTAAAGTCAATATTAATAGTGTTGATTAATTTCAACAATCTAGTTAAGTACATTATAAAATATAACACATTAATTACAATGTTGTTTTTATTTTGTCACTAAAATACAAAAATAAATACTAAGTCAACAATGCCGTACAATTGCCAATTTTTTCCAACTAACTACATATTGTAACAGATTTTATTATAATCTCTCTATTATATCAATGTTATTTAAAAACGATTTATTTTAGTTGGGATATAATTTTGCGACAATGCCAATTGGCAAGTTTATTTGGCCTGATGAAATAATAGTTTTACAATTTTATTGTAATTATGTTAGTTGTAATTGTTTTGTCAAAAATTAAGTTATGTCTCTAGTCTCTACGGAACACATATTTTTGTCATGTTTTTATTATTATTATTATAATTATTATCAGATAGGTATACAGGTACATAACAAACGTATACATAGCATTAAAAATACTGCTTTATTCACAACAAAAATATATACTTATTAACTTTTTAAAATGCTTCGATTTTAGTAACTAAAGATTTTGTTTATTTATAGACTTTCAGCAAATTCGTTTATTCTGAAATAAAATTAGTAAACCAAGGTAGCTTTTTATTCTTTTTATAATAATAAAGCATAACACTAGTATTTTATTGAATGTTGAATATATTTTCATGCGCTCAAAAATAAACATAATTATACGCACCAGTGTACCACAACTATAAACTACACACGTAAAAGAGAATATATTCAATCATCGACCTCCAACGAAAAATAAAATATTATATAATTAAATTATTTTTCAACTCAGAACCATTGATCGCGGTTTTTTCTTGCATTGATATTATAAAAAAAACTGATCGTATTAGGAATTCTTGCGTTTACTAAAGCTTATATCGCCTATATATATATATATATATATATATATATATATATATATATATATATATATATATATATATATATATATATAGCATGTAGTGATAGTGATAGCGAAATGAGTCTATACTCTATAGGCTCGACATTCTGGCTTTGTTCATCCGAATATGACAACCATAAAAAGTCTAAGTGGCCTACCCGAGGTGATTTACGTCTATCGTATCTGATCTTGTAACGAAGGAATGAAGTGACGAAGGACATGTATTTCCACTAGTCATCGTAATTTCTGATCGCGAGCTGTACGGCTTTTTTATCATCATTTAAAGAGCTTCCAGTATAACTATTTAAGGTCGACAATCAGAAAAAATTTAAACAATAAGAAAATTATTATAATAAAAGTAAGCAATTAAGTTTCTAAAATATGAATAAATGTTACTCATCTATAATAACATAATTATTGATTAGATTAATGGCTGATGTTTCGTTAATATTTATGGATAATTCGTTGAAAGTCACTGTAAAAGAACATTGGGTAATGCGATTGACGGGTTCAATAACGTTTTTAATTCGTTCAGAAAAGTGGACATCGGATTTGAACCATTAGATGTTGCAGAGTGGTTTTATTAATCATAAATTTTTTCATATGTATATAGCTATGTTTAAAGAATCTACGTTCACGTGTACCTATACACCATAATTTTTATTTCAGGAGTCAACAATCCAAAATATATGTGCTGCAAGACGAAGCGGAAAGCACAAGGAACATTTTTATGATCATGATATATTTTCTGCACGAATGTATAAAATTAGTAATGTGTCAATGTATTTTGCCACCAACATAGCAATAATATGTTACCATAAAGTTTCGTATGGTTCTTTATTTTACGCCGTGCTGTCACTGAGTACGTTTACGACCGCGCGTTAAAACGTCTGTTGACACTATTTGCGTGTTCAATTGCATGGTGTAAACGACCAACAAGAACGAGAGGAAAAATCATCACGCACTGTAACTCATCATAAATAATTTGAAAATAGATTTTCTTTTCAACTCGTTCTTATAACACTGTCGTTTCGGGCAATATTGCGTTCGGAAATAATCTGACATATAATGGGTCTGCAACTCTCATCCGTGAAGTTCTACAGTGGAGTTGCACTAGTTGCAGCCTATTATAGAGTGTAGTTTACTTGTGTGTACCTACACATTATATATATTATACTTTATATTTATAATGCAGAACTTTTATGACAAGGTTATAAATTATATCGGTTTCGATGTGTCATAGTTATAACTTTATAAGACTATTTAATAAATTAGGCCAAATGAGTACCTAATGAGTAATGACTAATAATGATAATTGTCTATTAAATGTCTCAATATATTGTAAAAGGCCTCTTATTAAAGGTATATAACGCATCTGCTGTTGTAATAATCAAATAAAATTAGTGAATATATGTATATACAGAAAACATAATATTAGTATGTTATTGTAATTTGTAAACAATTCGGGACGCCTACTTACAACCCATATTATACTATTAATTGTTTTAATTTTTTAGCCATGTACACATAAAAATGTTAGGTATATTGTACAAAACACACGCATACAGTGCGTACATGTAGTAATTGCGTATAGACAACTACAGGTATATGTGTATAGTTTTTGCACGGAAAACAGGAGGCACTGATGGACAAAACATTATTTTTATGTATTTATAGGTATAACAGCAGCCGTGTTCGTACATAAACATTGTAGTTAGATGTATATATGTGTGTGTGTGTATGTGTGTGTGTGTGTGTGTGTGTGTGTGTGTGTGTGTGTGTGTGTGTGTGTGTGTGTGTGTGTGTGTGTGTGTGTGTGTGTGTGTGTGTGTGTGTGTGTGTGTGTGTGTGTGTGTGTGTGTGTATACACATCGGACTATTTTCATGTCATTGAAAAAAGTAAGTGAAAAAAACCATTCGTCATCAAAACGGTCGTCAGTTTTTTTTCTTTCGTTATTTATCTTGGACGTGTTCAATGCTGTAGTCGTTTAGTGAGTCACAGTTTTTTAAAATAAAAAAATAAATAAAAAGAATTACGTCGGTGGCACGTCATCGTTTTAATGACATAAAATATATATATATATATAACATTTATTTTCATCTGGTTGTAATATGTAGCTATCTGCTATATTATTATTGGTACCTACACCGACGTAACGCCGCCGCGTGTATATTGTACATTAATGTCGTCGATAGCAACATTTTATTAAATAACAATAATTGCGGACCGCGACGCTATTTGTGGACAGTAGACGCTCAGACTCGCCGAAATACGATTCGGACGAACGAATATTGTATTTTGTAGCGCGCGCATATGACTATAACAATTCGCGTATTTTATTGCGTTAAAACAACAGTAATCGTCTTTTCGATCCGTGATTTTCTTAGCAGAAGGCCCAGAAAATAATAATAATAATAATAATAATAATAATAATTATATACGCCCGCCGCCGCCGCCGCTGGCCTTTAAACCGATTACTTATACGCAAGTATAATTATTATTATGTGACGTGTACGATTCGTTACGAGAACGTGCGCTCGCGGGGGCGTCGCAGCAGTTCCGCGCGATTACCTATACGGCTAATACACACGTATCGTATAGTGCGGATTTTGCGACGCGCAAGGTTAGACGCGCAGGAGTACCGTCACAGACGCCAGCCGCTATTTAAATGATGATATAGAAATATTACGATAATATTTTACAATATTTGTAACGATATTATCCACCTCCGTCAACAGTTTTTTCATTGCACCGGCACGACGATTCATTAATTATGCACGCCGTGCGTAACGCGATGATATTACGTGGTACGTATCATGTGCGCGCTCGGATATTGTAAAAATATCGCGTGCTGTAAACGCGCGCGAGACCGGACGGTTTTCGGTGGGGGGAGGGGGAAATAAAAGTCCGTCGCGGCGCGGAAATCGCGCGTGGGTGGCATATCCGTTCCGACCGAGTGCAGGGCATTACGTTATTATTATTATTATTCCCGTCCCGTCCGTCCGACACCCATCAAAGGGACGCGCGGGGTCGGCCGGTCGGCCGCGTACGAATTCTTTTTATAGAGTCCCTCACCGCGGTCTTCTCTCATTCGGGCGGGGGCGGGGGCGTGAGACGACGCGGCGAGACCCGTGATGAATCGCGTCTCCGGTTGCGCCAGATCTTCTGAGACCGTGGTCGCCACTTATAAAAGCTCAAATGCACGTGCAGCCGCGGGGGCCTCGCGCCTTTGGACGATTATCGACTCGGCGACTAGAGACGTACTCGGGTGTTTGGCGGTGCCCCGGTCCTCCAGGTAAGAGAGGAAACGCCCTTACCGCAATCCGAGTTTCTTCAAAAACATATTTGTAAAAAAAAGCACATCACGGTGAAATCAATTCTTTAGTATACTCAAAATTTAAAAAAACATTTTGGGTTTGAAGAATGCATATTAAACATGAGATCATCATATTATGATCAACCGTGATACTGACGTATCAAGTATATGATGATTGCTGTTAAATAATTTCAGATTTTTCATATCCACGACTAATTTTTCTAACAGTGGAAATTCGCAGTTTTATAATTAATAATAGTGATGGATTACAAATCGGTATCTAACACGAAAATAAGAATAATAGATTTATTCATTTGTTTAAAAATAAAGACGCGTGCAGTATGTTTTAGAAGTGATAACCACGATGCTATCTAGTGACGGGTTTTAGAGAGATAGCCCAGGCAGAATACGCTATACAAAGGGCCCGAAAATAAAAAATAAATAAATAAATAACAATGATATAACTCATTTGGGTCTTTTCCTTCCCAAAATGAATGTTCACTAATAGTTAGTACACTCCATAAAAGCTAAATAACTGATTATTCTCAAAGAAAATTTTTTCTTTAAATTGTATGCTGTTCTAACTTAATACAATATTTTTAAATAGGTATAACGAATCAAAACTTTTTTAATCAAAATAATAGAATAACATTTTTTTGAAAATGTCTTTGACCCTTCTTTCGCTATTATTAATAATGAGTAAACATTTAAATTTTCTATTTCTGTTAGTTTTGAAGTTACAATTAATTTTCTAAAATAATTTCATGAAAATCTAGTGCATGGTATATTTTATAATATTTTTACCTATATTGTTGGTATTTTTTAACATTTTTGTTTTTACTATGTAAACAAAAATCCTTTCCAAAAACATATGCTATGAATCAGAGCATTATTTCGAGTAGAAAAAGTGGTTTCAAAAAAATAAACATAATCAAATAGCTATGAGTTCTTGGTTTCGGTCAGAAGTGAAACGTTTAAAATGTGTTTAAATTTACGGTTTTTTTTAATGTGCCTCTATCTTAACAATATACATAAAGTGTACATTTCAGACTGAATTTTGAAAAATAGTTTTGACATTTGTACTTGCAAAATTAAGTAAATCATTCGGAGTTTGCGGTATAATGTATACCTAATAGTACTAATCTGTTTCGCATTAAATTCACATATTCTATACAACTAAATAGTTTATAAAATGTTTTATCTAGACTTCTAAAGGGTCGTTCCAGGTAGAGGTCAAACGGCCGATGTCCCCCGTTATTCTTGTGTTAAATCCGCCACCGATCGCGTCACAGAGCGTTGTTTACTTGTATCGTCATGTCTTCCGACGACGAAGTGGTGCCGGTGGTGTGCAACGCCCTGCAGCCAGCCCGTATTTAGTGGTTACCCCATAGAGTAGATAATATTGCCCATGGTTGGTTATCAACATACTGGAAGTGATTACGACCGCCATCAACCTTCCCGGAGTCAAGACCGATTACATTTGCCATCCGTTATTGTTTATCGCAGACTGAGCCAAAACGTTGATGTATTATAATTAGCTTAGATAAATATACATTTGTTTTAGGTCATAAATTAATGTGAAAATATAGTCATGATGTTTCTATATACACCACTTGAGTGATCGGTGAATAATATTGGCAATGTAACAAGTATCAATCAATATAATTTGTGGGCATAACTGCGTGTACTACGATTCGAGTAAATCACAACGAATGTCGTATCTAGTTGATTCTAAATTAGCAGTAATATATTATTCTCTTTTTATCATCTATAATTTTCGATTAAAAAGTGGAAATTGAAAAAATAAAAATATGTAATGTGATTGTGGCCGAAACACTATTTTTTTTCTTTAAGTTTGTTGGGTTCTTACAGTTTTCTTTCTACTAATTCTTTTTCTATGCGATGTAATTTTTTATTACAAAAATAATGATAAGAATCTTAATTTTACACGATGATATCTAAAATATTATCGTATTTTCATTTTTTACATTTACTGACTCACCATTAATGTCCAAATCACAGTCCTCTTGAGTTGTTCTAGACTGGATACACGCAGTGAAGATAGTGGTGTGAGAACTGAAAACTTCAAGTGTCAATATACTACTCTTTAAAAAATTACATTTTTTATTTATTTTATAGTGGTTTGCAAATTGTTATTGATATAGGTAGGTATAGTTAGGTATGTGTGTGAAGAATTCTCAGTGGAAAGATCGAAAGACAGAAAGTCACTCTATCACCTACATAATTTAACAGTGCCCTAGAATCAGTTTCGAGAGAGATACTTGATGGTGTCATGGTCTAAGTATAGCTGAAGGGCGTCAAATAAAAGGCACAGAATATGTGAATGATATTATAATTATAGAAGAAACTGAAGAGAATGTATAAAATGAACGGCCTAAAGGTTAATAAGTTAATGTAAAATATTGGTCTACAAGTCGATGAACAAAAAACAAAATATTTAATAATATCTCGAAGATGGCATATACAAGATCCATCTGTAGTTGAAGATTTAGCCTTTGTAAGAGTATCAAATTTTAAGTGCCTGGGAGTAAATATTCACCAGCAAGCAAATAGCCACGAAGAGATTAACAGGAAAATAACAGCAGAAAATAAGAGTTATTTTGCACTTACACCTTCATTTAAATCAAAGTCAAGGTCTAAAAATATGAAACTAAGACTTAATAAAGTGCTCATTAGCCCTATTGTTCTTTATGCATATGAGGCGTAGGCGTCAACTAAGTTGGACGAAAAAAAAACTAATAATATTCAGAATAAAAATCCTGCGTAAAATCGATGGTCTCGAGAGCAATATTCAATGAATCAGACATAATGGAAATGTTTGAAGAACGGAGGTATAAATATTACCCGAGATAACACTATACGGAAACTAGACAAAAAACATCTGAGAGCACGGCCGTGGGCCGAGGCAGCTAGTGGATTGATCGAGTCAGGGAAGACATCAAACTTTTGGAAATAAGAAATGGAGAATGACTGGCTAAGGATACGGAGATTGGAGAGGTTTGTGGAAGCGGCGGTGGGCCAACAAGCTTTTGAATAAACCAAGAAAAAAAATGTTATACACATTTTAAAGTTGAAAAATTGATATAAAAACAGTATATAAAAGTCATAAAATAATCTACTTAAACACTTACAAAAAAATTCTGAGGTTAGGTTAAAAAAAGTCTTAGATTAGAAAAAAATGTTCTTCAAACATTTAAAAAAATGAGGTATATTCAAAGTTCTATTTTAACCCGAAGGTTGTCAATTGTTTTTTTGTGGAATTTGCGTAAAGTATGTTGCAATATGCCATTAATGTATGGTGAAAATTTCAAGTTTTTAGCAATATTATTTTCCGAGTGGTGATAACTAAAATTGATTTTGTGAAAGTTTCGTTATCGGTAAATTGTACCGTATTTATCGTTACTCCTAGAAACAATTAAATACGTCATTATACGATTTTATTTTACGTGACTTAATATTTTAATAAACTAAACAATTGAACTTAAGTATTGTTTAATCAAAATTAAATAATATGATGATTAATTAGATCGAAATTTTCAGAGGAACTCAACTGTTGTATGACAGTGAACCATAAATATTGTAATTATATACATAGAAAATTAGCTTTCATGGTTGATTGTCGAGTGGAATAGATCATTCGAAACTTGGCAATGCTCATTCTCTGTAATTAATTATGTATTGTATTTATATTCCGAATTCCACAATATTGAATTATTGAATTCTGAATTTATCTACTTATACTATTAACTGGATTTTCAAAGGCATTTTATATTTTTAACTGGGACATACATTATTTGAATATCAAATGACCTTTAAATTTTTAATTTTCAATTTAAACTATACATACATATTATGTAGATAAATAAATAAATATATTTTCTAAAAGTTAAAAATCAAGTAATGTATACTAGTAGCCAATTCAAAATTTGAAGAAAATTATCTAAATTTTATTAAACACATTTTAAATTCATGATTTATATGATGGTCAACTCGACAAGATGAGATGAAATCCATAAAGATTATTTGAGATTCAAGTGCTGATAATTTATTAATATAAAAATTCCAAAATTTATCATGAATTAATTAACTATTGTAATAATCTATGACAATAATATAATTTAATTAAATTAATAATCGGTATTTCAACCACTCAAATTTGAAATTCGGGATATTTCACCACTCTAAGACTTTTTTCGAAACATCGAAAACTAAAAATCGGCAGTGTTCTGGTGAATCCGGAATTTCTGGCAACCCTGATAAATAAATCTAACTTGCATCAATAGGCTATCGCTATAGCGTGCAATATCTAATCTTTTCATCAATTAGAACGACGTGAAATTACATTACTCGCAACCTGTCACCTGTGTGACTGTGTAAAATATCTTATTTGGAATGTACAATTATTAATTAAAGTGTAATAATTTGTATAGTTCGGTTTAATTTTCTTTTGTAATTTATTGTTGTGTGTCGTCTTGTCGTTGTTGTGTAATGTTTGAAAAACGCCAAATATAGAATAATGAAAAAAAAAAATCGGTCACCTTCAAAACACAATCCTAGATACGCAACTGTTCCTATGTATACTTATTAAATACGAAAAGGTTCTTACTGAATACGAAAAGTAGGTACGTTAGCTAAACCACATTTTGACATTTCTAATTAAATTTATTTGAGCTTATATAGATAAAAGTGATAAATTTGTCAATAATTCTAGACAAAAATATACGAATTATAGACGTGTCATCCGTCGTTTCACACATAATATTATTTTTGATTGATTGACACGACCGAAATACATGCGTTTTTTCGAATTAACAAGAATTTATTGTAATATATTTGATAGTATATGTTTTACTATGTGCAATGTTAAAAATAAATATTTAAACAGTAAAAATTGGAATTTTTTAAATTTATTATTTAACATTTTTTCATAATGATTTAAAATATGCCATTTCTTTAAAATGGGTTCTTCATAGCACTGCAGCTGTGCCACTACATCGCCTACGCCTTAGACCGGCCCTGAGTATAGGTAAACGCCAACTAATTTATTTATTTATTTATTACATATAAGTGCACACTGAACTATTCGGTGAGATTATTTTTTTTTCTTAAAACCTAAGTATATGTCATATAATAATATTACGATAATTTTTACGGTATTATTCGTTATCTTAGGTGTAATCTTATGAGTCATAAGTCATAAGTTATGACACTGTAACGTATTTGACACTGTGTCAATAGTTATTTAAATAATTAATAACACATTTACGGTAGTAATGTTGTATGTCAATTTAGTTTTGAAGACATCTCGTAACACATACATAATACAAATGAATTTAGTAGTAATAGCCTGTATACAGGATGATTTTGTAAGCAAACTCAGTACTAGTCTCATTTTAAACAACGTGTAATGAAAATATTTGAATACTTTTTAGTATAACATATAAAATATTGACTAAACTAATGTTTTATGAAAAAATAAAATAAAATCATTTTCTCGTTATTTTAGGTTCAGAGTGAAGCGAAGGATTTTATTGTTTTCCAATGATGTTTATTTATTTATCTTTTATCTGGAGACGTGTGCCGTGTGCCGTTCGTATGGAGAAGACAACGCCGTCGGGCCGACGACGACCGAACGCCCTCCGTGAAAACGCGTCGTCATCGTCGGGTGTCCCCACGCGCGCAGGGACCTGGAGACCGCGCGGCTGAATGACGTCTTAGCGAGAGAGTTGCCGACCGTCAAGTCGACGTCCGGCCCGACGACGAACAACCCGTTGCGGAAGCCGCGATGTTACGTCGGTTATAATGGTCGTCGTCGTCACGTGTAGACTGTGTAGAGTGCGTGAATCCTCACCCAGCGTTTTTTTTTTCAAAATATTCATGTCGAACTGATTTTCGAGCGTTTATTTTCGATTTCCCTCGAGTGTTTTTTCCATTAAATTCGACCCAATCCATTACAACGAAATCTAGTCTTTTATCGTGTGAAACCGCCAATAATAATAACATCAGTGTTCGACATTGGTTGTCAATCAATTAAAATTATACTATACAACTATACAATTTATTATGATGTATAACAAATCTAATAATAAAAAAATAAAAATTAAAAATTAACTACATTTATTATAATATGTTATTTTTTTTTAAAACAATTTGTCACATATTTTTAAGAACATGCAATTGTTTTCACTCACTATTTATAGTGCAGCAGCATAAATAATATTCGTGATGTGTATTTTTAGTTTTTTTTTTGTCATTTGATTTCGACAATATAGCGAGGAACCAGGAAAGTATTGATTTTAATATATTGTTTATGTAAATATTTTTTTTACCCACTTATAATTTTTTTTTTAGATAATAACTGAAAATTAACGTAAAACTTTATCAGAATTTTCGTATACACCCACTTTTAAAATATATTTTTTAATGCATTCCCCGTGTTGGATGCACAAGTGAAAGAAAAAATAACGGGAAAAAATCGAAAACAGAAAAATATTTTATGTCTTATGAACTTGTTTTCCGTGATACCTCACATCTATTTCGGTTATTTCGTTGTCATTTACCAAATAATAACGTCAGAAAATTAAAATTTTTATCGACTGCCTATGTACGTGGGTAGGAGTAAAGTGCAACATTAAAAAGTTAAACATACTGAAAAAAATGTCTCTGAATCTCCGTTGTAAGACTAATCGAATTCAAACATATGTTCAGAGTATCTGCCTATGTTGTTTAACATGTGAAAACTTGTTGAAAAAATGTTTATAAAACTTGGAACAGCTTTAAGAAAACAGCGAAATTTAAGGAACCATGTGAAGGGTGTTTTAATTTTATCTACAAAATATCGAATCTATTTCGGGTAGTTTCGTACGATCCCCCTGTAGATTATAAATAACTCAATACATATGGTAAAATAACGATTTAAAATAATTAAAATGATCATACGTCTGCAATAGTTTTTCAGTACGCAGGGAAAAACTTCCAAATAACAGATCAACTCGTCGTAAAAAAGCATGAAATCAGCATCTACAAGGGATCGTTTATCAGGGATGTGCAACTGGCGGCCCACGTACCATTTTTATTTGACCAGCACCATAATCGATACAATGTTTAGTAAATATAAAATATAAATGCCAATAGTAAATTTGTAAACTTAATTAAACTTTTTTTTTTTGCTTTTTGTGTTCTAAAAATTGGCCCTATAGTAACTTTTAATTGCCCTTCTCTGATCTATATGTTTATTCGTCATTTTTTTAAATTGTAAGGAATATAGTAAGATATCGACCGATAATATATTTTACTTTATTATTACATAGACGTGAGGATTGTTGCTTTGAAAAAATGTTTGAACATTCTTTGGATCCATTTACGTAATATAATTTTATTTCTGGTATGTGTATAGTAGTCATTGTACTTATAACAACACCTACAGATAAACAACTGTTTTCTGTATACATTAAATTTTTAGGAATGACTTTATCCGGTCTCGCGATTTCAACAAGTTAAATAATAATTATCCCCTCTGCAAACATAGTACGAATTGCGATCGCGAAAAAACATTAAATCACTGAAGACAACCGCACGATTTGATCAATATCAGTCGAAAAATACTAAGTGGCAGACTTAGAAATGTTTATACATATAATAGGTCTAGGAGTGACTAGAACCATTAT
Organism: Therioaphis trifolii; assembly: GCA_027580255.1. NCBI lineage: Eukaryota > Metazoa > Arthropoda > Insecta > Hemiptera > Aphididae > Therioaphis > Therioaphis trifolii. The sequence goes on from CM050408.1 coordinate 29,227,346, forward strand.
TTTCAGAAGTTATACTACTTCGTAAAAGTGCATATTAATAATTGAAAATTGATGTAAAAACAGTAAATTCCGTAAAACTCATAAAATAATTTAGTTAAATGCTTATAAAAAAATCTTGAGTAACATTTATTAAAGTTTCTCATTATCTTTTGTTCAGTGAATAAATAAAGTTATGTTTCATTTTCAAGCATTAATATCAAAAATTAAAATTTTTTATTAAAAAATAATTTTAAAAGAACGAGGTAATTTAAAGCTCAATTGTTAGTCTAAAAAGTGTCAATATCTTTTAAAACTATTTAAAGTTTGTAATTGTATGTTATTAGTGTTTGGTAAATATTTCAAATTAAAAAAATATTATATTTGAATTTATAATTAAATAACAAATCAATGTATTGAAAGCCTCATTTGCGACAAATTTACAGTTAAAGTTTGACTTCTCAGTAGTTTTTCCTTAAACTTGGAAAAACTATAAAGAAAAATGATCCCTTAAAGTAAAATCATAATCTCTATCCAATTTTTAATCTATATAGAAACTGAATGAAAAAATTGGACTGCTCCAAAAAGTGTGTTAACAGAAAAAATAAATAAAATGAATATCATTGTAAAACTACCTAGTAGATTCTCCGCAATACTCATAATCTAAAAAAAATGGGCAATAAATTTTAACCAAATTTTTTTATTTGATAAATAAGAATTCTAAATTTTTTTGTTTCATTCCGAATATATTAATAATATTATAAATTAAACAAAGTAATAATAATAATAATAATATTTATTTATTGCAATATAACAGAGACATTCAGTTTAGTATTTTAAAATAATTTACAATGTAACAGCTACCCTTATAAGCTAAGCTTGTGTTAGGGTAGCGATTCTTATCAATTTATGTTTGATTACATCTAATAATTTATAATATATGAAGAGGAAAAAATAATAAAAAAATAAAAATAGTAATTAGATACCATATAATAAAAATATTAATTTAATTAGAAGTCCATATTTTTTTCCAGGGGGGCAAGTGCCCGTCTTGTTCTCCTAAGGGCACCCATGATAATAGTATCGATAATAGTTATAGCTCTTAGCTCTTGCCAATTTCGTAGCTAGTTCAAAATTTCGAAAACGGGTTCCAAATGGTGTTATATTACAGTAAATTTATAAGAAAATTATAGATTATTTTCACTGTATAGGTAGGTACTTAAAAAAAAAAAAAAAAAAAAACGATGAATAACACATAAATTACTTCACATACATTTTACAACATGTTGTACTAAATAATTAAAGAAAGAAATCACAATATTATTATCATAACTAAAAAAAACTTTTGCATTTTTACTGCATTTTTACCGAAAACGGATAAACAATTGTGTCATTTATAATGTGAAACATATATTTTTTTGAATGGGGAAAATAATAACAACTAACAAGCAATCAATAGCAATGATGGTGATAATATTAATAATAATTATTAATTTCATTATTCAGTAGTTATAGTCACATAATAACTAATAATAGTGTTCGATAATCGATATTGTATTTTGTAAAATTTGTGTAGTTTCTGGTAGCTACACGAAGATTTTCCTGAATACCTGTCTCCAAGAACTATTGAGGTAGGTGTAAAATTATTGTACTAACAATAAAGTAACAAACTCTAACCATAGTAATGAATCATAACATTACGTTTTCGTATAGGTACATTATATCGTACTACAATAACATAGGACGAATTGGAAAATAATCCCGGGAAGGGTTTCAACCCCCCGAAACCCCCAAATACGATCTTGGCTCATGATATACGGTCTCGATGCCCCTAAAGCGTTTAAGGTAGAGCGCCGTCCGGTGACCCACGTGCACGCGCGTGTGGGTGATAGCCCCGGCGAATAGATTTATAAACTCATTCGCGGTGTCCGTGTCCGCTATAAGTGTCGGCGATCTGCGGAGGCGTGCGGCGATCGTGGGATCGCGGTCTTCGTGTCGGACGACTTACACACATTCACACACACGGGTATACACACGCACACGTACACGGCGGGTCCATTCATTCGGTCTCGCAAGACAGGTCGTCCGGTCTGGCGAAAAGAAAAAAAACGCGAACGGGCGCCGGACGTAAGCGCGCGGTGACGGCCGAAGCCAAACCAGCCGTCGCCTGTCACGGTGTGCGCACGGCGGGAACCGGGGGAACGCGTCTACCGTCGGCGGCATCGGCGGCGCTCCGACGCGACAACAGTCTGCGGCCGCGTCGTCGTCGGAGTGGGAGTGACCGCGCGGCGGCCCGTAGTGGTGGTGGAAACGGGACGGGCACCGCGGCGGCGGCGGCGGCACCGAGAGAGCACACACGCAGCACGCCAGTGCGATTCCGCCGCAGTAGATCCGTGTTTATTTTAAGAAGACCACGTCGTTTCCTATAAATGGTTATTTCGCTGGTCCATTGACAGTGTGCGTCGTGCCCGCGCCCGTAGTACGAGCCGCCCGTTTCGCACCTTTGTGTCCGGTCCCCCTCTCCTCAAGGAGCCCCCGCCGCCGCCGCCGTCGTCGAGATCAAAACGTACGCGCGATCACCGCCGGCCGCAGCTGCTGTCGTCGTCGTCGTAGTCACACGCACGCGATTTCCCGTCGGTAACAATCGTTTTCCCTCCCGTCGTCCCTCGGCCGCCCTTTCGAATCTGCTCGGACCGCCGCCGCCGCCGTCAAGATGCCCGTCTTTCACACGAAGACCATCGAGAGCATATTGGAACCCGTCGCTCAGCAGGTAAGCCGTTTATCGTCCGTCCAACGCGACCTTTTCGTTTTCGTTTCGGGTTTTTGTTTTGGTTTTCGTCGGCGGCACCGAACCCACGTTGTAGGCGCGCGCACAAGACACCATCTGCGCCGTGCCGTTCCCTTCCGACCGAGGCGCGTCGTCCAGTAGGTGTCCCATTGTGTACTCACGGACGGCCGGCCGTCCGTCCGTCGTTACACTTTTCCCCGTCGGCCGCGAGCTTGACCCGATTCCCTAGGCGGCGCGATATCTACGCGTTTTCGGCACGGCCTACGATACGCGAAACACAGCGTTCGATCGGTCGTGCCCCCTCTCCATAGCTCGTCCGATTCGCTTGTCAAGGATACCCGCGAAATATGTTATGGCTTCGTCATGGATCCGTGCCAACGTGCCGTCGTCGTCCGCGATACGTGTTTCCGTGTCCGTACCATGTCCGCGAACGACGATGATTGATTTACCGGCCCCTCGGGGACGTATGCGCGCGATCGATTGTCGCGGCCGACCCGTCGACGCTCTCCGGGCTTCCTAGTCGCGTCGTCTGTTTCTCACGGGCTCCCGATGTCGGTTCTGTTGTCCTTGGCGACACTTCGTTTCCATTTCCCACCGTTTTCTCGCCGACGACGACGATATTATTGAGTATTGACGAGACGAATGTCACGATATCACTAGAACAATAGGGACCATGCCCTATGATAACACTCCGTGCCGAATCATGTTTTGTTGCTCAACAACAGTTTAGTTTTTATTATGACTGTTTTCTCGGAACGCACTACAAGAATCCGTTTTATCTCTTCGACTCGTCTGTGGAATTTTGATTAAATTCACGATATTATGTTATATTAAAAACTGCTGTTTAAAGTTCAGTACTAGTGATAAACCTCGAGTTTTTGATAAGAGATTGAAATGTGTGACATTGAAATTATCTTGTTGCTCGATGATAGAAACAATGAATCACCTTTTATAACATTCTATTACTCATTTAACAGTTTACTAAGTTAGTACTCAGAGTATATTGGATAAAGACTATAACCTGTTTAGAGACCTACGAAGGCCTCTGGGAAATGCCAAATCTTCAATTGGCTTTCAATGTTATGACTCAGGATCTACACATTTTTATTTTATTTTTTTTATTTTTGTGTAAATTAAAAACACTGAATGACCTAAAATGTTAAATTGATCTTGATATTTTATAAAAATATTTTTATCAATTTCCTTTAGTGACAATCGGATATTAGTTTTCAAATGATAATATTAGGTATAGCATGTATAGTATAATAAAAGAAGGTAATCAACTCTTATTGGTTCTTATTTTTTAATTTATTTTAAGAATCAAGCTGATTTTTCATATAGGTACGATGAATCTCTACACATTTACATCCAATCTATTATCTCCTACTTATTGGGTAACATGTTTAGATGACACAATATACATTGTTAAATTTAACGAATATTTTTATAATTTATTGTTAAAGAACACAATTAACTAGTCTAGCTTTTTAGACTAGGTTCAATAGTATTTTGACCAATAATTATTATGTTTTATAGCCCATAATTTAAAGTTATCTAAAGGTTTGTTCATTTTTCAGACTACTAATATTCACTCCGTAGTTAGGTATTTCAAATGATACATTTTTTCATTAAAATTCTGTTGAAGTAATATGATGGTCAGCTAGATCATTTGATGGATATTTTGCTACCATTTTACTTAGGTACCATACAGTTAACCTTCAGAAAATTTTAGGATTCAAACAAAGTACTAACTGGACCTAGTCTAACTAATTCAATAACGAAAAAAAAAAATTTCTGATAAACTCAAATATTAATTGAGTAATAAATTAATGTAATTACATGTAGTAATGATATATAGTTATTGACTAAATTCATATATATTTACACCATATTTAATTTGTTTTGAAATCATTAAAAATATAAATACATTGGTTCTTTAATTATCTATTTAGCTGTAGTTTATAATAATTATATTTATTTAGGTATTTAAAATGTACTAGTTTTTAAATCAATTAATGTCACAAGTTATTTTCTAAATGATTATTACATTTTTCTGTTGTATGTATTATCTATACACTTGATTTGATTTAAAGTGTGTGTGAAGAAACATACAATTATTAATTTTGTTTTTATAGTAATTTTAAATGGAACTAGATACCTAATTGATTAGTAATTACAATTTAAAATACATATCACTTTAAAACTCATTGAATGTATTTTGAACTAGTTTTTTGTAAACATTTCCTAAGCTCAAATAAAGGGGCCAAAGAAACTAGTGTATATACAAAGATTTAGTTTACCCTTTAACTACTCTATTTTTAAATCTGTTGTAGTACTACAGTTGGTATAAAAAATTATTATTTTTAGAACAGAAGTGATACATATGGATTCCATATGATTCTGTAATGTTCAATATTCAAATTAATAGTTTATAGTCCCAGCACTTCACTATACATATATAGTTTATTTACACAGGTAGAATATAATATAGGTACCTATATAAACGGTAATTTATACAAATTAAAATGCATAACCTATACTTTTAAAACTTAGATATTATTTAAGAAATGTTTTTCACTTTTATTTGGTACTAATATATTAATAGTATGTTTTTGATAATTTTAGGTGTCACGATTAGTAATTTTACATGAAGATGCTGAAGATGGAAGTGCAATGCCAGATTTGGAAAAGCCGGTTCAAGCTGTAAGCCGTGCTGTCATGAATCTAATTAAAGTGGGCAAAGAAACTATAAACAGCAGTGATGATCATATACTCAAACAAGATCTTCCTTCAGCTCTTTATCGAGTTGAAGGTGCATCACGTTTACTCGAGGAAGCTTCAGCCATGTTAAAACAAGATCCATATAGTGGACCAGCACGTAGAAAATTGATTGAAGGATCTAGAGGAATCTTGCAAGGCACTTCATCGTTGTTATTATGTTTTGATGAATCTGAAGTCAGAAAAATTATTAGAGAATGTAAAAAAGTTTTGGATTATTTAGCTGTGGCTGAAGTAATTGAAAGCATGGAAGACTTGGTACAGTTTCTTAAAGACTTGAGTCCTTGTTTGAGTAAAGTATGTATTATATATGATGTATTAAATATAGTTCTATAATGATAGAAAATTATTATTATTATTTTTTTTCAATTTAAGGTTTCACGAGAAGTCGGAGCCCGTGAAAAAGAACTTACTCATCAAGTTCATCGAGATATACTTATTCGATGTCTTGATCAAGTGAAGACATTAGCACCAATACTTATTTGTAGCATGAAGATTTATATTCATATTCTTTCAGAAGGTAAAAATGCTTAAAAGTAAATTATAATTTGTGCTGTCTTACTTTATGTTAACTAAATAATTGTAACATAATTTTAGGAGGCAAAGGTGCTGCTGAAGCAGCTGAGAATAGAAATTATCTAACTAGTCGAATGACTGGAGAATTATTGGAGATAATAAGAGTTTTACAGTTGACAACTTATGACGAAGATGAATGGGAAGCTGATAACATTACAGTTATGCGAAAAGCTATTAATGTAATTGAGGGTAAAGTCAATACTGCCCATGATTGGTTGCAAGTATGTTTTAAAATTATTTTGACCTTAATTTCAAATTTTAAACAAACTATACCTATTTACAGGAACCATTATCAATGCCTGGTGGTTTGGGTGAAAAGTCTATTCGCCAAATACTTGAACAATGTCATTTAATATCAGAACGTTGTTCACCTAAAGTACGAGATCCAATACAGAAGTTATGTTCAGAAATCAACACCATGACTGATGCTCTTTGTGAACTACGACATGATGGAAAAGGTGCCACCGCTCAAGCTGAAAGCTTATCACGTAGCATTGATGAAAGAATTGGAGAATTAGTTAAACTTGTATCAAGAGCAGTAAATGACACTGAAAAAAGTGGAGTAGCAGCCAAAGGACAGCAAGTGGCTCATACGCTTGGAGGACAATTGGACCAAGCTAGACAGTGGCTGCTGCATCCAGAACGAAATGACAATGGTTTAGGTCAAAGAGCTATTTCATTGATTATTGATGAAGCTCATAAGGTAAAATTGCAAAAAATTTTATACAATTTTTATTATATTATGTAATGAATGAAATATATTAGGTGGCTGATGGACTTCCTGGTGTTCAAAGAGCAGAAATATTAAATCTTTGTGATGAAGTAGATATGTTATCTCGACAATTGAGTGATTTATGTAGACGAGGTGAAGGAAACTCGCCCCAAGCACAGCAAATAGCTAGGTAATTATACATAATTTGTTTTTTTTTTTTTTAATTTTTAATGAATTTGAATCTAACTCAATATTTTTAATGTCTGACCAAATGTCCTTACATTTTTTCACTTTTTTTTTTAAAGTATAATAGATACATTTTTTTCTTAAGTTAACCTGTAATTTAAATAGTTTTAAAAGAACTAAACATCAAATAATCAGGGCTAGTGATTTTGCATCAGATACTACTTTATTATTTTTTTCTTCAAACAAAAATCATTCAACACTGGTATTAAGTTTGTTCTTCATCTGTTTTTTGCAAAATGCATAGTTTAATAAATTAATAAGTTTTTTAGGTATTAATTAGTTGAAATTTTGATCTTTTGGGCTTAAGGTGACTTCTAGGAAAGTTGAGATTACGGACAGTGTAGAAAAGAAAACATTTAAAAACCATTATACATATTCATTATTAAAGTTCATTCTCTACTTGTTTCAAAAACTAAATTAATTTTTAGTTAGCATTAATTCTATGGTCAAAATTACTAAATTAACCATCATTATACTTTGATAAAAATATAAACCAAAATTAAAATCAAGTGACTGTACACTGATTATAGGATTAACCTATTGTTGATGTTCATAGGCCGATTTATAGCACCAATAATGCATTCACATGTAGTGTATAGTAATATATAATATTATATAATATATTATAATATATAATAAATGTGTATTGTTTAGTCATAAGTCATTATTTCAGAAAAATTGTTTTAAGATATAACTATAAAATGTATTTTAGAAAATTATCTCATAAGTTGGATGAGTTAAAAAAAATGATTCAAGATGCTGTGGTCAGTCGAGTTGTTGAAGATTTTGTTGATATAAATACTCCTTTAAAACAATTCACTGATGCTGTGCATGTACCAAAAGGTAAGAATGCTAAATGATATTTGCTATAATTTTTAATATTTCATTAATTTAATTTTAATTTTAAGGAACACCTGGTAGAGAGGCTAACTTTGCTGACAGAGCAAATCGGTTATCTGATTGGTCTAAACGGGCTGGACGAACAGGACGACTTGTGGCAGCTACTGGGAGTGGTGGAAAAAAATTGTCTGAAGCACTTAATCAAGCTGCTACACAACTTGAATCTCTTGGACCTCAATTAATTAATGGTGGACAAATTAGAGCACAGTATTCAGACAATAAAGTGGCTGGAGAACATTTTGACAATTTGTGTTCTCAGTATGCTGGTACAGCAACACATATAAGAAATCTTTGTGATGAAGCTACAGATTCAGCAACTTTTATTCGACTCTCTGGTTAGTATATAATTTGTGTATTGAAACACTTAATTTGGTGTCTGGTAAACTGTATAAGTTGTATGCAACTAAATAATTTGTATTGTGCAAATACAAATTTACCTGTAAAATTATTTAATTTCATAGTTTTTTAATATTTTAAAATATTCAAATAAAATTAATTGTAGGTTTCATCAATTATAATTATAAAATGTTTTTATACTTCAACTTTTTCTGAACTTTAAGTACATGAATAACTGTAATAATAAAATACTTATTATAGGTACACGAGACAGAAGATGAATAAAAAAAAAAAAAAAATCTTTTTTTATATTTTATGAACCAACTACGAGTCAAAGTTAGATAAATGATGAAGTGGTGTATTCATTTAATTTTCTTTTTTTAAATTAATTTGTAGAATTAATTCTCAATGTTAAAACATCAATAAAAATCAATTAAAGATATCATATTGAAAAAATGTTGGTTTTAATTTAAATAAATGAATCTCACTAAGCATCTATAGTACTAGTATTATATTATAATAAATTATAGTTAAGTGCAGTATTGTTTTTTGTCAAGTACCTGTTAATAAAGGTACTTAAAAATATGCCTTTCATTACTCAGTAACCATATATTAAATGGTTCAAATAACCTGCGTAAAATATTTTCATATTTATTTAAAATTAATTTTTATTTTAAGTGTAATACATACATAAATTAATCAAGCTGCTTATTTATAATTTTAAATTTTTATTGTAAAAAATTAAAAATCTGTATCTTAAAATATCACCAAAGTTTTTTTGTCTTATAACACAACAACCCGTGGCCTGCTTTTATTTTATATTTACTAACTTTAAACTATTTTAATTTTTAGAGGACCAAATGCGTAAACATGCAAAATTATGTGAAGATGCTATTGTACGACACGATCCTAATAAAATGGTTGAGCACACAACAGCTATTGCTCGCTTGGGAAATAGAGTATATCAAGTTGCTAAACAAGAGGCGGATAATTCGGAAGATCCAGTATTTCATGCTACATTAAATAGAGCATCAGATATCTTACAAGCATCAGTGGCAAGAATGGTTCAAGATGCTAAGCCTGTAGCACTGAATACCAAAGATGATCAAGCTGTTAAACGCTGGCGAGAATCTAATAATGCATTATTGGATGCAGTTCGTGGTGTTCGCGGAGCTATCACTGTAGTACCAGACCTTTATGAACTCTCTATCGAACCTGAAATAGCCCCACCTCGTCCACCATTGCCTGGCGAACAAGCACCTCCACCTAGGCCTCCATTACCAGCAGAAACTGATGACGAAGATGAAATGTTCAAGCATGCACCATTACCTAATCAACCTATTATGGCTGCAGCTCATGGACTCCATCAAGAAGTTCGTCAATGGTCTAGTAAAGATAATAAGATTATTGCCGCCGCCAAGAAAATGGCACTCTTGATGGGTCGATTATCTCAATTAGTTCGTGGACAAACAGGCACAAAACGTGATCTTATTGCTTGTGCTAAAGCAATAGCTGAAGCTTCTGAAGAAGTAACACGTTTAGCCAAAGAATTGGCAAGGGAGTGTACTGATAAAAGAATGAGAACTGTAAGTTTTTTTAATTAATAAATATTTGTTCATAAACTTATTTATCATAATTCATTTTATTTCAGAATTTACTGCAAGTGTGTGAACGTATACCAACCATTGGCACTCAATTAAAAATTTTGTCTACAGTCAAAGCAACTATGTTGGGAGCTCATGGTTCGGAAGAAGATCAAGAAGCTACAGATATGTTGGTGGGAAATGCACAGAATTTGATGCAGTCAGTTAAAGAAACTGTACGAGCAGCTGAAGCAGCTTCAATTAAAATAAGAACTGACACTGGTATACGGTTATGTTGGGTCAGACGTCAACCGTGGTATCATTATTAAATATTAATCTTCCATGTGCCGCAATACCATGGCCATAAACAGGTGTTCAATATTAATTAAGTATTTATAAGTTATAACAAAGTAATTTGTACAAAATCACTTTGGGCACGACATATAGTAAGTTATAGTTTAATAGCTCATTGACAATACTTATTATACTTAAATTCATTTAAATGAAAAATAGATCTAAAGACGCTGCTTAGGACTAAACAATAATACAAATTTAAAAAATATTTGTTATCTATGTTTCGACCTCTGAATCATTCCAACGGGTCCGACATGTGCCTTATATTTCTATTGATTAGCAGTGCTTAGAGTGGTATTAATTATTAAACATTTTTAATTGATTTAAGAGTGTTAAATTTTATTGACGTAATAATCGAGCTTTAACTTTTATAACTGAGTTACCTACACATAGACGCTTCAATCATCGAATAAGACAATTTCACAACGAATTTAAAAATTATGTATTTTAGTTTGCCTTTACTTAGTTAATTTATAATGTTAATTATAGGTAATTTGATACAAAGCAATATTGAGAAGCTTTTATATTTTTGTTATTCTGCGTTAATGTGTGTTAATGAAAATCAAAGATTGTTAGAATAAGGTAATGCAAACGTAAAGATTTTTAAATACATTATATATTGTTATTTATTTTATTATGAATTAAATTTTGTTGATGCAATGAAATTGTATTTCTTCTATACAGTCTGTTATTTAATATACTGAAAGGTATTTAGTGCTTCCATTTTATTATACTTGATATTTAAATTGAAATATTACTTGTGAAACAAACATTTTATTTGTATGTAATGTTTGTTGAAAAAATGAACCGAGCCACTAACATGTTAAGATTTTTTTTTTTTTTTTGTACTTGAAAAACTTCAATAACTGACCAGTTTTACATAAATAAATAACTATAATTTAGTATGATACTTTTTTTTTAATATTTCAATATAATTCAGTTTATTTTAAAAATTTGTTGATTTTGTATTGTTCTTGGCCTTTGGTTCTAATATTGTGTCGAGGTTTTCTTCTAATCCAATTATGTCTATATTTCATATGTTAAGACTACAATGTTAATGCAGTATTTGTTGTTATGATGATATGCAATTTAAAATATAGTATTATTTTTATATTTATTATAATGTATTTAATATTACATGCAATGCTTATGTATTTTATTAATGTACTCCTTTTAAGTTTATAAACATACATGTTTGTATAGAAATACAAAAAACAATCACAATAAGACTTCTAATATGTTTTTAAATAAGGTATTATTATTAATAAACCTGATGTGGCTCGGAATGTAATTTAGTTAGTGCCATTTTATTGCTGTCAGTACAATCATTTTACACACAACAGAATTTATCTAGTTTTCTCAAATTATAGTTATTTTTATTGTTTTATTGCTTTTAATATGTTTTCTGAAAAAAAATTTTTTAGTGTCAGTAATATTTTAATAGTAAATTTTTGACACTAAATATTTTATTTTCATTGTATACAATACACATTTTAAGTTTTCACTATGTTTCAAAAGGATGTATTGTTTAATAAATGCTGAATCACTGTCATATGCAATTTTATTTATAAAATGTCCAATTTTGTTTATTATCATTATTTTTTTTATTTGTATACTTATCACATTTTAATTTTTAGTTTATGATTAACGATAATTAATTTTTATTCAACATATTTCTTGAGTTTTATTATTGTATGTACAACATTGTCTTTCGTTAAAAACAAACTAACATTGAAAAATATTTTACCAACCTTGGTATGTAACATATTATATTAAAAAAAAAAAAAAAAGAAATATTAATTGTAACTTCCTGTTAATAAAAATGTTGTGTTCAGTTCCTAACTTTCTAGTTTTCAATGTGTTTTAAACTAAAATTATTATATTTATTATACTAGCATATTTACCTATTTATTCGGTATTTTATTTATAAGCAACTCATACACAAAATTGTAATAATTATAGTTGGTGCTAATAAATTATTTCTATTATTCAGATTGAATTTGTCCATCTGAATATTTATTTAGTTGATGTTATATTTTATGAAGTTATTCTATCGAAAATGCAAAAATGAATTTATTTTGACGTTGATGTAGATCAATATTTTAACAATAAATGCATTTTTTTCTGATTAAAATAAATCTTTATGAAAATTAAAGGAATTATTGTAATAAAATAAAAACAATAATAAATACCTATTTTAAATCGATATATTTTGGACTGATTTATTGGGAAGATAAGATGTGTTGTTTCTGCATAACAAAAACTTTCATTATTGTGAAAAAAAAAACTCAAACAGTAAAATACGACTATAGTATAATATTTTTTTCTTTGGACTGTAGTTATCGGTAGATACTGTGAGGATTATTACATTGTAGGAATATTAAGGTTAGTGAACGTAAAATAGATTTGGCCAGAGGCCAATTTGGAATGAACGAGGAGAGGAGGAAAAACGTAATGTGGCATGTTATATTATTTCATTGAATTTTTTATGGTAATTTTTTTTCTATTTACTGTACTATAAAACATTTTTTTTTTTGTAATGCAAATACTGAAAGTTAAATTTTTTATATGAGTAATTGTGATGGAAAGTGACCTTTTCCCCGTCAGCGACCGAAAAGACTAGTCTTCGGCACATGGGTGGAGAAAACTAAATTTTAGTTTGCTAAAAAAGTTACTGTCCAAAGAGAATTAATATACGTGTTCTTGGTATACATTATTTAATATGGTCTTATTCAAACACTTAAAATTATAAATCAGAATTTTTTTTATAAGCATTTAACCAAATTCTCAAATGCAGAGGCGTGCCCAGGATTTTGTTTTGGGGGTGGTTTAATTATTTTGACGTAAATATATTGACGTTAAATTTACATTTATTTCATTAAAATAAGTAGGTATAAAATAAAGTGTCACAAGTGTATACATCAAAACCCGTAATCTTTTTATACAAATATTAAAAATACAATATAAGAATTAAACCTTTTAAACTCATAATTTATGACTGTAAATAATATAATTGGCATGTATGTATAAAGTGTAAATAATAATAATAATAATAATAAAACAATTTTAGAAATCAAAATTTTGACATAATATTATTCATTGTGAATACTAGGTAGTATGATGAATTATGAAAAAAAATAAATAAATACAATTTTAATGATAATAATAATTACTTAATCAAAAAAATTATAAAATTAAGTGCATCCTGTTGGAATATGAAGCAAATTTCGAAAATTATTTTTCTGGGTCTACTTGTATGTCATTATGAATTAATAGAAGAGCTAATTCCGTCAGTCGGTTTTCACCAACTTTGATCTCAAGTATGTTTTAATGCGACATGTTTTAATCAAACATATAGTACCCGTTCGTTTTATAATGTGTGCGAATATAATGTTTTTTTTTTTTTTTTTTACGTACCTATATCTATTGCTACAAAGATGTGCATACGGTTACTAACACGTACGAAGTTTTATTTTTATTTTTTGAACTGTGTAAAACTGCCTTCACATTGTTTTCACCAAACAATATTAAACAATATAAATTGAAAAATATAAGTAACACATGCTTAACTATAAAATTGTAGTAATTCGATTGTACATTACACACAAGTACTGACGTCTGACAAATGAAAGTAATAATACACACAAGACTGAACATACTATGGCTAGAGCTTAGAATCACACTAAGCATTTTGTCAGTATCCTAGTGCTAATCAAGTAATCAACCCGTATCACCCAAAATAAAATAAATTAAATAAAACGGTTTGTACAAAAAACTCATATCTCATTATTATTGCGTCTAGATTACACTGATTCTCCGAACTTTTACGGCTGATGTCGTCGTGCCACTCAATAACATGAGAACAAATAGTATAAACTATAAAAGCATTAAAAGCATTAAAAGCTATAAATAGTGTAATCAATATTTTAGAACAACATTTTATTTCACCGTGACTGTAATGTAATATAATAATATTATAAGATTTTTACCATGAAAAAAATTTTAAAAGTCAATTTGGGGGTGGTTTGAACCCCCAAAACCACCCCCTAGGCACGCCCCTGCTCAAATGATTTTTACGGAAACAACTTTATTCACATCAATTTTGAACTATTAATGTTTATAAAAAAAATTATCGGTTCGTCCAATCATGTATTGCAACTTTGAATACAGATAGATCAACATGTTTTCTGTCATTTGGTTAAAAAAGAATGTCTCTTTTGTTAAACAAGAAAACTTAAAATAAATTTGAAAAAAAAAAATCTACAGACAATTATACTCAAAATAGTAAAATATATTAACAGTATATTTTTATACCGAAGCTTTGCTCAGAAACTTTTAACCAAAAAAATGATTAATCGTTTGCTCAAAATTCGATACACTCATCAGTCATCACCATTATCTTGATCGGAGATCGAAGAATACCCATGGTGCGAGGTACGTCTTTTTAACATTTATTTTAAAAGTTTAAAAATCACTGAAAGATATGTCAGTTGTATGTCTTCTGTTATCGTTAATCATCATGAGATCATAGTCTTAATTTTAAGGATCGTCGACATCTGATTTAATCGTGATCACCGTCGTCGGCTCGGTCTCGTCGATATTCTTTTTTATACTTGGTATAGGGAAGGGGAGTCTTAAAAATAATCGAAACGATAATATTTTTTTTTTAATATTGAAAGAAATTCGAATTGTGTGCGCTTCCGGCTTTCACACATTTGATCATTCTGTACAGTTTTTGAACATCATGGATCGCCTAATCGGTGCATGTGTCATTATGGGGCCATTGTCATAATTCGTATAGTGGGCTGGACCCTACCCAGTCCGCCTCTGAAGTCACACACACAGGGGGTCTGCCCACACACCTGTAGGGAGCGCGTCGATGACGTTTGGGTATCGGTTAACGCGTGGCGGCGGCGGCAACGTCATAGACGATGGAATTACATTTTGCGATTACGATTTATCTTGCCCGACTTTTAGACAGATATCTGCTCGGAAAATCATACACCTACACAACAACAACAATAATAATAATAATAATAACGTTGTCATTGGCATTCATTACGATAGTAAGAGTCGCCGTTTGAATGTGATAGGTTTGCGAGTGTAGCCGCCAGACCCGCGGGGGCGACCTACAAAATCGATGTTGCCTAGGAACACGAAAATCATGAGCTTTCTATTAAAAATCTCTTTAAACTTCTTAGTTTTAATTTTACCACTTTTATAAATGTTACCCGCTTACATTCGAAAATCGAAATATGTATCGGTACCCATATGTGGCCAGAAAGAAAGCATGAACGCCTATATGTAAATTCGAATATTGATTTTGCTCTCCTGAGTAGTATTACTTTTGATTGTACATTATTTTTTTTGAAATTGACGAAATGTTTAGGTCTTCAGCAAAAATAATCCTATAATAGCAAACAATTTATAATTTATATAACAATTTATACAATAACAGCCCATGTTGGTTTAATACTATTTGTGAAAATGATCGATTTCGTCGTACCTACTTACATTTAAAGAACACACGCAACAACATTATCTGTACCACTGATTATGAAATGTACACGCAGTGTTGGGACACACTTAAGGGGCTTCCATAAAAATTACAGAATATGGTTATAACAGAAAATTAAAAATTTCATGGAATAAAAAGATTTTAAAAAAACCTGACATTTCACTCAAGTCATTTGAGCTGTAATCCCTACTTTGAAAACTGATAAAAAATATCCGTTTACTTTGTACACGATTTGGATAACTGGTAGAAAAATACGCGGCGGGTCTTTTAGTGAAGAATAATGTTTATTGGAATCCGAAATTCAAAATTGTTTAAGGCAAAGGTTTTAATTGAAAAAATCAATATTTCAAGTGTAAATAACGATATTCGTTTAAGCGCTAACTTTAAACACGTATAAAAAAAAATTCCGAGTGACGATTTTTGAAAAATTGTCAGTGTTTTTCGGTGAAGCATATGAATTAGACACGAATTGAATCATTAAAAATAATTATGTTTTTTAATCAAGTTGTTCAAATGTAAAAGATCTAAGCACCTACACAAAAGTACTATGTAACGAAATTAACGCATTTCACACTTTCACAGCGACTGCAGGTAATTAAAATTCAAAACGATCATATAGAATGAGATTACTATCATTGTTTTAGTAGATAGTTTGGGTATTGTTGAACGTGCTAACATTAATGACCGGAACCTTTTTATTCGGAGAACGCAAATACGTCTACTAGCTACGCAGTAAGGAAACCTATCATGTTCTCTGCCCCGGAAAATTAATTGAACGTCTACACGATCTTAAATGAATTTTTATGTTTCACTTCTGAGTCACGTTATTATGTCTGCTGAGAAAAACTTAAATAATAGATGTTCATCTTGAAGTCGGCCACCAAAACGTGGAAGTACGATCGTGTAAAAAAAACAATATTTTTAAACGTAAATATAGTTTCGTAGGCAGCACCTAATCAATCAAATCTGTCCGTGATACTTTTAAAATGTTTAACTGGGCCGGAGATTTTTCGTGTTCAATAGATGCACGGTGACCATTTATGCCACTCATCTCCTACCCCCGTGTCGGTCAATGTTAATCTTTCATGTTATTTTCAAGTCTTAAAATCCATAATCATACATTTTATCAAAAGAATATAAAACAATTATGTACCTAATGGAATAACATCGATTTTACGGAAATTAATAAATCCCATCATCAATCTTATTTTAAATGCTTTAGAAAAAAATAAAAGTAGGTTTAGGATGTTTCGGATCTTTTTGATAAATGCAATAATTTTTGTTCTATTCATTATTTTTATTTTTTTTAATAAGTATGAAATACATTACGTTATACATGATGATGGCTGTACCTTCAAAGAAAACTAAAACTCTTAAAAAATGATTTCGATAAGAAGTGATTGCTATCATAAAATCACCATCTAAGTATTTAATAGTTATTAAAAACAGAGTGTTAAAATAAAGAAACAGAACAAAAATGATTGCATTCGTCAAATAGATTAATCTGTAACACTCTTTGTGTATTTGTATTCATTACAATGAAACACGAATGAGTAAATACTGAATATTTAGAGTCTACAAAACTATATACGTAATATGTATAACTATATACGTATATATGTAAAATAGAAGTGTTTTTGCATTAGGATCAGAAAATAAAACATCGCTCTATGTATAGTGAGTAGGGTTCTTAATTTGAAGTATTTCAAAATTGAAAATTTCACTCATCTTGAAATATTTCTATGAAATTATGAAATATAAATTTTTTTTTAAATACATGACATGATCTTGGTAAAAAATAATATGATATGTATTAGTGAAATGTTATCAATCAGATTCTATCATTCCTTGATTATAGACTTACAGTTTGACCATAATATAAACTAACAATTATTTTGTTATCTACGCACTGAATTTATAAAAATCTATGCGACACGGCGTATTATGAAGGTTCCATGTTTTATACCAGATACCAAATAATAAAACATATTGAGTTTTATAAATTTTAGGTTGTAACCACGGTCTTACAAGATATCTTCTAAGACCGTGGTTGTAACTATTAATGATTTTTGGAGCTAGAAGAATTTTATTTACTTGTTTGTACTTATTTAGAAATCATATCATTTCAAAAATAATTTTGAGAAAAAAAAAGTAAAATCTGTAATAGATAAATAATATTATTTTGTAAAAAATAAATGTATAGATAACATTCACAAATGCAAGGGTTAAAAATGAATAGTAAGTATGTTTTATGTATAAGTATAACTGTATAAGTGTATATAATTTGGTTCAGACTATACTTAGGTATCAACTTTATTAATACATTAAAAGTTTAGTAAAAAATTAAATACTATAGAACTAAAAGTAACATAAAATAAACATAGGCATTGGGCACTTGTGCTTAAAAATTATTTATGTCTTCAATGTTTTCATAGAATAGAATAGATATACTACCTACCTAATTAAAACGTGTTTTCTCATCTTTATTACATAATATAGCTGAATAGCTCTAATATGTATTAATTGGAAAACAACCCTTTTTTTAATTTATTTTGGGAAAATTTTTATTTTTCGTGTAAATGAAATATTTCAAGAAAATAAATTTCATGAAATTTTAGAACGCTAATAGTGAGTAAATGATATACGTTTTTCACCTAAAACTGAGGTAGTCAAATTTGTAGAACGTAATAACTTTAAAATAAACAACTGGACGAGAATTACGATGTCTGTAGGCTCGTTTTTTTTAAATTGCAACGAAATGATTAAAAAACATTTTGATTAAAATGGGTGCGCCGTAAAGTTCACGGGTGTTCGCTATATTTCTATCTCGTTACTTCGGAAAACACCATAGGTTAGTGCCAAAAACGATCTTTTCAATATTAACCAGCCAGTGCTCTGCACTATTCGTTCTAGTACTATATAGGTGCACCTGATTTCTAATCTCTAGAGACGTAACGCGAAACTTTTGGAATACTTTACTATCCGAAAAACTGTTAATCTTAATTAAATAATTAACACTAAATCTCGAAATAAAACATATATTACAGTTGATAGCTTGATATTTCCGAATAGGGTTTATAACGGTGTTCGTTTGTTTTATTAATTATAACAATATTGTTGTAACGACTTCAGAATCGGATTAATTATGGGAATTCTCGCGAATTATTCGTGGGAAAATTATTCGAGAATGCATCAATTAATATCTAATTATTGGTGTTTAAATGTTTGGAATTAGTGCGTCGAATAATAGTGTAGAGTTGAAACCCAACGTATAAGTACTAATCTAAATCAATTTAGGTAACTTTTTCACGGCCGGTCAAATTCGTTCATTAGAAAGATATATTTTTAATCGAGATTTTTAAGAGTATTTTTTAATATTGAATTGTTATAGTATTTTAAAAGATTTAAAGATTGCTTTGGAATTTTATTTACATTTTGCAATACATTACTTGAAATTTCAAGTACATAAAAAAAAAAAAAAAAAAACAATAATAATAAATGAAAACATCAAATTTTTTATCCAAATAACTGTCGGTAGAGGTCCGAATGTCCAGTATGAGATTTATAAAATATATAATGATGTACTTACCATAATTATTTTATTTTGCAACTCGTCATACGATTTAATATAATTATGGTCAATGTTATTAGTGATTTCAAACACATTGAAAAATACTAAATATCATTTAAGGCATTGCATAGACACTCGAGCACGGCTACCAAAAAACTATTGTAGATGTGTGTATTCGTATACGGATGAAAATTGATACAGGTATATCCAATTATAATCCATTGCACAAATGGTTACATTGATTTATTTGTACATTAATTTTTAACTATACTTACCACTTTACAATAATAAAATTGTTATGTTTAGATAAAAAAAAGAGAAAGATCTAGTCAAATGAAACTAGTTTATGATTTTTGAATACCTGTGTCAATATTTTAATTTTATCATTTGAATCTTGTCTCATTGAAATTTGGAAGTTACCTTTCAGGAAATTTACGGGACATAAAAATTATATGTTCAAAATATATTTATTGTTCTTGGAATATTGTCAGGACATTTGGTTGAAAACAGGACGATCTTTTACAGAAGGTTCAAGCCAGAATATTAAAAAAAATAAAAATTGAAAAAATATGTTCGTATTTTTCCCTAAGTCGGTCTGAACCTAAGCCGGTTAATCAGATCTGTGGCTATTTTGAAGTACTGACCTATAGCCCACATTGAGTGAAATTTGTGTATCATATCATAGTCGTAATAAATCTTGACGAAACGGTAAATGAGGCAAGTTGACAATGTTATTTACAATGATAATAATTAACGCAATTACGATCATTTGTATTAAAGCAACTATTAATCTATGCCATTTATCTCAATCTCAAATGATAATAGTAATAATTATAATAATAATATAATGATAATGATAATTATAATAATACTAGTAATAATAATAGATAATAATAATAATAATAATAACGGTAACCCAATAATGTTTTATGGGACGATGTTGATGTCACTGATCAAAGATACGTGCATAGGTACTACATCCACACTTTGGAGTACAACTGGTATACCTACACGAAATCTGTTGTTAACTTGAAGATAGTTTTATATTTTAGAGTGTAAAACATTTTTTCATTATGTAATAATTAATATTATGTAAGTATATGAGCAATACAGTAATAATATTCACAGTTCTCTGAAAATAACGCGTTTCTTTCCCGTGGTTTTATTCTTTTCCAAAACATTTATTAGCTTGTTAAATTATCGGTTTGGGCGAGTTTCTAACCGACAACTGCATCGTGCGGCAAGTTGTGTAGACTGATTTGATAGATTGGCTATACTCAGTGTATATCGTACACACGAATTAAATTTATAACGAAATAAACTATATTGTTAGATGAGTGTATTGAAGCTGGCCAATAAAGAAAATTAAATATAGTTTCTAAGAGCGATCGATCTCCGCGACGCCCGACGGTTGCAGTCTCACTGTTATCACATTGCTCCCTACAGACTGGTTTCCTACGTGCGACAACTTACTGCTCGGCGACGGTAATAATTTATCTAACGATGAAGTTTTTCATGATGAACGACCATTAAGAATTCTGTTGGAAAATTCATACGTTTTTAAATATGATGTAAATGTAATATATCTATATTATATAAACATTTACGATTCTCCTATCGTACATACAAGTGATGAAAACAAAAATAATTTTATTATACTAGCTGATTCGTCGTTTTGTCCACAAATAATTTTTATGAATTATAGCTGTATGGCGCTGCCCGTGAAAAATAACACGAGTAAAATATTTTCAAAATTTCAAGCTTTTTATGATTCCTTAATATTATTTATTGAACGAAAAAAATGTATTGCCTCCTCTAATATTAACCGATACAAGATTCTGAGTGAAACGAAGAAAATGTATTAGTTTTACAATGGTGTGTTTTTTTACGAATGTTTATAATTTTTTGGGTAATAACATTTGCCCAAAAGTTTCATTCAACATCCAGCAAATCTATAGTTTAGAAATTTTACCTTATAGGTACTTCAAAGAGGTCGTTTTCTCTATTCTCAATAGTTTTTCCTAGCGTATAAAAAAAAAACTTCTTGAAAATCGAGTAAAAACGGTAAAATTTACTGTACACGATTTTACATAAATCCATTTATTTAATTTGACCATAATTCTAAAAATAATAGTGATGTACACATGAAGTCTTGAAATTTTCACTAAATATCAAAATAACCCTTATAAGGACTTAACAAAAGTTATTATATAATTATTATATATTATAATAATTTTTTACATGTGTTTATAGTTGGGATTACAGCTAAATAACTGTTTTTACGTAAAGTAAGATTTATTTTGATTTTTATATTATAAAATTTGTAATTTTTGATTTTAAAATCTAAAATTTTTATACAAGCTTCTTGAACTTAAAAATTGAAAATTGCTTTAAGTGTTTATCATAAGCTGTTTTTGATTTTTTCGAAAACCTAACTAGTTGATACTATAATAAATTATTACTTGAGTTTCGCTGAGAATCATTTTTCGAAAACAATGATTTATCATTTATTTTAATTTTAAATAAAATCATATGACATGTTTTTTTCTTTCGTAGACAGCCCGTGGGTTGGTTAGCAGCAGCCAGCATTCCTCCATTCTTCACACTTTTCCGCTTTTCGTTTTAGTTCATAGTATGTCTTACATCCTAGGTCCTTGACTAATTGGCTTATGTATTCTAGTAATGGTCACTGGTCTTCCTCGGTTATTCTTCCCTTCTATGGATCCTTCTATTATTCTATCTAGTAGAGTGTTATGTCGCAGTGTGTGCCCTATAATTTTCGCTCTTCTGATCTTCAGAGCTTTTAAGAAGCTTCTCTCTTCTCCTTCTCTGCGCAAAACTTCATTATTTGATATGTGATCTATCCAACTTACTGTAAAGATTCTCCTATAACACCACAATTTAAATGCAAGTATGTTCTTTTCTTCAAATTTTCTTGTTGTCCACGTATCGCACTCTCGCTTACTTAAAGTGCCACGCCCCAGACGTAGGTCTTTAGTAGGTTTCCCTTACATTTAAGTCATATTTTTAGAAGTGAGTAAGCCTTTCTTTTTTTGGAATGCATATCGTGCTTGTCGTAATCTGTATCTTATTTCCTTGTCACATCCTCCATCTTTTGCTATAGTACTTCCCAAATACTTATACTCATCAACTACTTCTATTGTGTCTCCATATAATTTGGTATCTGGTTTAGCTGCTTCATTTCGACTACACAAGAGGATTTTAGTTTTTAATTAATTTATTTTCATATTATATTCCTTCCTGAATATGTTATTCATGATCGTTAGAGTGTTTTGTAAGTCTTTTTCACTATCCGTTATCAGTGCTATGTCATCCGCGAATCGTAGCATATCTACTACATTTTCCACTTGAATTTTTATCCTACTTGTATTTCTTCCCTCACTCGGTTAATTGCTCCTTGAATATAAAGGTTGAATATGACATGTATCGTTCTCTAATCGTAAAAGTAGATGTAGCGTATCTTTAAGTTCTTTTAATCCATTACTATTATATTGTCCAAGAAGCGAAGATTACCCCTTCAATACCTATGGTGTGAAGTATACCAAGTATATGTCCGGTATTTGTCTTTTATACTCGTACTGTTATTTTTCATTGTTTTATGTTTATAATAATTAATTGCGAGGAGAGTTGTTATTATTGTCCGCTTGTTATTTATGCTTGTTGTTTATTATCATTATTTTTATGAGCATTGAAGGTTGAAATATTTATACATTTTACATTAGCTTATTGTTTAATATTTTACTTTTTTCTACACGAAAAAAAATTATTAGATAATTTAAATCGAAACAGGTTACTCATTTTTAGCATACAAATATGATGGCACAATTTTCATTTATACTAATATAAAAATATTGTTGTTTGTAAAAATCATTATTTTTACATTGAATAGGTAGTAATTATTTATCAGATAAAATTAATTAATACATGTTAACGGAAAAATAGGGTTGCTACCTTTTTTGAAACCCCTTTAGGGGTAAATTATGGTAAAATCCAGGATATGAATATTTAGGTATATTCATTGGAACGATTGGGAATAAAAGTAAAGTTCATAACTTTCGAAATTCCGTGTATATCTATACAACGTAAAAACACATTTACGCACTTTTTATCCTCTTAGTGGAGTATTTGAGTAAAATCCTTTCTTATCATACTCCTACATCATTAGGGATATAGGTATACTAACAAAATGTCAAGTCTGTAGATCCAGTGGTTTAGTCTGAGCGTTGTCGAGTGAGTAAGTGTATAAGTTGTATTCCTTCATTTATGATTATTAATTAATTATTAATTTATTTCAAAATATTTTGAAATTATTAATTTATCGTTTTATTATGAACAAAACATGATCATTAGAACATTTTATAAAGGTTTAAATTCAATTATTTTTTAAAACATTTGCGAAATATTTTTACTACTTGAGTCGAATTTCAAGAATGAGGGTGAATTGTTTTTGGATAACAGTATTGTTGTTTTACGAATGATATTTTTTTATTGATTCCCATTTTCAAATGTATGCACCTATACCTATTAATCCTATAATATATTGGTTTTATTAATTATACACATCGATTCTTTACTGTTCAGACAAAAGTTTCTAAAAACGTGTGATAAAAAAAAAAAATAAAAAAAAAAAAAAAAAAAATAGAAACAATAATACTCACGTCCATATTTTCAATGTACATAATAGTGTATTTTCATTTTTTCAAGTGGTTAGTGGTTTCAAAAGAAAGAAGAGGGGCTAGATCTTCTACCCCCTTATTGATCCAACGTTTCAGATCGGATGTTTGTGGTTGAACGTCCAACGAAACAACCATAAAGCCTTTACGACGGTCGTGAAACTCGAAACTATATGACGTGTCTGGTGTCATACCTTAAATAGGCCTGAAATGCATAGACGTTTTATTCTCAAAAAGAACAGTGTCATCTATAAACTATATGTAGCAACCTGTCGAGTTGGTGCAGCTCAGTAGACATAAAACACTTTATAATATTTATTATTAAATATTTTTTAACAATTATGTAGCCTCAGATTCATTTTTTCCCCATGATTTCACTAGTTAAGATTTCTTTTTAGCAATGTTTACGGAATGGCTTTAGTTACAAATAAAATATTCTTTAATATTATAATTTAATATGATCTGCTTCAGAGTACCGCGTTCAGTCTACCAACTACGACGACTAAATAATTATTGCAAAAGCAAAAAATACTCGGAAACATATTATGGTATGAAATTCAATTAACGATAATAAACCATTATTCGTTTCGTATACTATTACACTGTAAAATATTATAATAATACATTTAATACGCGCCACACGGCAGCGCCGCTAACGATTTTCGTTGAAAAATAACTCTGTGGAAAACGCTCTAACTCGAATGAAATAAAATATTTTCGTTTTTAACGGTAGAGTCGTGATGTGATTTAATATTTTTAATAGTACAACAACAATACCTGTGCGTAGGTATATTGAATTTTATCCGGAAGTTCGGCGTGTTTCGCGTGCATTGTTGAAAACGACGGTTTTCCCGCTTTTTACGACTTTGGTGTACGGCTGGCGATCGATACAATATTTTGACTTTCGAACAATGAATTCTTGCGTTTTCGTCCTACGGAGTGTGTGAATATCACACGGGGTGTTTAATTATTATGGTCGGTATATCGGCTGTAATGTGTTTTAGAGAGTGACGGTGGGCGGCACTGTAATACGTATATTATTACACCGCGTACATTATACATATATATATACAATATTATATACGTCGATTAATTGATTACAGCAGGAGCTATGCGCTCAATTTAACACAATGCGCGGCGTTCGCGTCAGGACAATAATTATTATTAGCGAATTGTACGCGCGAGGGTTCGGTATCGAATGTACGAAACAATAGTGGATTTTTCTACAAATCATCGCTTATACGAGACGACGAAGAATCCACAATCGATGTGCTCTGTTTATCGCACACATCCGTGCTGTTGCCGCCTGCACTCCGTTTTTTTTTAGTAAAAAATGATTAAAAATCACGAAATTCATGAAAATTTAAAGTCAAACATTCGAAATGTTCAGGAAAATAAACTTAATAAAATGGCTATCATACAATTGTATGAAAAAATAAAATGAAGTATTAATTTTTTTTAATTTTTCACTAAAAAATCTATGCATGTGCTGGGTAAAACATTAAAAACCGTTTTTGTGAAAACGTAGTCTTTGGTTCTTTGTCAGTTATATTTATGTATACATACATACATAAAAACAGAATTCGATCGCCTTACTCAAAACAAGAATGGTTTTCAATGGATAAATTGCCGAGGGACACTTTATATAGAGCGGAATTTCTAATATCTAAGTCTACGTTTTACATCGACTGGTACGTACGTATCCTACTACACACGAGATCAGGTATCACGGTCTGGACGCCGCAGCGTATTCGCTGTGCATTGACGTAAGCGGAAAATCGGTGGCCGCAATATATAAACACGGTCAATTAATGAACGGGTGGTGAACACGTCGTATGTACCCGAAACGTTTCTGACCAGGTCAAACTTTATCGCAGATGTACCTACAACAAACGCGTACGAAACATTCTGTGATTGACTGTCCGCGTGGGTGTACGCTGTTCGACGCCGTGAAACGCATCAGCTGCAAGAGTGACCGTGCGCGGAAAATTGCGAACAATCGATTTTCACGGATACTACGCAGAGATCGATTTAAGATATTTCGACGGGGGAGCGTATACAATTGTATAATACATGGATTAAAATTAATAATAGATTAATATCATTTTAGATTCCGAGTGAAACGAAGAATGTATTGGTTTTACAATGATGTGTGTTGTTTTTTCACTATATATTAAAATCATACTACACGTATCGTTCACTAATAGTAAAAGTAGCTCATCTAAAGTTCTTTACATCCATCACTAATATCTCATCCGAGAAGCGAAGGAGACCCATGATGGTGCGAGCAAAGTTTATGTTCTGCTTTTAATAAACAATTTAAGTATAATAAGCTTAATATAATATTATTTAAATATCACAGCATAATAATATATCATAGGTAAGTTATTGTAGACATTGCGAACAAAGTTTTAAAAAAAAATTAATATTAATTGATTCTCATACTATATAAGTCTAATTGAAGTTTTCGTTGACGTTTTTTCAACAAACACGCCTAAGTCTTGGCGTGAGAATTAACAGAGGGGTGCTCTACCCCTGGACCCACCACCGATTTCACACACGCAGAGTCTTGCGGTGACTCCGTGAATTCCTCTCATTTCTATGCGTTCTCTGTCCGAGATTCTAATTGCGTCCATATAGTCCGTGTACGATACCTCCTGTCGCGACTGCAGTTAGTGCGATTCCGTGCGGAGAAAATAAAATATTTTACCTCGCTCTATACACGAGCTGTCCGTCGCGTCCCCCACGGCCATAATTTACCGTCGGATCGACGCGAAATTATACGCCCGCGCTCGTGGGGGACCACCCCAAAAGTCTGCTCGGCGCCGCCGCCTCTCCTCGCGAGTATATCATCATGCAAAGTACACGCGAGAGTAGGTTTCCGTACCGCCGCTTTCGCGCGTAGTGAATGTCATTGTTACGTATTTATATAATAACATATTATAGGTGTGTGTAAGTGTGTTTCCGTGCGGGACTCGCGATGATCCGTTGCCGTAATGCGAAAGGCAAAGCGGTCGTTTTATATACGCGGTTAACGCAACTACAGGGGTAACGGTTCTCGCCATTTTCAAAAGTTATTAGAAATAAACGTTGAGAATTTTGTTTTCTTTTTTCCCAAATAGTATACTGTGTATATGATTTAACAAAGGTCGTTGGACTGCTGTTTTTAGTTCATAAGTATACAAGCAAGTTTGCCAAACAGGTTTCCATACTTGTCGGAAATTGAAAAAAGCTTTTTTTTTGTATCTTGATTTTTTCAAAGTGCGTATAACACTGACTTATTATAGGAAAAATAAAGTGCTGGACCAGTTTTCAATCTTAAATCATTAAAACAAAAAATGTCTAGGCAATTATAAATCTGGAAACATAAAGAGAAGTTTGTTGGACCGGTTTTTGAACTTGTTGGAATATACAATATATATTTATTTCTATGTCGATTCAAAAAGTTTTCTATATCATTTATACTTAATTCACTTTTGATATTTAAAAAAAATCCAGTTATTGTCCAACAAATGTAACAACATAAAAATGTAACATGTTTATTTCCGGATGTGTAAAATTAATTTTTATTCGATATGTAGGGCTCGTTGTGAAGTAGGCACTTCAAAGTTAAAACTTTTTTGACTTTTGAATCATATTCCGACAAATTCCAAAAGCGTCAAATTTTCATCGTTGAACATTAATGAATGAGTTTTAGAGATATTTTTTCAATGCTGAGATTAAACTTCACACAAAAACCTTAACACGCAAATAACTTTGTAAGCTTTTTTCATCAAATTTCAATAATTATCTACCCATGTCCGATAAGAGCGTACAGGATTTGTTCGAACATTTTCGATTGGTTATGCCAGATTGGCGTACTTTTAAAAGTGTGTACGGCAAACTGAACCGTGTTTCACACAACAATCACGCGTGCTAGTTTAGGATAACCCAATATAACCTAACTTACTAGGACCCCGTTGGTTTAAACTACAACCGAGAACGCGCCAGCGTGGCTGTGATTTTTCACTGAAGCATGTTAAGTATGACTATATAATATGTTTCCAGAATATTTACACACGTAGTTTGACATGTTGTACACTGGTTGGGATGGGTAAATGCGTGTTGATTCGGAATGATAAGCGTAGTCCCTTCGAAAACGTATCGAGTAATTTGAATAGTAAATCCTTCACCGTGTTATTGACACAGTTTAATGTTGTTGAATTATCGAAAACTGATATTACGAATAATTTTCAATATGCCAAGAATTCGATTATAAAAAAAAATATATAATGAAATAATACGGTTTATAATGGTATAGTTTTCAGTTGACGAATCCGGTCTCTAAACCGTGTCGTATAAAAGAGGCAGAGAAAAAAATGCACGTTTCGTCGAAGAAAAAGGTTCGGTGAAAATCGTACTCGGTGCGTATGTTTTTTTCGTGATATAAGACGATGTAATATGGGGTACAAGAAGGTATTCTCCCACTGGCGCGTCTACTGATTTCAAACTCGAAAAACTAAAATCGTGTCTATAATAGTATACGCTGCGGCCAGAAGGTATATTATACTCGTAATGTTATGTATGCACGACCAGTCGGTGTACGTATACATTTCACGTAACAACAGACATCACAAGACGTGTAATCTAGAAAATACGTATAGACGGGTGATTTCTATTCGGTTTCGCGCAGCAGGAACGTCCGACACTCCGGCACTGACGGTGATACGTTGCAGAGAACGCGGCCCGCGTCTTCGTGTTTAGGTGCGTACCTGCTGCCGATAAGTATACCCAAGTCAGGGCCGCGGGAGACGGACTCGCGTGGGTACCCGCGTTTAGTGGCTATTATTATCCGACAGCCACGACGGTACACTAGATCTGATCGCCGCGGTCAGACGATAATCGTTGCACCGTGGTCGTCATCGCCGCCGCCGCGTCGTATCGTCGTCATCGGTCGCGCGCGCTTTCTCTTCGCTGCGTCACACAACCGGACACGCGATGATGGTACACATACGTACGTATAATAATAACATTCGACTTTCTAACCGGGTGACGTAACTTGTTGTTTTTCGTTTTATTATTATTATTATTATGTATGGTATGCTTTCTCGTTCTCGTAGCTCACGGCTGCGCGCGGTCGTGTATTTCGGTTCAGGAAAACGAATATCATCCGATTCGTCTATTATTCATGCACTCACACACACACACACACTCGTGATATCGTTATCCCGCTGGGTAGTCGCTTGCGTATGCGCACACATTGCGGTTGGCGTATTTTTAGATTTTGCGGGAAGCTATTTCGCGTGCCTTACCTATTTCACGACGATGCACGTTTGACGACCACCTGCAGCCCCCATCGGTCACCGACAAACCTGCTCTTGTCGACGTGATAGTATGATTGTTTCGAGTTTGAGTAATCCAGCCCCCTGAACACGTGTATGTCTGAAGTGTCAGTATTGAACATCGTCGAGGTATCTGTTATGTGATACCGTAGTGGTAGTTTTTACGTCTTGTAAATCTCAATTATTGTTCAAAAACCGTATTCAAAATACAGCGAATAAATGATAACGTTAACATGGTCGTTTTATTGAGTTCAACTTACTGGAAAAAACGGTAACAACGTTTTTTTTTTACCGTTTAATGTTTTAAAATAATAATTTATAAATGTATTTATTCAAGGTTCCCAGATATTGAAATCATCAATCTGGGAAATATGGAATAACCTTTATTTTGTTCAATATATTCAAACAACTTAAGTAAATATATTTTTACACAAAGATTTATCTTATGTACATCAACTAACTCATTATTTTATCACATTATTTTCATTTAATGTTTTTTTTTTTTTTTTAAGTATCGTGTTTATTTTAAATTTTATTATAGATTTCACTACAAGTTCTTTGAAATTTCACTAAAATTTAAAGGATAACGAAGCGAGACAATTATTCGTCAAACTAAAACTGCAGTTCGTATTTGCTCAAATATTTTTTCTGTTGATTAAATCACCTAGAGCGTTTGTACTACCGACAAAGTTCCACAATCCGTCGTTTTGTGGGTTTTTTCTATGCGAACTAATCAAGTCAGATTTCCACTGAAAACCCTCGAATTGCGAAGAAATCTGTATTATTTAAATTTATATAATTATCATCTTTTGTAGACGTTGATGAAGTGACACTGAAAGATTTAATATATGTTACTCAGTATTGTATACCATGTACAAAAACGTAGAAATTGCATTATTAATAAATAATAATAATCAATGCTTATTTATTATTTTTTCCGATAAGTTTTCATTAAGTGTTCATCCTTTTCATCGTTTCATGTATAGCGTTAATATAGTCATCAAAAAATATTGAAGTTGATTATTGATTATGTTTCCTTTTAAAATGGGGCTTAATATTAAACTTCGAAAAGAGTACAGAGCACGTCATATATTTTGATAAAATTTAAATATTATTATTAGTTTTAGAAATATTTGAATTTTGATATTTCTACGTCAGAATCTGTGCAGCTGATTATGAAAACCGAAGGCTGTCTGGTAAATTGACAGTTTATTCGATATTTATTGCTGAAGTTTTCGGAAATACTTTCAGTATATAACATCATTCTTCATAATTCCTAAATTGTAATTTTGATCTTTATACACACATATATATATAAATAGGTATGTCGTATATTTGACGTAAGTTATACATAGATAAAAAAAACACATAAATCTCTCGTTTGAGTGCTATTTACTTATTAACTATACGTCTATACTTGAACGTATCGAATGACAGGGGTTGATTGGCAATTTTTTCGGCTTCAGAAACATGAATAAAACCGGCCCATAGACCACTAATGTAATTTTTTGTTTATTCTCGAAAAATACATTTTAAAGTTTTTAACACACACACACCGAAATTGGTTCCTGAATTTTCAACTTAAAAATGTGTTTAGTACCACCCCATTTAAAAATATATTTAATTATAATTCTAATCATAATAACAGTAATATTTTTGGGTTATAGTCATAAAAGATTAACCCTTTTCAATTTGGACTTGAAGTTTGAATTTATTAAATTTTGGATATTTTCAGAGAATATACTAAAGCGTTTTGTTTACCAATAAAAATTCTAATGTGTTATTTTCTTATTTATTATAATATGATAATAAATTTCTTTCTTCGTTATTATAATATTACTTTTGCGAAGAAACATAATGTCACTACGAATATCCGTTAAAAATGTTTTTTGAATGTCGTTACGGTAAAAATGTATGGGTAATTTAATAATATCTGAACACATATAAATGTCAAGTACAAGTTATAAATTATAAGTGAAAAGAATTAAAAATTAACTCTGATAGCACGCAATTAAGCCTTTCTATGCAATTAAACATTAAAAAAGTAAGCAGATTATTCACACTCTCGAAAACAAGTTGGAACGATTCCATTGGGTGCCGGTTAAATAGAGCCGAAACGAAACGAAAAATAAAAAGGAAAAAAGACTATGTGCCTCACGATAAAGTCTCTCGACACCTTTCACATCATAAACGATGCACATAAATATAGTCTGAGTTATATTATAAAATATATATTAATTTATCTACATGTTATACTGTAAAAATAATTAAAGATAAAAATAAAAACTACAACTAAAATATATTAGCTAATATTTTTTGTTTGTGTGAGCGAGATTAGAGAAATCACATTTGAATATGGCTTTGTAGCACACTAGATTCTTAACAAGAATAAACTCGATTACTTTAAAATATTCAAATAGCAAAAATAAGAAGTGGAGTTATGTTTTATATCATGAACGAAACCGAGGAAATTAAATTCCAAAACTTCGAGAAATTCAAACAACGGATTGTTTAATATTGGTAGTTGGAAACAATGATATTGGGTGTATAACAACCCCTTTTACACTTAAAAATAGTTACATGTCACTTTATCTGAGTGACAGTCCACCCTCAGATATTTTAAATTAAACTCGTTATGCTGTCGTTTGTCAATTATTAATGTAATTCACGAACACAAATCAACGAGTGATGGACCCTATTATATTGTTATATAATTTATATTCACAGAAAAAGTTGAGGGATGCGATCAAACAAAGACGAGTCAAATTAGACTTTAGAAAAAGAAACAGTCAGTCACAAAAGTGAAGAAGTTTCATATAGATTATAGAAAATTATACTGTAAGAGCGATGTTTTTCAATCTCTTAATTCTATGATCCCTTGACAATTTTCAATATTTCCCTTAAAAAAAAAAACAAAAAACAAATAAATAAATAGAAAACTGAAAAATTAATGAAAGGATTTTTCTGTTTTTATCGATAGCAATATTAATATTAACAATCTTACATTAGTATTTAAAGCATGCATCATGAAATAATACAAAGAAATTAATATGAAATTTGAGTATATACTTTTCTTTTGATAGTTTTTGTCATGTTTAACTCAATTTTTAGGTAAGAGCACCTCGAGTCAGATTCGATACCTAATTGATTTTTGTATTTTTTTTTCTTTTGAAAACTGTAAAAGATATCTGAAGGCTTCACTTGAAATCTTAGAATAAATGTATAGGTATTTTATCCAAAAATCTTTAAATGTTAATTTTAACAATTTTTGATAATATAGTAGTAACCGGTCATTATTAATTTTTCGTTTTCGTATTCCGTTCAAGAAAAAAAATGTATTTTTTTTAATTACTCCGTTACGACTGCTTGCACCTACTCAGCGATGTGTTGGAGCCTCCAGGGGCGCTCCCTAACAGGTTACGAATCATTGAGCTGAAGTAATTTTGAAACAAATATCGTATAATATTATTGTTTTTTTCCGACAGGCCTGACAATAGTACTCATCTGGTATGTTCTGATATTTGACCGGCCAGAGTGAAACCATCACCTACAATGAAATCCCGTACGACATATTGTAATTACAGACGAATGTAATTAAAGTCCGCACTGCAGAAATGATTGTGATTGTGCAGCGTATTCAATACCGAGCTTTTTATTTGTGTTAAAAGTAAGTGTTGATCGCGGCGTTTTTATGCTAACGTTTCGAGACCAAGTGAAGTGAGCAGAGTAAGGAATTGCGTACGTCGTGAGGAACGAGTTTTTCCAGGAGCGCGAAATCGCAATCAAAGAAACCGGAGATACTTTAGATGAATTTTTACGAGAATAATCT
Source organism: Therioaphis trifolii (assembly GCA_027580255.1). NCBI lineage: Eukaryota > Metazoa > Arthropoda > Insecta > Hemiptera > Aphididae > Therioaphis > Therioaphis trifolii. The sequence goes on from CM050408.1 coordinate 29,260,528, forward strand.
TTTTGCAGTAACGTTCCGACATCAATGAACGGTGGACAGACGTAATACAATAAGAGTGTCTTTATCAGAGAAATCATAACGATCTCTGTCCACAAACGTAACGTATTATTCGAGCACTCACATCGAGTGGTCTTTATCCGACCGTTGAATTAAGATTTAAGAGTTCTTTCGACGGCCACCGACGTTTAAACGTCCGATCCTATATTTGGCAAAAATGGTAATGCGATATATCGCTCGATAAATTTCGCCATGATCAAATACGATTCGAATCTCGACTACTCGCACGGCGCTGTTGTCCGTTGAGCCCGTTTGATCCCGTCTAATGCAGCTAATACGATTCGCGCGCGGGCCATGTTATGGATGTTTGTGTACCTACGCGGCTACGCAATCGTGTAATATGATCAGGTCGGTGCAGCGATACGTGATTGTGAACGTGCCTTTCTGCATTTTCCACAAACAACGTTTTACACGTACTTTTTTTCACTCGCCACGTTACCGTATTGAGCGATTGAATGGTCCCAAAATTAGATTAGATATCGACAGTAATAATAATACGCTCCGCAGTCCGTATTCAAAGTTGTCTTTATTATTTTTTCTGAATTTCACAAGTCATGGAAAACCGCCGGCTCGAATAGTTTTACACTTTTACTCGTATACCGAAGAGCAGTGTTCGTATTCTTCTTTTTAATTTATTTGAATTTTAATAAGAAAATAATTTATTCGGAAAAAGGTGGAGATTTTTATAATGTTCTCTTAAATATTTTAAAATATTCTCATATTTATAGTATGTGCGAGTTTTTAATTTGCGCTTCAATTTTTATCTACGATACAATGTTTTATTTTTTTAAACCATAAAATCAAGTAACATTCATTAACTAAACTTTTATTATAATTAATAATATATAAAATATGTAATATTAAATAGACAATTAGAAACGGAGGAAAATCCTAAAAAAGGATTACATTTTTTAGGCAATATTGATATCTCTAGATTATTACTTGATACCTACACTTATCACCTACATGGGCTACGTTTTCGTACTATTCTTCGTAGAACTACGAATTAAATTAAAAATACATATATAAATTAATGGATTTTTACTTAAACTTTTATTATCGTGCTCGTTATTATCTGTAATCATCGTATCAAAATAATTATTTATATTTTAATATTAATTTATTTAATATTTAGTCTTATATTATCATGATTTGTTATCCATTGTTTAGTTTTATAACGTTTTGTTTGAAAATATGTTGTATTTGTTTATTTGTCGCGATATATATTGATTGCTTTTATTTATCAACACTTATGTCGGAAAACATAGCCAAAACATTAGTCCCTCTTCACCTAAACCTAAAACGACGTCCATGTGCGTAAGTGATATTCGAATGAAATTTTCGATGCACACAATCAGGAGCTGACTGGCTGAGGTGCAAGGATGCTGTAGTAACCCATATTTGCTTTATACTTTTCTCTCATAAAAACTCCTACAAAATGATTTTCTAATAGATATATCGTTCGTTGTGTTCGAAGCATAGTTTAGTGACCCCCTGGTTCTGTTATGCACGTTTTTTTTTTCAAAAAGGTGAAGTTTTAAATTTGAAAAATTCCCATAAAATTATGAGTGTATACCTTTGATGAATATTTCACCTCGTGTCATTTTATCCCAGTTAGCCTCTCCTCACAATAACTAATACCTATAACCTTTTCAGTACACTTTCGAACACTTTACAAGATTTTATATCTGTACCGGAAACCCTTGATATTTTTATATCTTTTTCTTAAAATTGTTTTTCGGGTAATTGGCTCGCGCAATATAGGTAGAATATTATTATACCTGTCTCTATACAATTATTATATACTTATATATTGTACATTGTTGTTCGGTCTGGATAACACACTGGAAAAGACATCACGTTAAATTGAATATTATAATGTCCGCTCGATCGGTCATCAATTGTTCTCTTTCATTTTGATCTTCGTGCAATGAAATTATTTCGTTGTATTATTGCATTACGTTACACGTGCGTGTATAAATGTATAGTACATATTGGGCCTGTATGCACTGTATATACATTTGATTGATATATTTTTATTTCATCTGTTTTTTTAAATTGTACTGTACGTAGGTACGCTTTATCGACAAAGAACAAATTCGATTTCACAATGTTATTCACGAGGAAACACTGTATTAATACACACATACACACACACACACACACACACACACACACACACACACACACACACACACACACACACACACACACACACACACATATGAATGGATGAGCGATTGCACAAATCATAATTTGTGAGGTTGTTTTTAAACGTATAAGCGCACCGTTAGAAACAAAAGTGGATATCAAAAGTTAAGTGTACAATGTAAAGCTTTTCTGTAAATGTTGAAAAGTTTTAAGTTTGGTACGTACGGCTGTTTCTATTACGTTTGTTGATGAATAGGTGCTTAATGTGCTTGTTTACTTTGAACATTTTTTTCGTATTTTATATAGGGTTAGATTGTATGGTGTATAATATATATGGTAGAAATACTAACACATACACATGCGCGCGCGCACACACACACACAGTACAGTGTGGTATATACAATAAATAGACAAAATAAAAACGGTAAAATAATATGTATATATATATTATGTATACATAAAACATTTTTTTTATTACAACAGTCTTCTTACAAAAGTTTTCAATTTAAAAAAAATTGGCAGACTATAGAGTAGTCCAATTACGACTATAAAGATGAACAGGTATAGATGCTAATTATTACTTTCTCTTGGATTCGAGAAGTACGGGATTGTGTGTTCGGATCAAATAAATATAAATGTATTATATACCGTTCATAAAAAAAAAAGAAAAGATTCCTTATGGAGGTTTTAATTTTTCCTGGCGAACCCCCCCGTAATAAAAACAATTATAATAATAATAATAATATTAATGTAATAATAAGAAAAATAATGTTTTCGGAGTACCCTAATCAAGCAAGCACTTCCGTTTTGATATCGTCCTAAACGCACGGTATAGTTTAATTGTCACGTACGACCCGTGTACGCCACGACGTCACAGTAATACAGTTTAAGTCAAGTAACATTGTTTTTTTGAGTGTGTATTATAAATATTGTATTTAACCGGGCGTACACGCGGACGGCGGCGGCCCAGTCCGTGTTTACAATTCGTCGTGCTTGGGACCGGTGAACTCGTCGTGCGATATGAACCCGTTTTTATCCTTGTCCTCGTGCTGGAATATCTCCTCCACCAGTTTCTCGTGGTCAGACATCATTTGCTTGATGTCTTCGCCACCCTCCGAGCCCTCGGCCGCGGCCATCTGTTTCTTTAGGTACTCGCTGACCTCGTCCCTGGACAGTTGCTTGTCTTGGTCCTGATCGATTTCCTTGAACACGTTCGTGGTGGGCGCTTGGTCACCGACGTTCAACAGCTCGACGTCAAAGATCAGAGTGGCTCCTGTTGTGCAGAGAAAACATCAATAAAGTAACGTGAATGATGAAAAAATAAATAAATAATAATTATTATTATTATTATCAGTTCTGCAGAGTTAGTTCTTAGCAGTACATAGTCAGAGAAGTATTTTGTCATTTGGGCAAGAGAAAAATGACCCCCCCCCCTCGCTCACAAATCAAATTTTTCCAGTAAAAAAAAAAAAACAAATTTCTGTGAAACAAATGAGTCCTTCACAACACTCAGAATTTAGAAAACATGGTATAAAAAAATACATACGAGTACACTGATACACATACGTTTGTGTGAAATCCATTTATTATAAAGCGTACAAAATGAATATACTGATTAGTATAAAATATTGTAGGTACGCATGCAATTATAAAACTGATGTATGATGATTAAATTTGAATGGAGGACATTGAAATTAAATTAAAAATGTTTGCGTCTAGCTTTTTCATTGGGAAATGCATTAATGATATCAATTTAATTTTTTTTTTAAATGTGACTCTATACCTAGTTCAGTCAACCTAAGCGTTTAGTTTTTCACTAATAGTTCTTTATACGAAATAAGAATTAATATTTTTATAAATTGAAAACATTTTTATGCAGAGTAGTTAGAAATAGGGTAGAAAAGAAATATTCTGAACGCAATTTCTTCATATCTATCTGTTATGATGGGCGTTAAAAAATAGTCATATACGGCCATTCTTATTATAATTGAATCAAAACTTTAAGTCATGTGCTTTTTTATTTTAAGCATTTCGTAAAATGTCGAAGCGAACCATGGACCGACATATTTTAATATACATAAGGCTCTGTAGTGAGATGATTGATCGTGATGGAAAATAATATAGGCTCATCACACAATCAATGCAAACCTATATTATATGAGTATGCGCATATAATATATTACATCGTGGTTAACTCACCTCCAGGAATAACGTTCCCTGCTCCACGGTCACCGTAAGCAAGATCGGACGGTATGGTCAGCCTCCTTTTCTCTCCGACGCACATTTTCGTCAATCCCAAATCCCATCCTTTGATCACCTGTCCCACTCCAAGCTGGAATGTGAACGGTTGGTCTCGGTCATGGCTGGAAAAAAAAGATCGTAAAATGAATAAAAGTAAAAAAAAAATAAATAAAAAAAAAAAAACGTAAAATAACGATACTAAAAAAAAATATGACGTCTAACTGCAATACATAATATACGGGTGAAACTTTTTTCCAGGTAAATATAAAAACCCGCAACATCACACGGAGAAAATAACTCGCGCAAGTCTATACTCTAGTGCGCACTTCCTACACGTCGGCCGCGCGGCCAGCCCATAAAGAATTCATCGGGGAGGAAAAACACTGATGTCCTACGGGACCCTTTGACTCGGGCGAGCGAGCGCGGATATAATTAGTATGGGGACAATGCGGCCGCGGCGCTGCTTTAACCACGCGCGCGGCGAAACTTTGGTCATTGTGAAGTTTTTTCTTTGTTTTTCATTTTACGCGGAAACTTTTAACGCGTGGACACCAAGAAACACGCGTTCGCCCGGTAAAATAAAACGAAATTAATTTTTCCTAAAGTAACCGCAAACCTAGTAAATATATATATAAACATATTATACTTAATATAATAAACGTATAGGGTCTCAGAATGTATACGAAGGTACCAAAATTTACCACAGTGCGCATGCTTTCACACACGCACACGCAGACGTATATACACATGGCAGTATGGCACATGCTCACACAACGCACGCACGCGAAACGAATACAAATGGACCGTATTAATATTAATCACTTCGCGAACTCGGGCTCGTTGATGGACAAACTCGCGAGTGCGTTATTCGGGGAGCGGTATCAGTGTCAATGACATACACACAAATATATACGTGTAAGAGGCACACACTGCCGCATGGAAACAATTATTAGATTTATGTGTGTGTGTGCGTGTACACGTAAAGCGCATTTGTATTCCGCCTGAGGAAGAATAATGTACTTACACAGTACACACAAACACACATACACTCACATACATAGGGCGTAAAGAACAAAAAAAAACCTTTTTTCGTAGGGATTTTCGCGCTGTTTAATTGAACGGACGGGTCGCACCGGTCCGGAAACTGCGACGGAACTTTTCACGCATCGTATATATATATGTATATATATATATATATATATATATATATATATATATATATATATATATATATATATATGTATAGTACGTTCCGAAAACTATTTTCTGCGGGTGACGACGACGACGACGACGGTGCGGCGGTAACAATTAAATTGTCACTGCTGACTTTGATTAAAACACGACGGCGACAGACGCGTATTAAAGTTTAAATACATTATTAACGCGTTATCGTGTTAACCCGCGTGTTACGGATTTATATTATAGTTAACGTGACATCGTACACATATTACACGCATACTTATACTGCACGCTATATATCCCCGTATAGAACACTACGCGCGGATTTGAAAAACTGTCCGTGGAAGCCGGCACACGTTTTTATCCGCGAAAAACACGGAGGTTTTATAAGTACGGGGGGTACGGGGAGAGGGGGTACTCGCGCACCGCACGTATTTTACAACCGCCCGAGATCCTCTCGTCTCGCCGCACGCTTTAATAATATCATAAAATATACATCATCTGTGCTCGCACGTGTTCGTCCCCGTGCCTGCGACCCTTTTACAGCGGCAAATCGCTACTATAACGGGTAGTTGCAGATTTTTGTCCAACACACACTCACGCGTGCACACACGTACACTGTTAAGACGCCGTTAAGACTTTCTTGATGCACGGAAATCTCGTGGAGCGATTCGCGTGTACACGACTTAACGCCGCCTTTTTTCCGGCCACTATTGTACGTCATAATACATTTCTACACGTGCGGGTTTATCGGCCGGCCATCGTCTTATCTACGCGGCCGCAGACGATAACCTTAACCGAACTATACCGCGGACGGCTTCACTGATGCGCACAACACAACGGCATATAGGGTGTTCTAAGGCTTTCGTCAATAAACCTTCCCATAAGCTTATATCGTCCCATTGACCATGCGTATATATGTTCATATTATATGCGTGTGCTATGAAGATATTATATAATCGACCGAATAGACAAACATAATTTAGTATTATTTGTATAATAGTATACATACGTTTGAACACACCGTACATATAACATCATGTATTACGGTTATACTTCACGAAGCTCTGTGTCAATCAATAAAGTCGTATTCGTTTATTACGTCGTCATCGAAACCCGTGAGAATTTTCGTAATACTTTCCAAGTCGATTTGATCGTATACCTAGTGAATGTACGGATACGGTCTCCCTCTTTTCATGTTATAAATCATTCACAACACGGAAATTTCCAATAAAAATAAGTCATGTTTTTTTCCCATTCGTGTGATCCATGCTTTACTTAAAATAGTTTTGTTTAAGATGATTTTGGCAGTTGATTTATAATTATTAAGAAAAACACTCTACGTGATCTGTATATTTCAATATTACATATTATGCGTGCCGTTGGTCACTGTATTACGTAGAGCTATAAACAGTAATGCGTTCTATAAAATGAAAAAATGTTTTCGTTTTATCAGTAGAAATATTGCGCGAAAAATATTTAAAAGTGCGTTAAAAGTTTGTCAATAATGCGTTTACAGAAATCTATTGTAAATATAAAAAGTTGAATCGTTATAATATCACTATATGACTAAACAATTCAATTTATGATTTTTAAAAATATTTGATTTAATAACTTTAATGCTTAAACTTTCGAATATTTTGAGAATTACAAGATCACTTGTATTTGAGAAAAATAACAGTAAATCGTAAAAAATATTAAAAAAACTTAAATTAATACATTCTTCAAATAAAAAATAAAAAAAAATGTTTGATTTTTTGCTTTAACGGGAGTATTTTATTTTTTGTTATATTTTTTTACATTATTGAAGTTTTGCAATAATTTACATTTAATTTATTTCAAATAATTACAAAATTGTTTGGAGCCAAAAAATTGATAAAAAGTTAATATTTTATTACATTTTAGACGTCGTTCTTTGAGTTATGTAAATAAAGATATTCAAAATAACAATATTTTATCAAATAAGTCTACGATTAAGTATATGATAGCAAAATATGAATTAAATATTTTGAAATATAGTAAGTCAGTCAGTAGGTGTTAAAAATATATTTATTTGAAATTCCATAAAGAAGAAACTAAATATAAAATGTTAGCTCTTTAACACATATGAATCAAATTTTGTTTGAGAAAGCCATGAGGTAACACTCACAAACAAAAAATAATAATAATAATAATAATAATAATAAAATAAAAATATTCGAACGTCATGAATTCAAAGCCTTAATAATTATTGTTCCGTTGTCCGTTTTAAAGATAATAAATTAACAACTCCACCACTGATAGCGTCTAAAAGGCCGCTTTTATAACTTTTTTCTTTCTTTAAAATTCTATTGAATGTATTATTGTATGTTGACGTTTCAAACCCCCGTTTAAAAAAGAAAATACTCAATAATTTTCTGAGAGAAGTGCCAGACAACGTTTAAAATACCCGTTGTTGGCGTCGCGTTTGTATTATTATGACTATTATTTCTTTTCACCTCATTAAGAAGGGTGTGAATACGACGACGTGTACGGTGTACCTATATATATATATATATATATTGTAAGCAGTAATTATAGACACAGACCTACCCTGGGCGTTATAATTGAAAATATTTTTTTTTGTTTTATTTGTTTGCATAAATACTCTTTGTTTTCACCCTTTATATTCAAAGTGTTAACAATAAAAAAAAACTTGTTCAACATCACACCTTTTGTGGGAATATAAATGATGACCAACTCTTTATTACATGCAATTTCCCGTTGAAACGTACACCAATAATAATATTTCATGGTCTATTGCTTTATTGTTCTGAAATGCGCGAAAGGTTGTGAATTCGAATTTACCTACAGCATGATGAGTGTGCTTGAAATACTCTTAAAAATTAATCCCAAAGATCTAACTGATCTGAGAGATCATTGATGAATGATATCATGAAAAAATGATGTATAACATACATAAACACGATACATAAAAGATTATTCGAAATAATCCATCTGGTATTAAATGATAATAATATATTTGGTTTTAGAGTGTAAAGTAATTATTTATAAAGTGGATGTAAGGAACATAATACATTGAAGTTTATTTTCACGTACTTTAAAAGTGTGCTCTATTGTGTATGACTTTCCATAGTTAGCCAAATATTATTAATAGTTAGACTGTTATGCTTTGTTCCATTCTTGTTCTAGCAAACGTTCGTTTGACGTTCAGTAACACAGGAACAAAATCAAAAGTAGTACGAATTAAAGTTGAATTTTCTCATTATCAATATTAGTACATGGATAATTAAAAAACACATTCAAAAATTTTACAAATAAAATAAATTATGATATGATAGTTAAAAATCGAATGAATCATTTTTAATAATCTTGTACACTATTAAGACCTAATTGCGATGTTTAATAATTGTTTACATTATATTAGTGACTATCAAAATAAATTAATTCGTTAACTATAGTTATTACTCAATAGTAATTGCCAGTTGGGATATAGACTATAGTTTAGCATTGAATTATTGCAAATAATTGTTGTAAGAATGTTGTATATACAAATATATTGATCATTCCGATAAGTATTGTAAATCGAATAAAATCAATTATTGTTTTATTATTAAAACACCTACAGACGCTGATGCAGCCTTCGCCCTCAAAACATTTAGAGCTGCTGTAGGCAGTGAAATTTAACTAATTATTCGAAATGTATTAAATGTCTGATAAATATTAAATTTACTCGTTTCGAAATATACACTAAATTTTATATTTTTACCATCGTAGTTTACTTTAACGGGTTAAACATAAAATCGTGTACATTTACATTTTAATTAAAATAAATACGATTTACAAGTATGTGCGTAAATAGTTAACATAAACGAGTCAATACACAGTAAAGGTACACGTTTAAATTATATTAATTTTTTAATTATTACAGAATGTAATTCTATGTAAGAGAAAATTAAATTCTTAACAAACAACTTTACAACGATAATTTAACCTTTCGTAACTTTCGTAATTATGAGAAAGAAATAGATTACGTTCACGAAAAATTACTTTTTCAAATAAGAACAAGAAGTCATTAATGAAAAAAAACCCGATAATTTCAGAACAGAATTTTGTTTGGAAATTATGTCTTTAAAATAACAGTATTTTCTTGCTCTTAGTGATATTACAAATAATTTATCAAGTAATTGTGCTAAAACCCAATTTCATTTAATATCTACACAGATCACTGTGAATTATTATTCTCAAGATTGCCCTCCAGACTATTCACGTATACTACTCATACCCACATAATTTAATAAAAAAAAGAATTAAATTGCATTATTGAATATAGTAACTGTATACTTTATCATGCCATTTTCTCCATAATTGAGCATAAATAAGTCCAAGTGAATAGTGAATTCGGTTTTTGTAAACTATACATTTATTTTATATATATTATAGACACTATTTATTTATTTGTTTGAAGAAAATGTTTTTTAACACACTTTATAAAACTCAAATAATATAATAATTTAAATATTTCTTTAGTTATATCGTATTAATTAAATGTTCTGAGTATTAAAACGTTTATAATAAATGATGATAATTAAACATAAATAGCTATTTTTACTTTACAGTTAGTACTTGAATTTCGCTTAAGTACTTTTTCCGTCAGTCCAACTAAACAAAAGCTCAATACAGCTCAGCATTTAAATATTAATTTTATTTTTTTTATTTTTGTTACTCAGTAATATCGATTCAAAAAAGGTTGTACAATTTTATATTATTACTTGGTGGTATTTGATAGTACGAACTGTCATAAAACTGTCATTTTAGAAAAATGTGATTTATAATGAAATTGAAATTCGCTGTGTTAAACTGATAAAAAAGTTAGCTTAATACGAAGTAAAATGTTTGTTTAAATTAAATAACATATCATATAAGAGGAACCCACACTCACTTATTACTTAATGAGAGAACATTTGTACACACATAGCAATTGTGTACCATGGTATGGGCTATTTTTAAAAGATGCCCTCAACATTTTCAATTTAAAAAAATGTTTTTACAGCATAAATATTAGGAATGGAAGGATGGTAAAAATCAATGTTTGCCCAACTTCATCATTCAAGCCAGGTCTGTATATATATATATATATATATACACATGTTTGATAATAATATGAATAGTCATGTGCTACATACAATTATCTCATGTATACAATTCGGTACAGACGATATAACTCTGTGAATATATTATAATACCATAATATTAATTAAATATCTAGGGTAATATTTTATAAACGATATAGTCAGCTGTACATTATAATACATACTTTTTGAATGACTTAACGTGAGATTGAAATTAATGAATTAGTGAATTAGGTTTTAAATTTCAAGATTATTAGCAGCAAATGTAATTTCGACAAAACGTTCGCGAATAATTTTTAGATCAACAGTTTGTAAAACTTCGTTGATTATTTACGTTCGCTCAATGGAATAATATTATACAGACATTAATTAAAAAATTCACTGCACACAATATATATATGCGTGAGAGACAAGTCGATCGTTGTTTATTTGCGATAATTGTTTATTTAACTTTGTTTTAAAGAGAAATCATCGGGAAGTTTCAAAAGTTAAAGTCATTTACATATTCATCATTATTCTATTGTTATCGTAACAGCGCCGATGGTACAGATGTATAGCGTAACGCTGTACTGCAGCAGGTAACGGTTACAGCCGCAGCAGCAGCATCAGTTTGCCAATGTATAGTATACGTGCTTTGATGTACATTGTTGAGATGCCCGAAAATCGGGGAAACGTATCGTAGAAAATGAAAACGATAAAATACAAATCGCCGCAGTATTCAGAACTGTTTTCGATTATTGTTTTCAGTTTTGACCATCATCGCGTCAGACGCAGTCGTGATTCCGAGAAGTGCTCTCTGATCGCGGACGCAAAAAAATACTCGAACATCAGGATACTTACACAATATTTTGTACGTATATGTCGTACACGCACGAGTAAATTATACATTTATTTTTTTATATATTTGCGAGGAACGAGAGTGGTTAAAACATCGTGTTATGTTTGCACTAAACAACGACATATAATATGTATTCTCAAATCCGCCGTATAAATGACTCTGTGATAAGTTGAAAAAAAAAATGAAATAATATTACTCCGACAACAGTTACGCACGATCAAATGTGTACAAATAATACGGATACGTATGTGGCGTGTTGTTAGGCGTAGGAAATGCTGTGGCGTAGTCAATGCCCGTGTGGTACCCTATATGAGGTGCATACCCGATACATTATTGTAGTCACGATTCTATATATTACGTACTTATGCATATAATAATATACTCGTGTGCGTTATTACCAATATCGCCGGACGTATCGGGAAAAAACACCGTTCCCAGTCGTCGTCGGACCTTATGAAAAAGTCATAAACGTACAACACACACCGCGCCTTTGTACGAACTCACTCGTCTGCGGCGCCGTGATCACGTGGGTGTAAGTTGTATATACTTGCTGAACATTACGGCTCGTCACGGGACGCATAGATCGTAACGTACGATGACTACACGACTGCACGAGAGGCCATCGACCTAATTGACTTATCACAACCACACACACACACACACACTCACACAAACATTCACATACGAGTGGGTTATCGTCATGCACGTGTACGTGTATACCAATATGTATTATATGGAGAATAAATTACAGTATTTCTAAAAATTAAGAACCATGAATTATGTTTAAATAATTGCCAAACATCAAAAAAAATATATTGATAATTATTAATGAGTATTTTATTATGAACCAAATTTGAATCATAGTACCTAATAATAAAAAAAGTAGGTACATTAAATCTAAAATGAGGTAAGTCACTCATAGCCCGTGACAATGCTTATGAAACATGACTTGTATATAATATATTATACGTATTATGATTTTTTAATTATTTAAATCAATGTAATAAATATCATATTCGTATGAATCACTTTCGGTCCGTAAACATCGCAAATTTATCATGAAAATATAGTAACCGATATTATGACAACCATATTGTGATGGTTGTAATAACAATCATTGTGCTCCATACTAAACCGGTAAGAAAAGCAATCAATACAAAGGTAAGTAGCGTACTTACACGTGTGCATATATGCCTAAAATTGTAAACATCGATCTTATAACACCGACGTCCCAAAGGACCGCGAAAAACAGGTTGTCATAATAAACGGTCGAGTAGTGGTAGTACGACGACATCAATCGGACTATCCGTATAGCTGTTGATCGCACACAGTGTCGCACGTCGATTAGGCGATGCGAGTTTTGAAAGGACTCGAGAGCGTCGGATACGCAGGTATCGGTACACAGGTACAACGTGGAACCCGCGATACGTATTATTCCGTCGTTACAACCGGCAAGTCCGTTATAAACCGTCTACAGTGCGCACTGTGTTAAATAGTAATGACGTTACGAACCTCGATTTTTGGGGTCGAACCAAACTTAACAAATAATTTATTCAAACTCAAATGTGAACCAAACTTTAAACAAGTTATAAAGTTCAATCGAATTCAAGAGCGAAATATAATTACACGTTTCGTTATTTATACATAACTATTTGGCCGGTCGGGGGATTTTTCGTTTACGGGATAACGTTCCTTGAATTAAATTTTTTTCTCCTGCACCAATTAGGTGCAGTAACCAAACTGTTCGGTTTAAAGTTTTCTAATTTCGAGTTCGATTTCCGAATCCATATTATTTCTGTGTGTATACGGAGTGATTGGTCCAGGGTTCGAAATTGAACAGTTCGTTATGGCGTCGGTACATGGTATTAGAAAAATACTGATATATTTATATATATATATAATGTGTGATTCACGCCACGCAAAGGATTACGTGCGAGACGAGGAAACAAAAAAACAGTGACCACTACGTGCGGCGTACACGAAATAATAACATCATAATATTATTATCATTACGTCGAGCCGTACGTGCGTATGACGTGTAACATTACAGTCGTCGTCGGGACGGCGGTCATAACCCACACATCGCCCTGCGGGAAAGTCGTTGGCACGCGCGTGTCGGCCGACCGCCGACGAGTCGGAAGCGAACGGTTATCGCACCTGGGCCGCCGACTCGGTTACGTCCGCTTTGGAAAGCGCCGCGCGGTGAAAGCGCCCAGTCTGCCTGGTACGTGCGCGAGTCGGCGGCGGCCTTTCGCCCGCTCCGACGACGCGGCGGCATTTTACACACGTCTTCACAATATACATAATACCCACTCGTGTGGTTTTTACGCCGAGCGTAATGATATTTTGTTTTTCGATTTGTCGTTAATACGATTTTCAGTGCTTTGTTTCTATACCTCTCTCTCTCACTCTCTTTCTCTGTCTTTCCGAGTACGTTTTTTGTACCTCCTCCGCCGCCAGCACGTCCGCGTCCCGATGGGCATACGCGCGCATGTAGATAACATAGTCCCGCCTTCGCTTCCTGCTGCTCTCCACTCTTATTCTCACGGGCCGACACTCCGTTACGTGCTTGTCGAGGTCATTTTTTTCTCTTTCGTTTTTTCACTCTCTCTCTCTCTCTCGCTCTCTCTCTCTCTCTCTTTATACTTTTTTTGGCGAAACGCGATTTTTCGTTCCCACGTTCTCTGAACTGACCGACGCGCGTGTTTCGCGGTAAAGGCGCGAACGTCGTTACGTCGTAATATCGTCGTGTCACAATTTTAAAATCATTACGAGCACCCTCGTTACGTTTCGAACCCCGTGTAATGCGAAAATTTGAATTTGAAAAGTTTAAGCATTAAGTGCAGATTGCCACTTAAAAAAGAACTAAAAACTTCGAAAATCACGCGGAAACGAATAGAACAAAAAGAATAATAATCGTTTTCATAAAAACGTAATTTTATCAGTGTTTCGAAGTATACGTGAAACGAACTTAAAATTCGTGCGTTATAAGCTTTGAGGTTAAAAACGGAGTGAGCTGGTGAGCGAGATTTTAAAAAGAAAAAAAATCACATTTTATAAGAGAAACGCGAGTACTTTGTGACGAACAGACTCTTGTAATTCACACGCGTACAGACGAACACACGCACGAGTGGACGTGCGGCGGCGACGACGCGATAGAATCGGATCGGATCGGATCCGCCGCTAGTAGTACTTTTCGGTAAGAACGAAACGTGCGACGGTGTGATGTTTTTCTACTTTTCTTTTCAATGTATTTCGGTATTTGCGATTTTTCTGACGTGTTTCCAGCGTATTTTATGTCATATTTTTCACTTATTAGATACCTGATATTCGATCAATTCTGATACGTTTTAATTCAGCTAAAAATGTAATTTGTGTTAATGTTTTGTTTTTTTCATATTATCACTAGCAATGTGTTTATATCGTTCTGTTCTTCTGCGTGAATTGCATGTATACGCATAATATGTCTGCACAAAAAAATATACCTACATGCACTCATACTTAAAATTTATGCGTTTATGGTAATTATAAAAAAATTATAACATGTTTGAAGGGTTAAGTTGTTCGTAGAATCCGATATATGAGTCACCGACTGCGGCGCTATATTATTACACGTAGGTATACGTGTCTATAAATACATTATGTTTTTCTTTTGTTATTGATACTCAAAGAAAAACGCTGAACATGCACAAATTATAAACACACTTGTTTGCGTACGGTAGAAGTATAAAGTTTCTGATTGTCATTTGAGAACTACTTTTCGACTACCGGATGTCATTTTAATGTATATTTAACACACACGGTGAATTAGTTGATGAGCTGGAATGCTGCATGGTGCATTTCACGGGCGTCTGAGTCGCAGCGCGTCCAATAAACACGGTTAAAGTGAAATTAAAAAACAAACAAAAAAAAATGTTCCCCGACTGCTCACGATATACTCTCTGTCTCTACAGTAGACTGTCGCCGGAATAACAAACCAATACTTAGGTACCGTTTACCTTTATGCATACAGAACGATATTTCCTCACGTTTTTATTGTACTCAACTGCGGTGTAGTAAATAAATCAGATAAGAAGAGAGTGGAAATTCAAAATCGGGCTGACTGTCACGTAATAAGAAGAAGTGGATCCGGGGGTTATGTTACTTTTTTTTACCACGCGAGGTTTGTTCGATGCACCGCCGTCGATGTCATATGATATGATTAAATTCGCGTTAGGAATTTTATAAAATACGTGTCATCACATCGATGATGTTAATTATTTATAAGTTTTTTTTCAAGAGTCTACTAGGCCATGTGTTTTTTTTTGTCACTGGAATTGAAAGATATTTTTTATCACGTTTGGAGGTCACGCATGTAGACGTAATAACGTTAATATGATAGATTCTAGTGTTCATTTATTTGAATAATATGAACTTTACACTGGAGTGTCGCGATAATAATTATTAGTCCCGCACATACAACCATAATACAGTCGTCATTACTATTAATTTCACTATAAAACAGTATAAGGTCAGCGGATTTTAAATCTTACAAAATACATATTAAAATCGAGCACGACTTGGAAAACAAATTAAGCACTCCTTCTCTCTGCGGCTAAATATTGTTCACGCGTCGTGTCGCGTATTAAAATGTTTTTCGTGCGCATCGCACAACAGCGATTTGTTGCTGCAATAGCGATTTCGGGGTACATTTTGGTTACGTAACAAGCAACGAGAATGGGGGATGTGGGGGGATTCGTTTGGGAAACACATTTCGACTCGAAAGATCATTCCACTTTGTTTGTTCTGTCAACACATTATACCCGCAAGAATTTTCAAGTATTTACATATTATACATGTACACGACGTACACTCGTATCCTACCTGAGCTTTAAACGGGGAAAAACACTGTTTACAAGAGATAATGTGTCACTTAATAAGAACGTGTATTATTAATGTGATGGCGTGTACCATGTCATTCATATTTTATGTAAGTGAAAAATAGACGACAATAAAAGTAACGGCAACTCTCCTTGAGGGAAAAACGCGTGCACATTGTTGTACCGGGAAGGGGCCAAGGTAGGGTCAGGCGAGGCGTAAGGTGGTATAATAATAATAATAATAATAATAATAATAATAACAACATATAGGTGGGTACATTATTATAATATAACAAGGTTCGTGTAACGAAATCGCGAGCGGGGTCGGCTGCGGCGTCGTAGTCGTCGTCGTCGTCGTCGTTGTCGTCATCGTTGTCGTCACACGAACAACGCCCGCGCGCGGCGTCGTCGTCCCCGCGGGATTCGTTTGATGTCGGTGTATCTAATTAGCAGTACGGAAGAAATAATTTCGGGAATTTCGAAATACACTGTCGCGGTGGTGTAGAGGCGAAATGCGCGCGTCGTGTACACGCGAACTGCAGTTTTTGTACGTCGTCGATTGAAGTTTAGTGAACAGGTGATGTACCTATGTGCCGCGTTGCAATGCAATAATAATATATAAATTACATTGTCGCATGCGTTATATTCAGAGCTCGAATCGGGTAGGGGGGTGCGTAGGGAGAAGAAGTTCCTTTACTATTTTTTAATTTTTTTTTTTTGCGTACCCCGATATTATTTTTTATGGAACGTACAACCTCACGCCTTCATAAATTTTCCATCGAATTTAAATTGTTGTCGATGGATATTGCTACTAAAATGTATGTAAAATAATAATAATTTTGATTTTAGTAGGGGTTTAATTTGGTTTTATCGAAAACACGTCTGCAATGGTTTCTACCATTCGAATAGCTAATGAAATATGCCACCTCAAAGAATCATAAACCTCAAATGCGTAGCACATGAATCGTTTTTCTACAAGTTTTGTGTGGTCGGTGTCAGAACGTGGCGCAGCGTCTCTTTCCACGTCACTCCCCGCTATCTTCTGGAGGCATGTTCTCGCCACTCGCCGCCGCCACAGCCACCGTGACGTTCAGACAATCATACGAATACTCGAACAAGCGGGACCTAAAGCTTTCCACTCAACAGCGGACATACGTTTGACGTACTACCCCGTGTCGCGTAAGCACCCAGCCTAAATGCGCTACTGAAAGTCATCCACGAAAATGTTTTCGATTATTGGAGAAAAACACAGACTGGTTAAGACCGTCTCTTCGAAGTCACTCCGAGAATAAACACGCGCTCAAGCGTGTGCATAGTGTACTCGGACAGTGCCTACTCGCGCGTCCACCTCGAAGCGTTTCGCAAGAAGCCGCGATGTCGTGGGGTCGCGTTTAAAAACAATAATAATAATAATAATAATATTGATAATAACAACATGACGGTTTGACGTGATTTCTTGAGATTCGTGAGGCTTTTACTGATGGCCGCGTACCCGCTGATACATGCCGATACGGATGTGTTATAATACCGTGCAGACACCGCGAAGTGGAGATATTCATTTTTTTTCCACTCCGGAGAAACGCTGATGAATTATTGATACTTTATTGCGTGTTACTCGAGATTACGTAAAATACGTTGTACGCTGCACACGTCGTGTACATTCGGTAACATTCGGTATGAGACATGGGTGTTCGTGATGCGCACAACACACGACGAGTCGTCGAGAATACACACACACGCACGCACGCTGACTTCCGGGAGTTTGATTTACAAAACGCGCACTTGGTATAATACTTTCTACGGGACTGGTGTATTACACAGAATTACAGAAAGTCGATTTCGTAACAACGGTGTTATAAATTATAGTAAAATATGTTATAACGTCCGAATCGGATTTAAGTATCGAGACAACATTACAATATAAAACTGGAATTATGTCCGGAGCGACGTACAGTGACTGCCACGCGGTAGAGAATGTTGTATCGTTTTCGAAATGATATTTTTCTCGGGCGACGGTGTTGTTTTTCACCACCGTCGTCATTATGATATCAACTTATTATATACGGACTCCGGTTCGTCGTGAACACGGCGTGTGTATGTGAGTGTTTATACAAAGGGTGCGTGGTTACGCGGTGCAAATGAACTCGGTGTGGTCCGCATAACTTTAGCTATCCGGAGAATCGGATCTCGTTAAACATCCGTTATGCCCGGAGTACTTTTTTTTATTATTTCTGTACAGCCGCAGGAAAAATGAACTTCGGGTTGTCAGTAATCGTTATGAAAACGGAACGGATAATGGTCAAAGTACACGACGGCGCGAGCGTACAAAACCGGTAATACCGGTATGTAAAAAAGAAAGAAAGAACGAATAAAACCTGCGTATATCCTTACCGTCACGTGTTCCGACAAGACTGAATACGAAAAACAAATCATTATACGAAGGAAAACACGACGCAAAGTTGAACGTAGCATTATACAATTATTTATTTTTTTGTGCTAAAATATAAATGTATAAAATATATATATGCATATAAATTTAAAAAAGGCTCGGCAAGGGTTATGATATTTTTCAAAAGTGCTTTTCTCTCTCTTTACATCATTTAAAATTCAAATGACCTTTCAGACCTTAATTTTAACCGGCACGGAATCTAATCTCCACGCGGTCGCTTTTGTCGGAAGGCTTAAGTATCGCTGTTACATAATTTTTCGTGTTAAATAAAGCTCGTCACAAAACGAAAAGATAAAAAAAAAATTCCGTTTCATTACCATAGACCACTTTTTAACAATCCTGTTTACTCATTCGATGATGTGAAGTAAAAAATAAAATATCTATTATTCCTCCGTTCGTTCTGTTTAATTTTCTGTTTTATTTTTTGAAGAAATTTCAATAATATTCATATTATTAATGTATTATAAAGAGTATATTTTACAACCACACTCTTTTCTAGAGCATAATTCGTTCGACTGTTGCAATGAATAATTTCTCTAAGGAACTATAATTTTCAAAATACTATTTACGAAAATCGTGTTTTCTTTTTTGGACACTTGTAACAAAATAATAAATATATTATATCGAGTTCAAGCAACATGCTTGATTTTTTAACCCCCTCGCCGCTGCACTTATTTATACTTCAATTATATAAATACCTACGTATTCATTCAATTATTAATAAATGATATTGAGTGGTTACCGAAAAATCCTATAAGCTATGAACGACGGAGTGCAAAATCAATAATATTTTCTACCAATAGCGAAACAAATCTTAACCCGCGTTAAACGAGAAATGCGAGCAGAGTAAATTGTGAAGAATCTCAAAAGCGACAGCAAAGTAAATGGGATTGCTATTTCAACAGATACCAATCGGTCTAATGTTATCCGTATACTACAATATAGGGCGATCTTTTAACACGAAACACTGAATTTCGTAGTTTTCCTTTTTTTTTTTATATATATTGTTTGAAAAATTAAGAATTCTATTTGCATAATAAATATTAAATAGTTAAACTATTTTTTACCTACTGATTTATTTTAGGTTTTTCAAATATTTTTAATGGCAACAACTGTTTTTGACACAATGCTTATAAAAAAAATTCGAATACGTGGTATTACAATTTTTAGTATTAGACCAATAGTTTAAAATACCAACATTTAAAATTAGAGAGACAGCTTAGAGAAGTAAGAGTACCGTGGTGAATAAGTAACTGCTACTAAACTACTCTAAACCTAAATGATTTTTTCTATTAAATTATTGGTCTAGTATTAAAAATATAAATAATAAAATATTCAGAAAAATACCGTTTTTTAGAAAAGTGTGTACCTAGTTGAAAATATTTATTTCTAAGATGTGAAAATTAAAAATCATTAGGATAAAAATATAAATGTTACAAAATCAATTTGTTCGTACGTACGTTTGTCGACGAAAATACGAAATCATAATATTCATTTAATATTTGCATGCGAAATAAAATATTTTAGCGATGACAATAATAATAATAACATTAATAACTACTTTTTTTCTGATGAGTATACAAATCATAACAAGTTTTAACATTTGATGTTGAAATACAAAATTCATCAATAATCACTTTTTCAAGTTTGCCACGTTTACAACGAATCAGCTTATTTGTCAAAAATGTTAGTTGTTTTGTGTAAGCTAAAGTAACGGTGTTTTATCAATATTGAATAACATTTTGTAAATATACTTTGTTTCATACCGGTGCTTCCCAACGCTAGTAGAGCTTGAATATTTTGACTACACACAACAAACTATAAAATATTGTCGAATTGTCAATAATTTCTTAGAAAACATTTCCTTTATAAAAAAATAAAAACTACGCGATTCGAATTATATGTTTATATTTAAGTGTTTCGTAGGTCAATAAAGATGTCTCTTTTTGCATTTTGCACATAAAATATTCATAAAAAACATACCGTATGAATATGGGACATGGCACTTGATATAAATCCTTTAGGAAACACTATAATTCGTGCCCCTCCCCCGTCTGCGTACTGCGCGCGGGTTAATCGAAAAATTCGGTTTCCGGTTTACCAGACGTTAAGTTAATGGAGAACCCCATGTAAAGTCTCAAGTTTGAGAGCGCGGGCGGAGGAGGCGGGTGGGTGGATTTGTTTTATTCCCCTCGGCCAAAAGGTATACATTTATTTTTCTTTTACTTTACCATTGGTAAAAAGTCGACCGTAAAGCCTATATATGTATGTGTACATATATATTATATATACGAGAAGATGGAAACGTATAAATCTCGCAGTAAAGCTGAATTGCGGACAATAGGCATTTTTAACCTTTGATCAAGAAATGCACGGTAGAGTTAAGGTCAGTCAAATAAAAATTTTTCCGTCATTCTTTTACGTCGATAACGAGTTATAACAACAAAATACAGACTCGCAATACCGGCAAGAACTGTTACACCAATACTCGCAGTACGTGTACACACTTCGTTCCATTATAAAAGTAGACTAGCAAAATGGGTCGGAGGAAAACAAAAATCACCAAATTCTCGTGTATACGTATTATGTTCTAATCAAGAGACTCGTGAAATATTCATAAAAACGCACCAGAGGTTATGCACATCACGCCTACGTGATAACAACCCTCTTGACTCTCGGGGATACCATGTGTAGGGTCTCACATTTAAAAAGCATTGCGTTTTTTATTTCCGACCCGCCGTCCCGGGCGTATTCCGATAAGACTATAAAAATACAAAAAATAATCACGTACAATTGCGTAAAAATAAGGTGGTTGCTGAAAACACATATGTTTTCACCAACGCGATTTGTTTTTTTTTAGCAAGCGTACACTTTTACGGCGTAGGTATACGGAAACTCTTTTTTTTTCAAATCTGTTATACACGTGGAGGTCGACTGAAGATTGTTGTGTACTACAGAGGCGATTTTAAATCGGCGATAACTATATTTTAAATAAATTTGAACTTTTGGCGTGGACGGAACTCGGATCTGATTCCAATGTAACCAACAATATGATTTTACGGCCGTTAATGAAACAAAAAATAAATAAAATAATAACTCAAATCATTTAGCAAAACATTTTTTGTAATTAAAATATAACTATATGAAAATATAATAATATGCGTCACATCACACAAACTCGATATCGAAAATAATGTGCTTTTATTTATATACAGGTATAAGTCATATGTTACGATATAAATTAAAATTTTTCTCAAAGTTTTTTATTTATTTATTTTTTACTAACGTAATTATTTGTGATGAGAAAAATTAAAATACTATGAGTAATTTTTATACGGTTGTATGTTTAAGATCGATTTTAGCCGTGTTTGGATCATATAATATGATGTAAATATTATGCAATGTCAGCACGAATGTTAAATGTATAAAATAGTCAGCAGTATAATAGTGTGGTGGTAAGTACATATAAAAGTAGACACACCGAGTATTTTCCTAAAGCATCATGGATTTTTTTTTTATTAGAAAAAAACCACTCGTTTTGGACACCTCAACGATATACTCGTATGTAATATTTTAGTCACGTCCGAATCGATCGTTGGCAATTGATTTGATTTGAACACATTTTTTGATTAGAATATAATTTTTTTATGTAAACGTTACCGCGACAAGTTTTTCCAATTGAATAACGTTTTTCAAATTGTAATTACAATAAAAATCTGTGTATATATACATATATGTAAAATAATTTATTTTTATTTTTATGGTCACGAGAGTTTTTATCATAAAAATATATTTATAATGATAAAAGTTTGAATGATTTCCCGAGTGAGAAATGGTACTTATAAAACTATTTTTTTTTTTTACACAGTTTGGCCACATCGTTAGTTATACTTTATTATTGCAGAAATATGTATGGAGCCGACAATAATTATCATTACAGCTACGATGTTATTCATAAGCACTGCATTAATATTTTTTCTAAGTAAAACACTAAGTCAAGACACATTACTAGTATAAACCAACTCACAATAGGTTCAAAGAATACATAACATGTACTGTTAAATGTTTATGTTAGTAATAGTGAAGGTAGGTACTGTTTATTCTGGTAAAATTGCTAAGTATAATCAGATTAGATGCGTATATGCAGTAATGTGTGTGTTATATTAAAGAATTATTTGTAATATATAACGATGGAAATTTGACAGTTTCCCAGATAATTATACAAGAAGATTTGATGAGCCAATATAAAAGGTAAGTTATGAAAGCACCTAAAAAGAATTTACTGCTATTCACTGTGCACACACCAGCACGTGCGTGATGAAAGTTTGAAATTTAAATCGACTTATTCGCTTGCATCTCATATATCTATAGCCTTAAAGTAATTTTGAATATAGTATTTATGAAAGTGGACGTATTGTTAGTAAAATGATCCATTTTTCAGGTCCATTTAGGACTATTTGATGATAAAATAGGTACCTACTGACGTTGAATGCGTGGAAAAGTTGACAATTTTCTTTTTGTGCTCCAAGCAACGAGGAAAAACTATAATTTATTAAAGCGTCGTTTAATAATAATAATGTGTCATAGAAAAAGTTACACACGTCACTTAAACGTTTTAGCGATATTTAGTTATCACAAAATACGGTCATTTATCATTTGGTCCCACTGCTACACTACATTTCCCAATGAAAATGAGAACCGATTACCCAGACGTTTTTTTAACAGTATACAAGACTTCCCTTTTTCCACTCTGCGAACTAACGTGTACTACGTGACAAATGATTTACACCGGCTTTTTCAGAATATATGTTTCTTAGCCGGATCTTAGGCTCAGTTATAAAAAAGGAGGTTTTTTTCTCTTTGGAAAAAAATTACGAAATCCAAATACAACGGCGAGTATGAAAAGCTCACACGTAGTTTGGTTACAGTGTATTACGTATTACATTATGATTAATCGAGTTTCATGGAGTAAAAGATTAAATTTGTTTTCAAAATTATATTTTTATTTAACGAATCTCATTTTAAATAATGTTATACAAATCATAATACTTCATATTTTTTCGTTTTATTCACATTTACACTTATGAAAACATAAATATTGTCCCTAAAACGATTTTCCCGTAGCTTATAGTGTCCCAAAATATTTCGCTTCATTGTTCTTTTACTCATAACAGTGAACTTAGTGACCTCGTTAGTGACAGATTTAATTATTGAAGTTTTCGGATCTTCAACAAAGTTTGCTCGGCCAACTCTCGTATAACCATCAACATAAATTATTTTCTTATAAATTATTAATACAATCATAGCCTAACTAAAATATCAACAAATAACGAGTCGATTAATTAATAAATTAAAGTATTTAACAGTATCTGTAAAAGAGATAACTAAGTTACTTATCCATAAACATCGAAGAAAAATTGAATTATACGTGTAAATTTACATGATGGAATAAATACAAAAACGTAGGTATACATATTCTTGAATTCATTTTAATATTTTGTAAATACGTAAGATTAAAAATATTTTACATAAGACGAATGATATATTTAGATGATGTAGGAATACTTAAAACTTGATGATTATTTTAAAAGTAGAAAGAATAAAATCCTAGATAATTGAGAGACACAGTGAAATAAGTTATTATTCATACAATATGTCTTGAATATGAATTTTAAATTTGCGATCTAGAAGTTTGTTGTTCAGTTAGTTTGGATGGATGACAGTATCATAAGGTTGAAATACTGAATAGGATTTCAGTCAATCTTATGCAAATAATATTTAAAGTTGATATAAAGTCAAGGAAGTAAACTATAGCGTAACCCAAAATTTAAGTATTGTGTTAAAATCGTTAACGTTTATTCATTATTTTACCGACGTAAGGTATCTTCTTTTCAATAAATATCTATCAAGTTTTATTAATTAAATTATTAAAAACTGCCCAAGTCATTATAAAAGATAATTTTTCAATATTTTTTGGAAGAAAACAGTATATATCTTGAAATAACTCAATGAACGTACGTGAATTATACATTTACAGATAGTTTTAGATATACTTTAAAATACAACTGGATTATTTTTCAAATGCTATTTTCAAAAAATAATCCGAAGTAGAAGATATCACAAAATTGTCATCATTACCACTGTAAATACGTATAATATGAAGTTTTTAAAGGTCAATCACAGTCAGCTATTATAACAATGAATACAATCCATGCTCAAAATAGAAGGAAATTATTTACCATCGCATGTTAGTCATTTTTCTTTAATTAAGAACATATTGTACCGTAAAGTCATTTGGAACACCCTGTGTATTAGATCTGGTTAAATTATTTCTAGGGTCGTCCTTTGGGATCAAGCTAAAAATGATGGCGGCGATGCGTGATGGGAATTAAGGGCAAACGCTATTAATTTACAGTTTACTGAGGCGTCACAAGATATCGAGGTCTTTACGTGTGTGTTTGTGTGTGTATACGTATAACCAGTGTGAAATCTATTCAAAATTAATGACAAGTTTTTTCCTCGGTATTTCCTCTTTAATTATCACTGTGTGATTAGTTTCCCGAGTTTTGATTGTCTCACATGAGAACTCAATATAACTCATGAGTTGAACAAATTAAGTATAACAAAAAGCAAATTACTTTCTATCACATTTTTTCCATATAATGATTTATACGTATATATTATAAACACATTATTAATGGCTGAAATTTAAAATGTGTTCAATTAAAACAACAATAATGTAATGTTTAATTTATGATCGAAAAATGTATGCTGAATAGTTGAGACCACGAATAAATTACATCGAAACGAGAATTGACTATAAAGCGAACCAAGTATGTATTTTATTTATTTACAGTTAAAATGAAAAATATTTATATCTGACGTACTACTTTGAACGTTCGCCGTATATTATAACAGACACGTCGACGTGTCGTATTATTATAACATCTTCGGCGTTTACGTTTGCTTCGAGCGGAATACGTTCCTCAGGAAACCGGTTTCAAATCGCTAAGGAGACTATTTAAAAATCTCGTATCCGATACGCGTTGTACACGTCATCAGCATTATTTAGTTTTTAGTCGTTTGGTTTATTAAACCGCCACCAATACGCGCGTAACGCGCCCGACACTCGACACGTGATCATTATGAAAGTATGATACAACCGAAACATAATCAGTTGTTTTTACGATGAGGAATTGCGTTCGGTTCGGTATGGAATACAATGAAATATGAATTAATTGTAAACTAATGTAACGTGCTCAAATAAATCACCGAAACGTAAAACACATGGCGATTCCGTTCGCTCATAATATATAGTATTTGGTAATTATTATAAGTTATAACTATATTTACACTTGATATAATACGTCTCACACACACACACAGATAGCACGCATGCGCGCTATGTACGGTTTATACGGGTACTATATTTTTGATTATTAACGTTGAAATAATGCATATTTGGGTGTCTAAACCATAAAATCTTAATAAATATAATATTATACATTCGTAGTCATCAAGTCATTAAGTGCTTTTGTAGACGAACCCAGAGGCGTTTTGGTATTATGATATTATATATACCTATGGTATTATGCCACGATCTACATTTCGTTCTGCAATGCAACCATGGTTTTTTCGACGTACGCGCACGCGCGGTTGGGTGCGTGTAATGTAACGTTAGGTTAGGTGTGTAACGTCGTGGCCGTCTTTTCGACGAGATAACGGAAATCATTTAAACAGTATAGCAGTGAGCATCGTCATTCGACGAAAAGTGTTTGGATTGTATAATTATAATTATATACAGTGTGTTTTTTTAGTTTTTATCTAATGGGAAATATTTAAACGTTCCATCTTCACGCCGGTCCAGAGTGCCATGTGCTTGTTACATATTGTAAAACATCAGTACACGCATATACGAACGGTAAACCGTGAATGGAAACTCCTCGTTTCAAATGTTCAAAATTTACGTTTATAATTTGTAACGGGGTTTTAATTAAACGTGTTCGAGGAGTGTAAACTATAGATTTTAATTAAATTATAATTCGCGGGACGGGGGAAAAAACTGTAAGTACTGTAGGATTATTTCGGAGCAAGACGACCGTTTGTATAATCGCCACCGCAGCGTATATATACCGTTTGGATGGCGAATTCGTTTTCTGGGACTGTCTCTTTATATATATATTTTTTTTTTTTTGTACATACCGCAAAACTAACCCGATCTTAATGTTGAACAGAGTGACGCGTAATTTAACAGTGTAAAATATGGCTGAGAAATGAATTTTCATTCCGTAGAATAAAAAATGGAAATTATTAATTTATCGTTTCGGTCCAGATTATCATCTATTTGTATAATTTTATGGATACGGAAATACATTGTGAAATACAGACTATGAGAAGATATAAAAAAAAGGGTTTGATTAAAATTTTTAAAAAATAACCTAACTCAACGATGTAAGAAATGTGGG
Source organism: Therioaphis trifolii (assembly GCA_027580255.1). Lineage (NCBI taxonomy): Eukaryota > Metazoa > Arthropoda > Insecta > Hemiptera > Aphididae > Therioaphis > Therioaphis trifolii. The sequence goes on from CM050408.1 coordinate 29,287,878, forward strand.
GCTATCATTGTACACATAAATCGCTTTAAATTATTCAATAAATTCTCATTGATTGTAGGAGTGTAGAGGATTGAATAGTTTTATGAAATAAATTGCGGTTCTAGCTCTTGCTCCACTACGAAAAAAACAAAAAACAAACAAAATTTTTGGACTATAGATCCCGTGGTGGTCTCTAACCAATTTCATCGCTTTAAGAGCTGCAGGAATTAAAAAAGAAAACTTATTTTTCGATTCACTTGCATAAAACTTGCATCATTAGCCAAAAGGATATGGCGCATGGCCTTAAACACCCGGGCGGAAGTAATTGTCACGTGTCCAATGCCTAGTGGAGCGGGCCGCGAGGGATCCGGAAGGCGTCCGTCCGTTGTACGGAGTTCATAACATATACTTGCACCCAGGGAGGGGGAGGGTAGTGTCTTATACATAATATCGAGCCCTAAGTGGGTGAAAAAGCGTATGCGACACTTTTGGCCAAAATGGCATTTCACACGAAAAAATTTAAGGAAAGATCAGTTTTAACGATGATTAAAACAACGTGAATGACTATTGGAAACGGGTTATTTTTGCTCAAAAAGTTTTCATTGCAATCAAGTGCACAAAACATTAAATTTCATTAGAACGTTTTTCTGTGTTCCTGAACAATGAGTCTAAAAGCCGCTCAAGCCCTTTCGCTCATTGATAAGGCTCGCCATAGCAATACGAGTCATGTGCTCGTCAATATATATATATTATACAAATGTATGTTTTACGTTGCTTACCTCGAGTCGAACTTGGTGCCGTCCACCAGTTTGCCGGTGTAGTGCATGGTGAGCATGTCGTTGTTCTTGGACTTGGGCTCGCATCCGTCCAGCGTGTACACGTACTCGATTTTCAGCCCATTGGGCAGGGTTTCCACCTGGCTGCCGCCGCCGGCCTGTTGCGGTTGGTCGGCGGCCACCAGCGCGACGGCTGCGACCACGACGCATAGCGCGGACACGCGTGATCGACTGGACGTCATCATGTGTGTGTCGGTAGTCGGAAGGGACTTGTTGTTGTTCTGTTTCGGGGAACGGACCCGGCGTGTGGAAAAAAAAAAAGTTAAAAAAAAATACGTGCGCACGATGTGAAAACGTGGCAGATTTCTCGCGCGTGCGACGACGTGTTTGGCGAAGGCACGACGTGACGTGCGGCCGAATGTTTGACGACTGGCGGACTGACGACTGTTGAACGCCACCGTGGCCGTTCTGTCGCCGCGCCTTCCTCCACCACAGCCGCCGCCACCACTTCCTGCCACGCTACCGCCGCCGCCGCCGTCTCCTCTTCTACCGCCCGCCCTGCCGAGACCGACGTCGGCCGACCACTACGACTTCGCGGCGGGCGGCCGGCCGGCTGGCGACGGCGGCGGCGGCGGCGGCGATCGTCCTACCGCAGTCGCCACGCCGACGACGCAACATCGCGCGTGCGGCACGACCGGAGCGCTACGGCGCGGCGGCCGCGACGGCGACTGGAGACGAAGACCCGCCACCGAGATTGGCATTTCAAAAGTTATTTGGATTTTTTTCCCGTCCGACGGTAAAAAAAAAAAGAGCCGCACAGTGTAAATGTATTATTATTATTTTTATTATTGTCGGGTGTGTGCGCGTGTGACTCGCGCGAAAAGACGCCAATAATTCGAAACACGCGAGCGTGAAAAAATATTTACGCGAAACGCCAAGTTCGTAACTACGGGGTCGTGTATCCGATACGCGGTCCCTCGAGACGGACGACGACCAGACGCTCTTCTGGTGATACCGTCGTTCCTCGTTCCGTGAGCCCGGATCTCTTTCAGGAGATTTGTGGTGATTTTACTGGCGGAATGATTACGCCCAAAAACACGTTCTACCCATCAGTGGGATATTTTCATATTAACCTGGTCAAAATTTGAACTTTTTAAATGACTACTGTTGATAGTTTGTCTAATAGAGATGACTTTAAAGAGATGTTCAATAATCTAACTTCATGTATTCTATGACAGCAGTAATTTTGTTTGCTATATAGTGCTTTAAAGTATCACGTTACTAATGCGTCGGTTCTACTGTAAGCATGAAGATTTGTAATACTTGGCTCATATGTGTCGTAGTAGTTTTTACAAGGGAAAAAACGAATTTATATCAGTAAAATATCAAATCAATTTATAACACGTGTAACTTTTATGTAAAATTTTAACTATATAATTACACGAATTAAAATTAAAAATACAAATATACAGATCTCATTGTTATTTTCAGTAAATACTTCTAAGATAGTCCGAGTTCTGGAAATATTTTTTTCTAATGCTTATTATGCACTTTCAAAATACATATAAAAAATTGTGCATTCTTCCACCTTTTCATGCGAATTACTTTTGATTTATGTACTTTAATAAAATTCATTAAATTGTATTCATTCAAATTATATTTGATATTTTCAAACTGATGTGATAATATTTTAATATCTTAGGATCTGATGACAGTCATATAAGTCGGAAAACTTTATTTAACCTAACTAGTTCAAGAAGTCAATGCTAAAAAAATTTCTGAACGATTTAAACATTTAAAGATAAAATTAGAGTGATTTATTGTAGTAAGGCTAAGACCACGTCGAGTCATTATGTTCGATAGAAACGTAAGTTTTTGATTTAAGAAAAAATGTATGATTCTAAATCAATAATATATAAGGAATAAAGATATATAATAAAGTATAAATATCAGTTTCTAGTTTATATTTATGTCTTTGCCTAATTTTCATGAAAATATTCCACAGTGGGTCTTGTCACTGTCGGTTTGAGTTGTAAACGTTTAGAGACGCTTGCTCATCAGTTTATCGACGAAATAGGTGGTTTTTATGAGTCAAAGGGAACTCGGAATTTTTCATAGGAAAGAAGTAGATTGTAGATAATAACATATCTGATTTTTTCTCAGATATCATTGAAGCCTCCACTCCCCGATCGAATCAAAGTCTTGGATTTATGATTAATTTTGGAAATATAATTAAAAATGAAACGTTTACAAATCTACACATTGATACATCATAGTCAACAATTTGTTCTGTTGAACAGTGATAAAACTAACAAAAATGCAATGTTATTTCAAGAACGTACCTATAAGCATTATGTTATATACCATTCACGGTCACACGTGTTATACAGTAGATATAAAATGAATAATTAAATAGTTATGTCAATAATTTATACCTTCAATGAAACAAAAATTAAATTAAACTCGACTAAAGTGAAATCTAACCATTTGATCTTCTCAGTAAATATATCATTTGAATTTAATGTCGTACAATGCTGATAGATTGCCAACACTCGACAAGTCGTGAATAGGAAGTATTTCAAACGGTTTTATTTGTTTACAATAATTGTACATTGTTTTCGTACGTACAGAAAACAATAAACGTTGTGCAATATTAATGTGTTAAAATTTAAACAGTTAAATATCAAATATTTGTTACTAAAACGCCAACGAGCCGTACTCAAACGTCAGTGTTTCTAATCCAAACGAATCACGAGTTTCTCGTTTTACCAATGCCCAGAATAATAATAATAATAAAACAATCAGTGCAATCGTAAATTTTCATAATTCATGGTTGACGGTTGCAAATTGTAATATTATAGTGTTTGAAACAAAAGTTAAAATATTTAAATATATGATTTATTCCGAATACGCTTAAGAGTGACGCGAAATAAATTAGTTATACCCGCGAATTTCTAAATATCACAGGAAGATATCTTTATATAAATAAAATAAAGCAATAGTATGAAATACAGTTTTAAAAAAACTTTCATATGTTTTTAATGGATAACATATTATAAACATGTGTACATCTTTATGTTATGTATGATTTAATGTAACTTTCTATCTCACAACACACGCATTGCTTATTAGATGTATATATCTATAATTACAAAATAAAACATGTTTAGGTAGTATGTAATAATATTTTTACTATTTTATATTGTGCTGTTACGAAAATATTTAACAACGAAAAAAAAATATACAATTTATATTAATTTTTAGAAATGGGTTATAGTTTTGTAGTTATGTGTTGTCGACTCCCTGTATACAGTGTATTTACTATCTACGTCGTGTATTTTCTGTAACTCTTTACTAAATAACTTATCTTACTTTAGTGACTTGGAAAGAGTACTTACTAAACACGTGTTACGACACTTGAATATATATATATATGTGTGTGTGTGTGTGTGTGTGTGTGTGTGTGTGTGTGTGTGTGTGTGTGTGTGTGTGTGTGTGTGTGTGTGTGTGTGTGTGTGTGTGTGTGTGTGTGTGTGTGTATGAGTGTGTGTATGTAAATTAATTTAATAACATTGAATAAACCATAAAATAATGACACCGAAATAATATATTATATTATATTATATTGCAAGTGATTACCCCGGATTGCCGGTGTATTTAGCGATGAAATAATAACAACGTTTAGCGCAAGCAATAACAGTGACTATTTAGTATTTACACATGGAATATAGTTACCGAGATTACACTATATTATCCGGATGGCTCTAAGTGACTTATTACGAGTGACTTGGAAATAATATATTATTGTTCTCGAAGAGTTTGAGTCGAAGCGCTTACAACGACGACTCTAATCGTACGCACCTTAAACGGAGAGGATAAACTCTATAGTATGTAGGTACTATGGCTGTGTAATGAAAATTCAAGAGTTTGAATAACGTGTAATGATGTATAACATAAACATAGCGTCGGTCGTGAACACCGGATCAAGCATACGCGAGACGGAGAAATTAAACGGAATGGGATTTCATGTTTCCTTGAAAAATCACTTTCACGACTGAGTAAACAAATACGCCCAGAGGGTCAAAGAGGACATTTAATGGAATAAAAATTAGTTATGCCATTACGACACAAATTCGATTCATTATGGTTGGGTTTTATGGTATTACATTACATTCCTAGTTATTTTATTAGTTATTTTATTTATTGGCAATTCGTCTTGTTTTCATTGAACATAAAATTACTCAGTTTTCACAGTGAAGCTATTCATTTTCACTATTATTATGTTTCATAGTTGGTGTAAGTATAGTTACTATAGTAAGCGCATATGATTTTTGCGGAATCGTTCTAATAAAATACAAATCACTAAGAAAAATCAATTCAGCACGCAGTTTAATATTAATTTATCTGATGTTAATATTCCATCAAAAAAAAAAAAAAAAAAATGTTTATATATATATACTTATATATTTTTCTATTTTTAACTTGATAAATCTTAAAAAAGAGAAAGTTTCTAACAGCAAACAGTAGATCATCAAGGAAAATGAAATAACTCCAGGCGGGGGACCTGTATTGTGAACACAAAACGACGTGATCGGAACGAAATGTAATTTGAAAATACCCATGTTTAATCACGACTGCATAGTATTATTATTTATGGATAAGTTAAACTGGAATTCCATTAAAATAATCTCAAGTCACTTAGAAGTTTGGGTTTAGAAATATTTAATGTCGTGATATTTGTTTGCGAATATTTGAATACAATACGCGTGTATTATGTATATAATATATAGTGCACCTACTTGTACGTATTATTATTATTAGATACGCGTAGATGTGTACACCCAGATGTAGGTACGGTGGAAAATCGTATTTTCCTTGCTCGTAATCCTCTTTGATCCCTACTCCCGGTCTCCGTGGATTCTAGGGAAATGCACGCACGCATTCGTGTGAGAGCGCCTATATGAAATAAAAATGTTTGACAATCACTTTGCTACGCGATACGTACAGTGCACTGCATACACTCAAATAAATATATGTTTGCGAATCTGCCACGATCAGCTATCGCGACCGTCGTGACTGCAATATAACCACGTCGGACCGTGGAGCAGAAATAAAAACGATATTTTTAATAATAAATTGAAACGCCCAACTGATCCCTTGGGGGATGGAAAAAATTACAATAGTCGTACAATTAATAATAATAATAACAATAATAACGAAACCATGTATCTAAATTAGTTTTGGAAACTTGCAGTGCTCACGTCAGGATATTTTGGCGGCGGTGGTGGCGTAATATGTAAGTACACGAGCGCGCGCGTGTGTATCAGTGAATTGTAACTCCGTGTTTTGCGTGAGCGTTAAAAGTTTTCCGCGTCGCGACGCGCGGGTAAACGACGTCTCTTCGCGTAGTCGTTCGGAGAGGGTGGTTTCGCGTGCTGTTTCGATCTGTTTTCGTATCCATAGATATTAGATATATAACAGCCCGTCGAGAACCCGTATTATACACATCGTTTGCAACTTGAAAGCGAGGGATTAGACACGACGAGCCGAAGCCCGTGATGTCGTTGGGTTACAAAGGATTTGTTTCGCGATATGTACACACACACACACACACACACACACACACACACACACACACACACACACACACACAGGCACACATCCACGAATATATATACAGAAGCATCATACCCCACCACCATTCCTTCCACCACAAATCTTAATACGTCAATTCCTTTTTCATCGCTTGCCCGATGCAACTGCACAGCAACTAGCATATTTACGTCTCCCTTCCATGTGTGTGTGTGTGTGTGTGTGTGTGTGTGTGTGTGTGTGTGTGTGTGTGTGTGTGTGTGTGTGTGTGTGTGTGTGTGTGTGTGTGTGTGTCCTCATCCTAGGTTTTGGGTTTAAATTCGATATAACCCGCGTGAAAGATCGATTTTAACGCAATTTAAGACTACAACCACCCGCGGTACTGAATTCGATTCTTTCTTCTACAAACTACAAATTGTCCAAAAGTAATTTTTGTTTTCATTCGGGTTAAAACTGTCTATCATGTAATGTTTTTTGACTTAACGAAATCGAATTATTAAAAAATAATATTTCCTGAAGCAACAGAAATTCCAACCGGTGGTGTACGTGTATTGTGCACATTGTTCATAGAAAAGGATACAACAATCTAATAATAGTAATTATATCAATAATTATAATTAATATTTACTCTGTATATTTTTTTTGAAACTAGAATTACCAATCACATTTAAAAATTAAGTGAATTGAGTAAATTAAGTAAAACTAATTCTGTCGTACCCGTAGTAATGCTTCATTACAAGTAAATGATAAAAAATGGTTAAAATAAAATAGTTTTTACCATAAAAAGGTATTTACTTTTTATGAAAAAGTTACTTATTACATAAGTAGTAGATTCACGTATTTTTCAAATTGCACGTATACGATTTTTTATCCTTGGCAAAGAGATAGTTTTACTGGTGGGATTGTTTATGTCTGAGTAAAATTTTAGAAACGTATTTTATGTATCATCCAATCTTTTTCTCGTATAAATAATTCATTAACAACTAGAGAAGTTATTGATCATTTATCACTTTGTCGTATATATTTTATGATCAATTGCTTCGGTTATATTAGGAAAATTTTATTATTCGCTATCCTTAAAAATTTAGGCATATACATATTCTAGATCCATGAATTTATTCGTTTATGATATAAATGAAAATCAACTCGTTAATAATTTTTAATGATAATGTATGATAAAAACAAAATTTGAATGCATTTTGATTTAATTTATTTTATTAACTATCTATAAATGAATATGATTATTTGCAACGGTTACAATATTATTAATTAAGGACTAAAAAATAATTTGAAGCACTTTAATAATATGTTTTTTTAGTACTTAGGTATTCAATATTTTAATTTATGTATCTCAACATAATTAATATGCCAAAAATAATAAAATCTTGTCTTGTTATTAACTGGATTTTAGATCCAGTAATGGTATATTTTATACAGGCGTTGAGGTGTATGTATTCAATTTTGTTGTTGCTCTATAATGTTGTTGGTATAATAACGTATACTTTGTATCAACCGTTCATTTGTCGTAAATATATATAGGTACATATATACATACATACATAAATAGTACATATATATATATATATATATATATATGTAGTTTACACGCGTTCGTTCAAGACAACTACTGATTATATACCTAACTACCAATATCATTATTACCCAAGTACCTTGGCGTAATCTTGAATTACTCGGCTAATGTGGATATTAATAATCAAATAATTTGTATCTTTGTCGTAGCCTAGTTAAAGTTCGTGTAGAGGACGTTATCCACATAATGCAAGAAATCCATGTAGGTATAACCACAAAATCTATATTAACTTTATAGTACACAAACTCTCATGTCATACATATTGTACACTACACAATACACATTACACATACACCAAACTCATCTACAACGGAGGATTTTTATGCCAAATTTAGATTATTTTAAATCCATCTAGTAGGTTTAACGACTTTTGGCTTGAGTAAATACTTATTACATATGGTTATACCGAGACCCGTGATCAATCTTGAGTACTATTTTTTTTTTCATATTCTAAATTTCTTTTTTTTTCTTTGAGAAATGGCAAATGGCGAATAACACGTAGTTGTATAACTTTACACTGTATTATTCACTAGTATTGGCAGCATCAATTAAACTTTCATTTTTACTGATTTATGTTTTGCACTGTCATAACATATTGTATAAGATTATTTTTGATTAAATTGCATGGTACAAATATTAGTGAGCTTGGGTTTTTTTTCACTATTAATAAAACTCAACTGTTGATGTTAGTGAGCCATGAAACTCGTTAAAATTGTTTGAAAAGTCAAACATCATAATAAAATATAACTAGATATATGTAATATAATTCATTTCAAATTTTCAATATTTTTTGTTTAATATATTAAATGGTAAATGCATGGCTGATTTTGACTACATTTTACTATTTATAATAAAATTAAACACATGCAAATATAATTCGATAAAAAAAAAACAGGATATTATGTGGAAAAATATCTTATTTAAATTTAAAGTGTACAAAAAAACAAATCATTTAGGCGATTTTCATGGAATTTGAAGCAAAAATTAATAATTTCAAGTTTCTATCACTAGATTTTACTAATTTTAGCTTGTTTTTTAAATAACTCAAATCAATTTATTCAAATTCGTCTGCACATTTTAACGTAATTGTTCGATAGTTTTTCCCAACTATTACAAAAATCTTTTTTGAGAAAAAAGAATAATAATAACCAGTTTGAATTACCATTTAGATGTAATTTTTAGATTCCGAGTGAAACGAAGGATTACATCTCCAAGCGAAAAAATTGTCAAAAAACCTAGTAAAATGGTAAAACTTGTTCTAAATGACATTTTCAATAAATCGATTTTAGTAATTCAGTCATAACTGGAAAGTGTTATAGCTAAAAACTTAAAATTTTCATCATATATTTATGGAATATTCATTTATACTTAACAAAAGTTTCAAAAACATTTGACAACTTTTGGGTTAAAAATAAAACTTTGAAAAAGCCTAGGGTTCTTTTAAAAATATAGATAAATTATTATTTAAATATAGAGATAAATATTTTCTCTAATATCATTATTAATATTTGATAGAAAATTCTGAAAATGTAATACGACAGGATTTTTTTTTCAAAAGCGTTTAAGTATATTATGATACAATATTTATGGAATCGGCTGATTTATTTTAAGATCATTCCTAATAACAAATTTAATTCTTGGTAAAAAGTTCTGACAATTTAATGTGACGTTACTCATATAGTCATATATTTTACTAACGGTGATTGAAAAATTTCAAAAACCATAACCGGGAATTTTTTTCTATAAGTTTTTAAATGAATTTTACAGAACTGATTGTTTTTATGTCAATTTTAAAATTTAAATGTTTAATAAAAAATAATTGGTCCATCCAATCGTTATGAAACTTTGGATACAGATAAAACAATATACTTTAAATCTTTTGGTGGAGTAGAATTTCTCATTTGTCAAACGAGAAAAGTTGAAACAGGTTTGATAAAAAAACTTATCAACAATTATACTAAAACGGTTATGTAAATTTAAGGTATATATTTTTATACCGAAGATTTGCTCAGAATCGTTTAACTAAAGAAATAATCCATAATTTCTTTAAAATCCAATACACCTATCTCCATCATTATCATTTCCATGGAGTGGAGAATTTCCCATGGTGTGAAGTACGTCCTTTTTTTATCTGTAAAGATGCTAAACGTAATTTTTTGATCAGGTCCACTACATAATGAGATGTTTACAGACATAAAAAAACAGGGGAAAACACATCATAGTAAAATTGATTCATTTTTCGACTCTATCAGAATCTAAAATAATAGCGGTCCACTATTTTATCATTGAACACCGTAATTTTAACGAACCGTGTATGTTGACAATGGCATTAGTCCTTGCAAATTGCTACATACACTTGCAACCAAACTTACACATAAACATTATGTGACTGTGATACATACATAGCTATGTACTATATAAATATATACATACATACATAGATATATATATCATATATATACATAAACTAAACATTAAAGACATATATATATATATATATATAAGCAAAAATGTTGCAGGTACCACCAAGTGTATCGGGTGAACATTATATTGCGGTCAAAAAGTGATGACCTCGTTAAGACCTCTCGAGAGATGGCGAGAAAAAAAAAGTAGCTCCAGTAAATTATAAATAAATCGAGTTTTCGTATGCCAGTCGCGGCCGTTCAAGTCGCTCTCCTACTGCAGCCCGCTATCTCGGCGGCGTGGTGGCAGCGGAGAGCGACGGTGTAAGTCATGCAAAATTCATCCGAGCTTTTTGTGGTAATCCAACGGGATGTGTATATATATATATATATATATGTGTGTGTGTGTGTGTGTGTGTGTGTGTGTGTGTGTGTGTGTGTGTGTGTGTGTGTGTGTGTGTGTGTGTGTGTGTGTGTGTATGTGGGTGAGTGTGTTCGGGTGCTGGGCGCGCAAACACTTGACGGCAGACGCTAACGGAAGAAATACGAGTATGATGGGAATTTTTTAGCGAGCTTTCTGACGCGAGACCGGGTTTATTTATTTTTTTTTTCGGAAATTGAACAAGACACGTTTCCTATATATGTAAAAGATGTATGTGCGCGTCGCGTACGTTTTGTTAATCCGGCCGGCCGGCTCGTGAGCGAAGGTGCACCATTATAACGTATGCACATCGCCGGCACGTAGTCGTGTATCCGAGGAGTAACGGCGGTGTAATAATAATAAAAAAAAGAAATAATAATGATAGTGATAATAATGATAAAAATAATAATAATAATAAAAGAAACAGTTAACTCCGCACGCACACTTGCGCGTGAGTAAATATACACGTATCATCGTACGTATGTAAAAGCACGCGGACGCGAATGATACGTACGCGCGTATTGTCCGTGTTCCAAGAACGCGGGTGAAATTTCGTTTTTAGAAAATTACACGGCGGCGCAGCCGTCTTGTACAGGTGTGTGGGTTACGCGCGTCTTCGTCGTGTGTTGTCGATTTCCGTAACGGACGCAATTACACTTTCTCGTGGATGTGGTGCCAAGGCGGCGACGGCCGTGTAAAAATGAATAATCCTGTATCGGACGGCCGGCTGGTAATAAACTTTACGGCCGCGCGCACTTTTATTAAATCGTTCGTTTGGCACAATACGTACGACTTTTGACCGTAGCTGAACGACGAGTGAAAGTCGATGACTTTCTTGTTGATCGTGATTTGACTCTTAAGGTACGATTCCTATGACGCGTCAGACGCGTGCGGCTAACGCAATGCGTCTGACGCGTGTACCTGACGCATGCCGGTGCGATTCCTATGACGCGTCACTGCGTCAGTAGTGTGCCGTCGTTGAGAGGTAGTAGACGTGTTGGCTAATTTTTAATTTAATTAAAAATTATTATATTGCCTACCTAAGCCTAAAATTCAAAATGAGCCAACGTGAGTTATTGCAGTCATATCTCCTTCTTGAAGAAATTGAAGAAGAAGAATTTATCATAGAGAAATTATTAGTAGAACAGGAGAAAACAAATGAACATCCCTTATTTACGTCAAGGCCAGAAGAAGGATTTTTGAAATATTAGTCAATCGGCATTTAATACAAGATGACAAGAAATTCTGGGAGTTTTTCAGGCTGAATATTGATCAGTTTAAAACTATATTTCGCATTTGATTGAAAAAGACATCACGGTGGATTCTTTGTATAGAGTGCACAACTCAAATCATACAGACAATTGAATTTAGCTACCATTTCCACCAGTTTTTCGTCCTCAATGACGGTAAAAAGTACTTTTGACATGACGCAAGTGTCTGATCGAGTTGGAATCAGATCATAATAAATAAAAAATAATTTTAGTTTTCAAGTGGACTGTATAAAATATATTTTACCGGTATAATCGTATGGTCGCTCACTGTGCTCGGTTCGACTTTCGATACGTGACTTACTTTATATAATACAAAATGATTACCTGTAGGTAAGACATTATACATTGATAATAATATATATCCGAGACAGCGCGCGATAATATGATAACAAAAATAATAATAATAATCGAGCGCTAACAGCAAGTACATGAAAAAATATACAAACGCGCGTGCGGCTGCGTCTATACTGCTCACCGACCGGACGGTCCGTGCGGCTGACTTGCGGCCACCGCAAAGCTGTTGACGCATTTTAGGAAACGCAACCATTAGATAACCTTGGAAGTAGTCCCCTGCGTCAGACGTAGTGCGTCTGACGCATCATAGGAATCGTACCTTTATTGTGTCGGGCCTACGCGTTTAGACGATCGAGTTTTCGATTTTGGACGAAGCGAAAAATGTCTCTGCTTCGGTAAATGATGAGTTCATACATATTTATATTTTTGTTTTTGAATTTTTTTTTGTATATTTTTACGAAAAAATAGTGAACAAAAAATTTCATGTTTTGAAATATTACGAATTCACCGACTTGACATAACAACTGTGGTCATTTTTTGAAATACAGAAAATATGCGAAAAACTATTGAATTTGATATAAATCTGATTTATGTAATAGTGTTAAAACTTGAAAATTTTATTTTATTTTTAGTATTTATCATAAATGTCATACAGTTAAAAACGTTTTCGAAAAAAATTCTTTTTAGCTTAATATTGAATTTCAAAAATATTTTTTTAGAAGTTTTTAATTAGTAAATTTTTAAAATGCATAAATAATCTTACGATCATAGGTGCTGTTAATACATGACCAATAATTTTATCCAAAAAGTAAAACCATTAAGGATGAATTCCATTAATATCATCTTATTGAATGTTTTTTTGTTGTTATTTGAATATTTGTTATTTATTTTTAAGTATATGTGTATAGAGTATATATATTTCATATTTAAATAGTGTAACTAAATATTATCATTTATCGTGTTAGCGTACAAGTACTGAACATGCTTTATATTATTAGGTACACAATTTACTACTAGTAGTTTAATACTACTTTTACGAGTATACAATAAAATAATATACATACATAGATGTGTGTATGTGTATTGTGTACAGTATACAATATGAAATTGAAAATTTTAATTTATCATTTTTCGCTTACTGTGGTGAAAGTTTGTTCTTCGTGGCTTTGATCTTCGTACAAGATATTAAATAAAGGGAGTGTAATTCGAACACTGTAAATGTACAGCATCTTAAACAAACTATTCTTACGATTGGCTTATATGCCGTAAGGTAGTGTTGTATAATGTTAATAATTTGATAGTTTAAATTTTTGAAACAACGATAAATCAATAAACTTCTGGAAAAAAATTTCGGAGTTTAGAGGATAATTTATTTTTAGTTTTTTGTTCACACGATATTCTAAGAAAAATGATTCTAGGAATTTTGAAGTTATAAGCAAATCTGCTTTTTAAATATTTCGAAATAATTCATGTCAATTTAATTATTCGTGAAATTTTCCATTTTTCAGTATTGTGACATTTAAAGCATTTAGTCATAATTAGAAATTGATTGTACCCACTTTTTTAATTTTTTATTTAAAATCAATGCACTGAAAATTATAAATATTATAAATAAATTATAAAATACCTAGTGATGTGTATGTCACAGTTAAAGTTAATTAATATTTTTGAAACTCTTTTTAGATACGATAATCCGATGGTATGAAAAAATGTTGATGAAAATGTGATAAAAAAATGACTGTCTTACGTTAGGAACTCACGTTTTATGAAATTTTTCACATATTGACATATTTCACATTTTATTATACTGTGCTATTATATAACAACATAAACATATACTATCACCCTTTCTATAGTGATAGAAAATGAAGACTATTTTTCATTACACTTTTTACTGGGATTTGGGACCCGATCCAACGTCAACTACCCCGTGGGGTGCAGACATACCCGTATGAAATTGTTATAGATATACATACTTGTGCACAGGGTCGGATTTAGGATTTTGAGGCCCCTAAGCTCAATTGTGGTGTGGGCCCTACCAGAAAGTTTTTAGAAAATAGAAAGGGAATACACACAAATAGAGAAACTAAGCCATCTCTAAAACATTTTCAAATTTCAAATAATTTCCTACCCAAAATTGAGGGTAGTGCAACTTGGATGGAGCTTTTTTTTTTAGTTGTATGATGGTTAGGTTAGGTTAGGTTAGCCTATATAGCCTACGCTTAAATCCGGCCCTGCTTGTGCATTGATGTCAATCATGAAAAATCTTGACGTGTTGAATTTTTATATATGCCTACACACTACTTATGGTATCATTTATTTATTAGTTCATTAAAATTCTATTTGAATTTTTTTCATTTATCATTCCTAACTGTTAGATACGTTTAAGATTCCGAGAAAAGTGATTGGAAACTATCGATTTTTTAATTAAGATTAAATTATGTTTTTAGTAAGCACTTTTCGGGGTTAGCGAATTCACTTCAAAGTTTTTTTTTTTTATTGCATGCATCTACGTAGATTGGACATTCGATGCAGATTATCTACGGTACTCGAAAGAGTACTTCAATAATGAAAAATATTTTTACTTGCAATTACCACGGACGGATAAAGTCCTTGAAAAAGATTATGTGTTCTCATCAAGGTAGTTGAAATTAAATCTTCTCGTATAACGCTGAAATTATTATACTGTACCTATTGATTCTGTACACGGCACGTGCACGTTGAATCGTACCTACCTGTTATTATTCCGTCGGAGTTTTCAAACGAATGATAACTGAAGTCTGACCGTGGAGTAAAAACGATACGAATAGCACGCGATAATTTCACTACGTACATAATATAACAGTCAATAATGTACGTTTAATCCGTGCTGTCTACACTATTAATTTACGACTATCAGCGTGCGTATTTTGTGTCAGTGTACTACACGCAATAGCCTATTGTTGCACTGTTCACAAATTGAGAATAGATTTTGATATGTCACAAATGTGGAAGTCATTGTTCAAATATACAATCTGTCCAATAGCGCAAGTACCTGTAAATTGATTCAGTACGTGTAGTACGTATAGTGTAAGCTGGTAATAATAATAATAATAATAATAATATTAATATTAATTACCAATAATACGCGTTATGTGCCGTATTCATAATATTATTATGTACTCAAGAGTACTTAAAAGAGTATTTTCACAAAACACTAGTTTTAAAGAGATCTGCAGTTTAATGTATTATTAAAAACAGGGTGTCTCAGGATGATTTGACAAATGCAATAACTTTTGTTCGATTCATTATTTAAAATTTTTTTTTTCGTATTAGTACTTATAGTATTGCGCTACAATAAAAAATTATTCAATTTTTCTTTTCAAAATCCTTCAAATCGAAAATTGTATTCTGCAATTAAAAAGAAACCAAAATAAGATATTTTGTAAAACAGATTTTCAGAAAAATGTTAATGATAAAATATTGTGTAAAATATAATTAGAATGCAAATTAATAAATAAATGAAATTTATTTATTATGAATTTTGAAAATTTTGAAAATTTGTATTTAATAATTAATAAAATGATATGTTTAATAATTAAGATTAAATTAGTGATAATAGTATTTTATTTTTCATGACATATTAGATTTGAAATTATTAATCGATGATATTACTAATCTTTCCAGAAAGATAAAATAAATCGTAGAAAATTAACGAGGAACCTTTATTAGAATTTATAACATCAACATTTTTTTTCTAATCAGGTTTACAAAATGGCTATTATGGTTTTTCTATAAAATTATGAAATAAAATATGTAATTTTTAATTTAATGAAAAAAAATAAAAAAATAATTTAAGTATTATAGCTTCATCAATAATATCTATTAATTAAAAAAATATATAAATATACATTTAAAAATATTGAATAGATTATAAGATATTTTTTCGTCTAATCATGCATCCTGTAAAACTCTGTATATTAATTTATAAGATAAATTCGCGTGATAAAAATATATTATTATTAATTTACTGTATTATTAAATTATTCAATACAAATGGAATATCATGATATTCCACGCTACTATTTACATTGAATATTGATTATGTAAAAATATTTTTGTATGTCTCTGTCTGTACATACAACATAGAACAAGTGAGTGGAAAATAATATTGTTTGATCAAAGAGAGCTTTGCCGTTAGAGCTTAAGTTGTCTGAGTTATTCGATTCAATACCCTCTTAATTCGTATTGGCTGACGTAGACTGATATTTTGTTTTATTAAATTTAATTATATATAGACGTTTCAGTTGGTGACGAGGGTTAGATAAACCGGATAACAATATTTTCATAGTGAAAATTGTTTTTCTCTAAGTATAACACCATAAAGCATTTTTTTGTGGTGGCAGAAAAAAAAAATCCCTTTTATATGTATTTGAAAAAACATAATATTTTTACATGAATTACTACTTTCATGTGTGTTAAGGAACAGAAACATTGTCGTTTATATTACTTTTTCTCGTTATAGAAAACCCATTTTGTGGCTTTATGAGTTATAACAGTTTATGACTGTTATAATACAAGGACAAAATAAAAGTACGCACCATACTAATAACGTTTTGTAGTTTTTTTCATCTATATTAGAATATGAAGTTACAAAGACGACGTTACACCGATTTCGCATGTTGTGAACACTTAATTTTTACTTATGATATTACATAAAGCATTGAGTTAAAGATTGAAATATTCATTAAAGATGCATGTTGATTTTAATTTTTTGTTTCTTGCGTTTTTGAATGTTTATAATTGTAATTATTTTTATTTTTCAATAAAATGTTACTTACATAATTTATCTTATATAACTTCGAAATTTAAATAACCACGTCCCACTGTGTCGCATAATTAATTTTGGATGGTAAAAGAAATTGGTTATTTTTACAAATAAAATATGATTTATATTCGAGAGAAATTTGATTTCCTCATTACATGGTATCGTGCAACACATATTATAATATATAATGTATAGTAATGTCTTGATGGTGTGCTCTGAGAAGTATGGAATTATATTTTTCGGTTAAATCATATATTATTCGCATACTTCGTACACTTTACTTTATACATTTTAATGTGTAATACTTCCTTCCACCGTTGGTTGTATCGTGTATCGTCGTTAAGGCGAAACATGTCACACAGACCAAGAATATACGAATAATAATCTGTAAAACGATAAAAAAAAGTATTATTCATTAGTTTATAAATTAATAATTAAAAAATAATGTAAAATTTTGAACTTCATTTTATATATTGATGAATTAAATTGTTTTTTAAAAGTCCCTACTGACTATACGTAATCAATCAAAATGAAAAAAAAAGATGAATAATCATGAGTGTTATAAAATTTAAATTTATAAATTGAAACTTACTAACTAATTTATTAATTAAAATTTTTAATTATAAGCTGTAACATGATAATATCAAATGAAATCAAAAACTCAATATCATGACCTAACTTATTAATTAAAATCTTAGTAAATTTAATGCACATTGGTTTGAAGGAGTCAGCAAAGAAAATCGAATATTCCACTTTTACCGTTAATCCGACGACAAGATAAAATTAAAATTGGTAAAGTGTGTGTAAATTTATCTTGCATGGAACAAGTAGAGGTTAATGTATACCAATTACATTTTTTATTATAATGCAATTCTATAAGATAGTTTAATGTTTATTAATAGTAAAATCATAATCATACATTGAGTGATCATAACATGTTTATAAATGAGATTATTGATGTTACTTGTTAAAAATAATATAGCTTTTAAAAAATTGTTATTTACATCGAACGACTTTATTAAATTAGCATATCTTTTTAACTTAGTTTTGAGATAAATACACTTATTATACACACTACTCAGTAATAACACATTTATTTTATAAATAACAACAATTCATAAAAAATAATTTAATTTAAAATTTACATTTTACTTAATAATATATCATTGTCATTTTCAAGTCATTACAAATCAGATCGTAGGTAAAACTGTAAAATAATTATTGATGACATAGGTACTTAGCTATGTACATTTAAGAAAGTTGAGTAAATATCAACATAATTTTATTATTTTAGTTATGCATGTTAAGTAATTTTAAACATATTATGTCTATTGTCTATATTATTTTAATAGAACTTTATATACAGTAAAAATAGAAATTAGAACATGAGGAAATGAAACTGAAGTAAAATTGTTTAATTTGAAATACGTGGTTTTTAAACACTTTAATTTGTTATTCTAAAAAAAAAAATATTTGATCATTTGGACTTTTTAGAAATCATTTAGACATTTTTCCTTACAAATTTTGTGAGTCTTATTTTTATTATTTATTAAAAACATCTTAATTTTAATAAGATATCCAGGTAATCCGATTACCTTAAGTATTTCAGGTTTTTTACACGCCTATCGACATGTATGTCTATCGACACTATCAATATACAAAGAAATATCAATATAATAGACATCCACGGAGTTTAAGGTACGAAAGTGTGTTACAGTAGTTATTGAGAGGTATTCTCTATGGGTGTCATTCATCATTTATTGAAGTTTTTACTTGACTGAAACGAAAAGAGCAGGAGCTAGCTACCACGGCTTCACTATCGGTTATTCATAGTTTAATCGTTTTTTCCTAATGATTATTATTTTTAATTTCAGTTTTCAGTAAAATAAAATAAAAGCCTTATATTTGTAAGTAGTGATTATGACAGCTATTATCAAATTAACGTCAATAATAATTATTCTCACATATTCATCATTTATTAATGTTTTATTTGGGCTACCTACGTATTATAAATTTTTGTCAAATATTAATACGACGAATACTGTGTCATTAAAAAAAAAAAAAAGAAGATAAATCAATAAATAAATCTACATAAATTTGTAAGCCCATAGGTATAAATGTATGCTTATTAAAATTTACGAAAGCTTTAAAACTAATGAAAAATTGAATAACCTAATTAAATAATAAATTAAAACTGTCATCAATTGCTTTCAAATGTAGTCCAATACCTACTTATTTTTACTTTTAAGTTTGGTTAAACACGTTAAGTGATTTATCATTCCAATTATTAATTAAAATGTATATGGGACATGGGTATTGGATATCTGTTTCTATTACACATTATACATATATGACTGTGAAGCAAACAGAATGGTCAAATCACTTTAGGTAAAAAATTGTTGAAAATTCGTCAATTAGCAAAGATAAAATACACTACAGTCAATATATGTAATAATTTAATCACCAGTTAAATACAAAAAAGGAACACACGCTATCAATATTAAATTAATTTCCTCCGGAAACATAAATCGAATCAGATTAAAGAATACCAATGCGGTCGTCTAAAAAGGCTAAAAAAAAAGTATAGAGTTAGCCGAATGTTTTTTTCATTGTTAATAAAAAAAAAAAACACTATTTTTGATAGAACTTAAATGCTTTGTATGAATCGATATTTGTTATTATAAATTTAATTGTAGTAAAATCATGAATTATTAGCAACATATTATATTACTATTCATAGAATACAACCAAGATTTGGTAAATCACAGTCTGAAAACAGCAGTTGGCTTAGTACTAGAATTCCTAAAATGTTTTTCTATTAGCCTATGGCCATTCAGACAAACTCGAAGCCTTCAGTCGAAGGGAATATTCAAATAAATATGTATAATTATAGAGACACAACGAGTGCGTTAGACCAATTTATTTTTGTTGGTCCATAAAAACGTATTTGAAAATCCTTGGTTTACAGGATTATAGTTATAATTAACATAGATTTGATAAATAATTATAATACCTGGCTCTTCAATTTTAAATAAGGTAACGATTTTCTTGAAGCGCTACTTGAAAAAAAAAACATATTTTAAAAGTTTATTGTATACCCTACTCTAGTTATTACTTTAATTGTTTTAATATGAGCACTGATTCGAACTTGTTTTAACACTTCGCAGTAATCACACATTACTTACACTTAACCACATAATATTTATGTCTTAGAAGTTACAACGCCAAGTTCAATGATAATAGTTCCTTAAATTAATCAATTTGGCACATTATTATACATGTAAATTTTGGTGATATCATTACATTTATCAAGATTGTTTTCACTGTTTCCAATGAAAAGTTATAGGGATTTATAAACTATTTTGTATTAAGGGATACGGGACACTGCAATGGGATTAAAAGAATTACAACGAGAAAACTTTAGTATTATTGGTTTTAATGTAATTACTACTTCATGGTCATATTATTATGACTTGACAAATATTGGTATTATTAATACGTTTTCTTAAATTTTTAAAACATAAGAACTAGCTCCGAAGTCACTTATCACAATTTATGGGACGAGGAGTTATTTTAAAATAGTCAATATTATTAGAAATAAATACAACAGCACGCCCAGAAGAATTGTGGTTTCAATATAAAGAGATTCAAGGCTATAGGAATGAAGCGTAACGTAACTTCTTCTATAAAATAAATATAATAATAATAATATAGAAAAGTATTTTTTACTACAAGTTAGTATTTTCTTTTTATTTCAATACATAAATTACGAGTGGAAAAATGAAGAACAATCAAATACTATGCATAAAAAAAAAAAAAAAATACTTACAAAACTTATACAAATTTTAAATTTACATAACTCTCAAACAGTTAAACAGTAAATACATGTGTCGATTTGACGCGATAAATTTACTTGGTTTTGTATTAGTAGGAAAAAATGTTTTGAAGTAAAGAATAACGTATAAAAAATATTTGTGAAATATTAAAATAAAATATTGATTTAAAAGTTTTATTAAAAAGTACCACTAATTATATTTAAATAATATATAAGTTGTCGTTAAATTAATGAAGATTGATGAACGTTACATGTAGTATGTATGTTATTTTGAATTTTAAAAATGATTTTGAGCGAAACTCAAGAAATAATTTTAGTGTCAACTAGTTAAGTTTTCGTAAAAATCAAAATCCTTATGGTAAACAATTAACGCAATTTTCAAGTTTCAAGTAAATAAAATTTTGGAATAATTAATAAGAAAAATCTTTGTCGACTTGAGAATAATCGTAATAATACTCTATATCCCTGTATTTTAAACCAACATATTCTTTCTTTCACTCAAAATCTAAAATAATTTCATACGTAGAATCTAAATATCATAAATGTTCTTATAATAAACGGGTAAAAAAATTCTCATATGTTTAAAAATCATATTTCACTACGCGACACATAGTTTGTATTTTATCAAGCCTTTCAACGTTTTTTAAATTAACATATACAACCCATCGGCTTAAAAGAAATGGTCTAGAGACTTACTGACGTAATACATTTATTAAATTAATTCTTTATATGATAACTAATAATTACCATGAAAAATCATGTAATACAAATTTGAAAATTCAATCGAGAAGACATAAAGATTTCTAAATCTACTTATTATTTTTAAATTTAATTGTATGTAAAGTAAACTGTTTAAATCAATACTGTACGAGTATGCAAAATGTACTTTGTTGTTGTATTAATTTTTACCCGGAACCTTTAAGTATTAAAATGTACCATCAGTAATCATTAAAATTTGTATGAGTTGTTAACTTAAAATGTTTGTTCTCGGTCGATTCATGTTGTACAAAAAACTTTCAACTTTTAGTGTTTATTTAGCTTGATGGTTTGATTACATGACAAGTTAACATAATAATTATCGATGCGTATGTTGGAAAAACATAAATATTTACTATGTACATAATAATATACAAACGTTTCATATACTCGTACATTTATTTGCTAACTTTATATATAATATATATAATATTATGTTTAAAAAAATATTGCATTAAACTTATGTTTGATTTAAGTTAACTCTTTGTATATCTATACAACTTTTTATTTACCAAACAAAAAAAATTATGCCAATGTTTTACATCATTTTTAAAATTCCATCAAAAATAAAAATATTTATAACATGACGTGAACACCATATAAATATGAATAATTATCGGGTCGTGTATAAATATTCGTTATGTAGTTGATTATCGTAGCTGGCTGACCTAAACACTAACATAGTGTAGCTTGTAATTTGTATCATATTCACAACTGGTTGGAACACTTAAAAATCAGCATGAGTATATTTTATAATCTGAATAATATAAAACAGTTATTCAGTTATATTGACTTTTCTTACATGAGTGTGCATATTTTATATAACAAGAGTTGGGTATAGGAGACCAATATAAGCAAAAATACATAAGAATATTATATTTTCATATATTCATATAAAATATTCATTAAATAAATAAAATAAAATATGTATTGATGTTTTATGTTTTACAGAAAAATTTTTGGACTTTAATTTTTTGTTCACTTAAAATCAAATAATTTCTATAAGTAAATAAATAAAAAAAAATTTACTTTGAATTAAACAAAAGTTATACTTAAAAAAAAAAAAAAAATTATAAGTACTTACGCATTTAATCACATTTAATAGGCTAATTTTCAACTATACATTTTTCTAGCTTCTAGGTGCGATACTGTAATAATATCTCTTTATTTCTTTTGAATTAAAATTTCCCCCTAAAATTCAAAAATACTCAAGTCAAATAAATAAAAAAATAACTTTACATTTTGTCTTTTGTATTGTTACAATCTAGTGAAACAATTATAAAAATAATAATATTATTCCTTTTTTCAATTGCATCATTTGTCTTGGAAAAAGCTCTAGGGGTTTTCTATCTCAAAGCTACCGGAGGAAGACAATTCATCGATCATCCCCTTCCTTCCACTAAATAACCAACACTGACAGATAGAGGTGATGTTATCTTTTATCATTTTCTCATGCGAAATGTATCTGTAACCATATATTAATAAATAATAAGGATGAATAAAATATAAAAGAAATCAATACAAATTTTCAGTAGTACCAAAAATCAAGATAAGTTATTTAAATTGGTGCTGATGCGGATGTGTAGTGGAGTGCTTAGCACTTCCGAATTTCAAATTAGCACTTCTTATTTACTTTGAGCTGAGCGTACATTTCATAATATTTTTTGTTTAATTAAATCAAAAGTTATTTTTATTTTTGGATTAGTAAAATTTGCATTAGCCATAGTTAATAAGAAAAATATTGAATTACACAGGTACACAACGATAACTGTATCACATCTGTGGCCATATCGTCTGCCATCTTACAATTTATCATATTATTTATAGAATAAATAAAACATTTTAGTTTGTATTATAAAAAAATAATTATTTTTATTTTTCATAAACTTGGTGAAGAATTATTCTAGTGAATAGATCTTATATAGGTAATAACTAACAATATAGTATGATACAATTAATACATATAACATATGGCACATAATGACTTATGGAATATTTATAATGATGTTAGAAGTATTTATATAATGTAACATGAATGTAATTTTCATTAATTTTTAAACAATGCAAATAAAATAAAATAATTTTAATTCATCGGTTTCATATGTTTGAATACTTTAATGAAGGAGTAAACGATTTTTAGAAAGAAATGGATCCTTATTTTCAAAATGCGGAACTTAAATTAAATTTTTGTAGCTTATTTAAAACTGTGGTAAAATTATCTATGATTTAACATACAGTGTTTTGTTGACTTACAGGATTGGTGTGGAGAAGTGAGATCTCCTTAGATTACAGAATATAACACTTTTTTTACTTAATATCAAATATGTGTCTATAGTTATTTAGACGACAAAATTTGGAAATGTCAAATGATTATTTTAAAATTAATTCTACAGGATATATTTTAAATCAGTCATTGAAACAAACTACTATTACCATGGTATTTAAACATCTAATTCATACTTAAAAATTAGAAATTATAATAAAAATCGGATTCTGGTATTAGATTTCTAATTTTACTTGATTTAATTTGAAATCATAAATTATTTGAATCATAACATATTCAGTTTAATTTTACATTAATTCAAATTCAAATGTTGTTTTACATTAATAATAAACTAAACATATTCTTCAGATATAAAATGTACACTCATTGTCACTATTTAATGTGATTATAATAATAATTCGTTAATTTCAACTGACTATAAACAATACACATTATTTATAACGTACTTATGTAGTAACAATTTTGAGTTAGCTTTTTAGAATATCATTTTATTATATTGTTATTGTTACAAATAACAATTGTCTTTGTTGTTTGTTATTTAATTTCAAATCTTGGAATGTTGTTCATCCGACATAATAAAAACCATTGAAACGAAAAAAAAAGTTCAAAAGATGTTTGTGGTTTTTTTATTACTATGAAAAGGGCACAAGAATATAACCGTACATAGATGTTGTTACTTTTAATACTTGAAAAGCGAAACTCCAAAAAATGTCTTGAAAATATACTGTATTAAAACTTATGTACAGAATTGAAATAAAAGCCTTTGAATTAAAGCGTAATGACTCCGAATACTGTAAACTTGTTATACATATGAATGCAAGACATAAAATAAATTATTGTTGCTACTCAAAACACCTAGGGAACAATGTTAACCACACATTGAATCGTCAAAATAAAGCATTTTCAAATTTGTAGTTAAAAGTTGTTATATTATATTAACTAGTAGATTTAGTATCTAATTTATTGAAAATGTTGTCGAAAAATTAAATAATAATATTAATATCATATAAAATTATATAATATAACGATAATAAAATCATGTGAGCTTTAATAGGACTGGGCAAAAATGGATTTTAAGTAAATAGTATTCTATATAATATGCATAATAAACAAATGTAATACAGCGTAAACAGTGAATACATATTGCACACCAGTAGGAAAAAAAGACGAAAGTCGAAGTCAGCGAGATACATATTATGGATTGCCTTGTATCTGACTTTTTTTAAGCCAAATATTTCTAGGATAAATATCCAAATACCTATCTATGAGTTTTAGTAAACAGTTTTCTTTGTCTAAAAAAATGAATTATACATTTTTATGTGATTTTTGTGAGATTCGATTTTACAAACAACTTTATATCAGTCTGAAAATAGAAAAACATTTATTACATGTTAACATTTTTTTTAAATATAGGCACACTTTTATAAAGAGGTGAACCTATATAGTTAAGTATACAGAGTAGTGATAATTATATGCTATGTTTATTTCATGTTTGAACTGTCGTTTCTAATCCAGATTATTAAGGTGGAGCCAACATTTCGCTAAGCTATGTTATTTAAAACTTTATTCAGGTATAAACAATTAATAATTCAATTCCGTGAGTTACTGCAATTTAGCAAATGCCAAACGCCATTTACCAATTTTAATATCAAAGTCATTAAAACAAACACACTTTTCAAATCTTATTTATTTTCGAACTTTTAAGTAAAACACTTATTTCACTAAATACTTTATACCATAAACATGGAATAAATTCACGAAGTTAATAACATGTTAATCGTACACTTAAATTATAGAGTGAAAATACAGTTATAAACACTAAAAATACGATTTTTGTTTTAAGAAGTAACATTCAATAACTATGTTTGTAGTTTTGTGGAATTTGCTAAATTTCCAATAAAAATAAAAAAAGATTCATTTAGTATTTTTGAATTCAAATTTATTTAATAATGTCTAACCATATTTAATGAACACGAATTGTTTCTGTCAATTGCATCTGTATCGCTGACGACCAGAGTTCATTTTGAAAACTCTTTAATGACATGATATTTTTCAACGGAGTCTCTCTCATTATTTAATATTATACTTACGTGTAATATCAATACAATATGTTGTAAGCTATAACTTATTATTTTCCCGCAATAATTGCAAAGCTCAAGAGTCGTGTTTAATTTATATTGCACAAAATTCGTACGTATGGCACATAGAATATACATATACGTGAGGTTTCCAGATCAGTCAATCGAAGTCATATAGCGTATGAGGGTTGATTTGCTAGACTTTTTGTAAGTGTCCAGACCGCGACGGCGTAAACTTTTATTCGAACATTAAATCATAGTTTCAAAAGATTCGTCATTACCGTCGCAATATTCTCACGTTATTGTGATGTGTATTGAAACATTGAATTGGGTCAGAACTTGTGTTCGTACGTGCATTATTATGATTTATGAAGTATCCTGTTACACTGCAATTAATAGCATCGTTGGTACTGGTTCCAAGTTATAGTTTATTGATTTAAACGACTGTTATATATCTCAAACTGGCATTTTAACACCGTTTGTCGTTATCTCTTTATGGGCAAAATGTATTTTTTGTCCCGAAAATGGTCAACAATTTCGTTGTTCCACGTATCGGAGCATATGCAGAGGTGTAATGGATTGTCAAAACCCCTGGTTTTAAATTAGCCCTCCTAGTTTATTTTGAAGCCGAGAAAATATTTCATAACAATTAGGAATTGTTAAATTTCTAATTTACTTTGCTTAAAAATGTTGGTGGACAGATTTTATGCAAGTAATAATATAGTATCAGTATGATACGCTATCATTTATACACCTATAATTCGTTATAATGTTTGTAGTATGTATACAATTTATATTATATAATATTTTATAACGTTATACTCATGAAATTTTAAGCAATAAAGTTTTCGATAATTTATTTTATATTTTTGAGATACTTTGCGCTTTGTAAATATCTAGGACTTAAAGAATCTCAACAGTAAGTGGATCATATGATTAAAATGGTAGGATTTAAATATAATTTTTTTCACTTAATAAATAATTTTGTTACGATGGCATATAAGATGGCATAAGGGGTGAGGGGGATATATCCCCCCCATGGCTTTTTTGTGCTATTGTAATAATGGACCTAATGAACAGTTATGCGGCCAGCAGGAAATAGCATTAAAAGGTCATAGAGATTATGGTCCTATTTGTTTCAGTAGTATGTATAATGTATATATAACACTATATTATAGTTAACAACTTTTAAGTCTCAAGTAGAAATAAAAAAAAATTCCATATGACTAAAATTAATATTTGGTATTTTATTATTTTATTAGACTATTTAATAAGTTATAAGAGTAATTAATAACATAGTGTATTTTATACTTTATAGTAGTTAGTATTGTATTTTTGTTTTATTGTTTAGGTGAATCAAATGAAAATGATGGGAACTTTCGTGCAATTTTAAAGTATAAAGCTAAAGATATAGACTATATGAAATCTTATTTAGAAACAGAGTCTACAAATAAATATATCAGTAATCGAACACAAAATGAGATAATAGAAACATGTGGAGATATTATTTAAAAAAAAATTGTTAAAAATGTTAATGAATCCGGTTTCTTTTCCATGTTAGTTGATGAGACTACAGATGTATCAGTAAAAGAGCAACTAACTTTATGTGTCAGGTATTTAAGTGGATCTGGAGAAAACGTTTGCATAAATAAGAGCTTTTTGAAATTCATAAAAGTAAGTTTGCTGTACTTATTATACAATAATATAATATAATAACCTATAATTGGAATAAGTATTAAATTAACAGTTCAAATATAAATTCCATTATACACTAACTGTTGATGAGTTATATATTTTCTCAGATGGTTGTCCGGGTCAAAACCGTAATCATACAGTTGTTCGTTTTCTTATGGCATTAGCATCTAGTAAACGTTTCAAAAAATTAGATTTTTCGCGTATTTTTCTGATAAGAGGTCATTCCTTTAATGATTGCGATAGAGATTTCACCACAGTAAAACGTAAAATCAGAAAGCAAGACCGAATATACACACACGACGACTACATTGAGCTTATTCAACAATCATCGAACACTGATAAGTTTTCAGTTGAAAAAGTCAAAACAGAAGAAATTATTGATTACAAAAAGTACCAAAAGCACAAAAAGTCACACTTAAAATCACCGATTATTTTCATTTCATTTATGATTCGTCTGAACCAGGTATTTTACTTGTTCATCCCTACATCGATAACTTTATAAGCAAACGTTTTTCACTTGCAAAACCTCGACAGTTTCGTCCAGATTTGCCGAACATCATAGATTTTAAAGCATACGACCAAAAGTTACCAATAAATTACAAGAAAATGGATAATATAAAAAGTCTCCTTTGTCATATACCTGTTGATAAAATGACATTCTATGATGAAATAATGCATTGGCCCATTACTGAAGAACAAGAGCACCACGAAGAAGATTATTAAAATTTTAAGTTTGTTCATATTATAATAAAACAATGTATTTTTTTTTTTTTTTTTTTTTTTTTTGACATCTTATTTGATTAATAAAGTACTGTATTATAATTTGTCAATATGTTATAACTATAACCATCACTTATGATTATATTTTGTTTTCAAGAGTTATCTTAATATTAAATAAATAAAAAAAAAACTTAATAACAAATAAAATATAAAAAATCAATTTATTTATTTGGAAAAGGTAACATGTCAACTTTTTTTTTTTTTTATCACTATGGATTTGAAAAAAAAATTTGGTTCTAATGTAGGTAAATGAGATGGTACATTTGGAATATTAATATAAATTTTGAAGTCTCGAAAAATCGATCATTGTTGAGAAAATTAATTTTTTGTCTCTCCTGTAAAATTAGAATTTCTGGACATATTCCCTTTTCCAAATAACCGATTCAATTATATCGATCGATTATTGACGATGGCTAATACTGAATGATATTGTAAACTACAATTTACAAATTATAAAAATGTATAATATAATAACCATATTTCTACATGAATCATAAGCCGCAATGATATCAAAGCGTTTCCAGTGGCCGACAAAAATCAAAATAATATGAATATTTAATGTTTTATCTTTTAAATAATCAACTAAATATTTTCAGAGCCCAATCTAAATAAGCAGACTATACACGTATATTGTAATTTTTATTATCATATTAACTATTAATTCCGACTAGAAAATTCTGTTCATTTACCCACGTGGTACACAAATTTAATAGATCAAGATAAATATTTTGATGGATTTATTTAAAATCCAACATTTAACAGGAATTTTCAAAAAATAAGCGTTTAAGTTTGAAGTATGTATGACTTAGTGATTTTTTCTCATCACGAAAAGTTCTTTATTTAATTTCATTGTTTTCATTTAAAATTTTTTATACGTGGTAAGTACTTGCAGGAACGAGTCTAGGGTCGAAATACTTGGGGGGGGGGATTTTTTTTTAATTGCAGACTGGAAATCAAACATGAAAATTTCTCTAAATAGAGAGTCATATTAAAAAAAATCGGTTTAACTACTTTTTAATATTTGACAATAAGTTTTGAAAATTTATCATGATACTCGTACACATAGCTAATGATACTGAAAGAATTCAAAAATAATGACTCAGGATTTTTTTTTCTAAGTTTTTAATTACTTTACGATTTTTACGGGATTGACTATTTGTATGTCACTTTTCAACTCAATATGTATATTTAAATAATGTACCATCCAATCATTATGAAATATTGTTTATAGAGTGAATAACATGTTATGCATTTTTTGGTAAAAAAGAATTTCTCTCTATTGCTGGTTTAAATTACTGCTACAGTAATACATAAATTTCTAGTTTAGATAAAAAAAAAAAAGCAACCGATATAACTATACAAATGTTAATAGTAAAACAACTAACAATTTTTTTTTCCTTTTCACTTTTTAGTATTTTAATTTTAATTTTTAATATATTATGTGCCTTTTATTAAATGAAGTATACACAGCGTATACTTTAGGTTAAGCATTTTACAATTGTCTAACTAATCCACTTGGCTTATTAACTTATAAACATTATAATAAGCTTATTATAAGAGAAAGAAGAGATCCGCATTGGCGCAAGACATCGATCGCCTTATAATATGTTTATTTAGCACATAGGGCGACATTTTAACGTTTCACACTTTTATAATATTACTACATGGTCGTTCTGGACACGCGACAATGGCGTTAAAAATGTACAACCTAAAACACAGTACATCGTACACTGAGTCGGCATAGGTGCAACTAAGGGGTTTAAACTGCAAAGGAGACTTGATCTCCCTATACTCAAAATTAGTACCACCGAAAATAGAACTATAATATTTACTCGTTTATCTATGTATTCAATTCCGATATTTTATTTTTCCATTGAAGTTGTAATTATTGTTCAAATTCATTTATTTTTAAATATTTTATTGTAAAATTAACTGTAGAATATTTGAATAATTTGATAATAACAACAATAATAGTAATGTTACCTCGGTAAATAATATTAACGATACTATTGCGCCTATATGAGGTGATCGAATAATAATTGATCATTATCCAGTTTTTCGAAGCCGTCGACTACGCTAAAATTGGTAGTGACATCTTTGGGTGGACGTCTTCGGTCGTGGGAACCGTTCCGTTCAGCACATAGATGTCGTCCCGGCAGCCGCCACCGCTACCGCCGTCACCGGCAGCCAGCGGCGGCCCCCTATTGACGTAATCCGTTCGCCGGGTCGGGCCTCGTTCCAGCTGTTGGATCGATGGCCGGCCTGACCCAACGAAAATAAACACACACACACACACACACACACACACACACACACACACACACACACACACACACACACACACACACACATACACATACACTTGCGCGCGCGCTGCTGCTCCCGCACCCGTTTCCCGTATACGGCGTGCACACGCAAACGCGCGCGCGCGCGTGGCGCTCGCACGCACACACATTCACCCGTTTCCAGCGTATACGGGACACACACACGCCCGTTTTCCGTACACAGGCGCACGAGTACACACGGTTTTTTGGTTTAGTCCTTTTCCTTTTTTTTCCTTCTCCTTCGTTTTTATTTAAACAGACCGCCGTCGAATACGGTTTGCTGCGCTGTGTGTGTGAGTGTGTAGTCACCGCCGCCGTCGACACTGTGTTTGTGCGTCGTGTATATCGTTTCCAGCCCGTCTACATCGCGTCCGGTGCGCGCGCGCGCTCGTGCGTGTGTGTATGTGTGTTTGTGTGTATTTGCGCGCGCGCTCGCCATAGACTTCGAAAAGTAAGTACGTGAAATACGTGACTTGTGTGTGCGTGTGCGCGGGTGGATGTGTGTGTGTGTGTGTGTGCAGTGTGATAACGACCGACAGCTGAGTAAGAGGACACCACCACCGCAGCCGACTCGGTCGTTCTATTCGTGTTTGACGACGCGCGCGATGCGTCCGATCTCGTCTGCCGTCATCACAGCCGTTTGAATTTATCCGCGTTTTATTAATATATATATATATTTTTTTTTACCATTACGAATATTATTATTATTATTGCTGTTTCGCGACTCGATTATATTATTATTATTAACTCTATTATTATCGCAAATTTTTTTTTGTTTTTTTTTCTACACATGATCCGTTTTATACGAACGTACACGAAATAGTATTTACACGCACGCGCTCTCTATATAATTATATATATTATTATACACCGACACTAGTACACACGAACTCGCGCGTTTTTTTCGGTTTTTCATTTATTTATTAATTTTCGGTTTTTTTTTTATCGAGTACCCGCAACGACCGCCGGCCGTCTGTCAGTCAGTCGTCGCGTATTACTACTACTACATACGTACTCGTTTAGCCGTATCGAGACAACAACAAAAAACATTAGAGTATACAAACCACCCAGGTAAGACGTAGTTGATTTGTAAACTCCTGCAGTCATGTTTAACAATTTATTTTTATATTTTTAGTGTTCATAATATTATTATTATTATTATTATTATACCGTTTTAACACTTTACATCCGTATAACTACGTTTTTCGTTTTGATTTCGTTGCTGTTGTTGTTTTTGTTGTTGTTACTGACGCTGCTGCTACTGATGATGCTGCTGCTGTTAGTGTTGCCACCGCTGTTACCGTAGGCGCCACTGATTTTCCTTTTTTTGCCGCCATAACAACAAAACGAGTGCGTTCAAGAAGACGCCGGGGTAAGGAGAGCAGGTGGCAAATTTGTTAACCCGGACACGGGACCGAGTGCATACACTTCACTGTGACGCGTGGGGGTGGAAAATTTGCTAACCCGGACGATGGGGCTGAATACACTTCATTGTGTTGGTAATGCGATGGGGGGAAGGGTTGTAAACTTCCAAGGAATCAAAGGGGGTGAGACTTGCAGAGTGCACCTACAGGTACCGATTTCGTTTCGTACACTATTTAGACAACTCTTTCGGTGAGTCTCGGGAACACATTCATATACGTATTACCATATAAGATATAACGCGTATGAGGTGTACCCAGGTATCCATTATAATACACGCACTCCTGCCATCGGCGTCCGAGTTGACCAGTCCAATCACCGATCGAGTCCCCACGGGAAGTACCATTGCCACCATCACAGGTTAAATCCTGTATTAAAATAACGTGCCCACAGTAACCAATGTACGAAAACGCATAAAACCTGCGTTTCGCGTACGCTCTTCTTCCGCGACGGCTCCGTGAGAGGGGGTCATGGGTTTGGAGGTAACAACGTCGCCTCACTATGACGTCGTCACCGACGCCGCCGTCGTCACTACCGTCGCCGCGCAGGACACTGTTTGTCGTAGACGTGCGCACGTTTCTTGACCTACCACGTAGTTAAGCGGTAGTTTTTTTTTTTATTTATTTTTTTTTGTGCATGGACGTATTACCGCATAAGATTATGATGATTACGCGACGTCTTTATTTATTACATGTGCGAGGACTCGCGTGTAGTTTCAGGCGTCACGTTCTGTGTAGTCCAGTATATCGTATATACCAGTGGCGTATTTAGAGGGTGGTTATGGAATTGCAACCCTCCTCTCCCGCGAAACGTATTTTCTACGTCAGTGATCGACAATGTTCGAAGTTAAAACAAAGCTAAATCAAATGTATTCTGATCGTTGAACCCCCCTGGAAATTAAAATCTATATACGCCACTGCCGTACATACGCGTAAATGTTTTACGTAAATGAATACAGCGTTTGATGCCGTAATTAAATCCTGCGGACTACTAGCGTACACACACACACACACACACGTGCGCGCATGTGTGTGTGATATAATATGTTATAACGTCGTATGAGTACGATGTTATGGCGTATTTATCACACGTCGAATTCGTGAAATGTGTACGGCACTCCTGAGCCGCCCCAAAGTAATTCATAGGTCCCCGTAACGTACGAAATAATAACAGTGATAATAATAGTAATAGTATAGCGGCATGCGTAATGATATGACGTCGTAGTTTTTGTACTGTTATTAACAGACCGTTTTGTTGTTGTTTTTGTTGTCGGTAGAGTGATAGAAAAACCCGACATTCGCACCGTCGTCGCTTTGGTCTCGCGCCGAGATTCCGCGTCGTCCCCTTGTGTGAGTTGTTCATAGTGTGACGCTATAAATACGCGTCGTACGCGTACAAAACACCACGTAGGTACACCTTGCACACCCCCGAACACCTGCAGCGACGACGCCGCCGGAGCGTGGAAAGAAAGAGCGCGCGCGCGTGTACACCTCGCCCGCTCGTACATCTCGCCCGCGTGTACATCTCGACCGTGCCGCGCGTGTACCAAAATAGTAATTATATGTAGTACAGTATTTTCTCCATCCCGTCCACGTCAAGTAGAGCAGCGTTTTTTAATGTTTTTTTTTCTGTGGAACACCTTTTTGAATGTCCACTTTTATCGTGGAACCTCCACGTATACTTGGTTTCGAACACCCAATCTTAAATCCTAATGGCACAAGTAACAATATTGTTTAAAATTATAATAGTTGTTAATTTCATTCGAAAAATGTTTTCAAAACAAACCGAAAAACAATATTCAGGTTTTTTGAACCGTAACATTGATGAGACCGGTGGTAGTTTTTTTTTTTTTATCATTACAGACCCACTTGGTGCGTTAGGTTTTGCGACGGATCAAAGTTGAATTCTCGTCCTCGTTTCGGGTTCGCCGAATAAAATGTCTGTATTGTGCGGTACAGCTATTTCTTTTTTGTCGACGCACAAGCAAAAAACTGTGTTTCTCACGAGCGAATAGTTGGAAACGGTAAACGTGTAAATTCGACTTTTAGTGAAAAACTCTGGTATTTTATAGAACCCTCGAGTGATCTCCACGGAACTCCGTGGTTCCACGAGACACGGTTTAAGAAATACCGGATTAAACACGAGTAGTCCGACTGTTCTTAAAAACCCCTGTGCGCGTAAGTGACGCTCATCGTGTTCAACACTCGTCGGCGGCGGAGATGATGACGTTTTACGCGTTCGTGATAACATGATCATATCGTCAACGTGAAGTGTCGAACAACTGTCGACGCGCTCTCCCCTGCGACGGTTAGGTTAGACGTTTTCACTACTTTCAAACCGCAATGACGTCGGGGAAACGGGGTGCGCATAACAAAAGGATCGTGCGATAATCCCCCGGGAGAAGACGGAGGGGTGTGGAACGTTCCTTGATCCGAAAACAAAAGAATTAAATCTCAAACGTTGTCCCGGCAAACAACAAATCGTCCACGCGCGACCAATATTAATGACGCGCCAGTTTTTTGTCGTTTCGTCCGACAGTGTCGAATGGAATCGCGTGGATGCTATATACATATTATAATACACGTGTTATACAGCGATTCGATCGACAACGCGCCTCGTAGTATTTGTACGCGTGATTATATATATATATATTTTATAAATATATTATATATTTTTTTTTACGTACACCGACAGCGTGACATTTATCGGTCGTCACTCTATCGGCCACCGTGGGGAGTTATCGAATTCTTCTCGTGAAAAATACATTGGTTTTTTTCCAAATTCGACGAAAATACGTTGTGCGTGCACGATAATGATACGATAGAAATAAAAAAAAATCTATACATCCGTGTATATTGTTTTTGGCAAGCTGACCTCAGTCTAATCTCGTAAAGAATATTGAGATAATCACGATCTATGTAATTTTGTACACGGCACGTCGATTACGTACGAATTAGAATTAAAAATACCAATAGGTACTATTGCCTGTCGACTCAGTAAATTATAAGTATCGGTGTACGTACAGGCGTGTCACTAAAATAATTAATCGGGGGTAGCGAAAAACTGTAATAAATAATAAATCGAGTATTATAATAAACACTACAACTCGTTGTTGAATACTTATTTTGTTTTTGGTATCTATTATACTGTGTACATTAATGTTCATTATCATTACATTATGATTGAGTATTGTTTCGTAATTCTACTGAAATGTTACGTTTCTATGTATGGTGTTTAGTAAAATAACATCTTCAGGAGTGGAAAACCGATAGTCTAGAAACGCAGGAGATGCTATTTCTGAGGTAGCAAGAATGTACCTCTCCAACACCCGTCAGTGACGTCTGCGCTGATGTGTACGGACTGTATCGGGTAGAAAAGACACCAAAGTCTCTCCGTTTACCGTGTCAAATGGATACGTGTTCAGTTTACGTGGCTCGCGTCGTCCGGCGCGCGCGTAAATATTATAACTGTCCGGGTGACGGACGAGGAAAAACAAATGGTAATTTCCAAACGCCTCGTCATCACGTGCCAGAGACATTTATCATTTTAACGTGACCTGCGAACATCCAGGCGCAGCGTTCGGGTACGAAACGTATTTTTGCGAGACGACTACGGATAAACAATAAGTAATGTCATGTCGTCCGCCGGTGTTTACTAATTATTCGCAAAACGAAACCGAGTAAAACACTTTTTCCGCCATTGGAAATATTGTATCGCGCAAAAGCGTAAAAACAATACCACGCTCCTCGCGTTCAGCGTCCAATTCGACACGCGCGTTTTGCGGACAATCTATGCCCGTTTGATTTCAGGCGTTCGGGCCGAGTCGACGCTAGTGTTTTGAGTATAATATTTACAAATTATATCGTTGTAATGAAACATTTCGTCTCTAGTCTCTACCCGTATCGCGCGCATCGACAACGGTTTACGATTTTCACCCGACGGGACGTTTATAACACACAAAGGTGTACGCCGAGTCGCTGTCCGACACACACACACACACACACACACACACAATTTGTTTTTTCCCTTTTTCCTCTCTCTGTTTTATTCGGCTATCGCTCGATAAAAAGCGCACCTACACATACATATATACTATATATAATACATCCGAGTACGACGTATACGTGTAGAGCGAGCTTAAATTTTAATAATTCCCACGCACGCGAGCGAATCGACTCGCCGACCGCTTTTTCCCACCTTTCGGAATTGACCCGAAATTCCGCGCTGCACAAATGATCGTTACGCGAATGTTTAGCGGCAGCGAAATATTCGGTTATCCGTCCGACGCGCCGTGCTTCACACCGGTATCGCGTATTAAGACGCGGAGTCGTGTGAATCCGGTACGAATTTTCCGGCGACGACGGACTTTGCGAGACAGAGAACTCGATTTTGGTTTTAGCCGGTTTTTTTTTCTGTTTTTCGACGTGCGCACGCCGTCGTGAACAACCCGCCGCGCCGCCCGGCCGTCACCCGTGAGGATTTCGCGTCGCGAAAACTTTAACGTCGAACCGTGTATAATAAAACGTATCTAAAACGTACCGGTGGCGGCAGCGGCAGGAGGGAGGGCGGCAAACTTCGAAGGTCGACGAATAACCGACGGCGGACGAGACTCGGGACGTTTCGGCGTTGTTTTATACGATTCAATTAATATATTATAATAAAGGCCGGTTTATTCCGCGTCGATATCGGTTCTTTTTCCTCCGTCCATCGTATATACCTATTACGATAATATAATATAATATCGAATATACATATATATGCAGTATAATGGCCGTGGTGTACAAACCCACGCGTCGGCGTAACAAAACTTTTCGTCTCTATTAACAAATTTAAATACAGTTTATAAATTACACACACACGCACACACACACACACACACACACACACACACACACACACACACACACACACACACACACACATACTCACACATATTTGTATAAACATTTGTGTGTGTATGTGTGTATACTACGTGCGTACTGCGTAGTAGTATCTATAAAATCAATATCGTACGATTCCGTCCCGTATTCTGCAGTATGGTGAACTTTTACGGTGTATTGTTGATTTTTGTTCCTTTCACGGCGGTGCTGCACGCGTTTTCCATCGTATATTATTATTTCGTTTTATAAAAACTCTGTTCTCGCAGACGATACAAATCACGGTCTCGACCGCGGCGCAGCGCGCGTGCGTACGACAAGTTATAATATAGTGACGGCGCGGCGTCGGATCGTTCGCAAATAAAATTAATGTGTTGTTCTGATCTGAGTATTTTTTTCTCGGTTTCGACGTGGCAGACTCAGAAGACTACTGCGCCAGGGGGCCCGTTCGTCGCGCCACGCATCAAGACGCACACTCGTTTTTACACGACGAATAATAATGTTCATGCCATTTTCAATGTTTTCGTCCGATTAATATATCGGCCATTGACGACCGTACACGTCATCCGACGATAATCTCATCATATCACGACGAAAAATCTCCCCCCCCCCTCTGGATCAATAATCCTGTGAGTCGTAATTTATTGTCATCATCAGTCCGTATTGATATTCCGTATACGCGGGTGTACGTGCGACCAATGGCGGATCTAGGATATTTGGACGGGTGGAGGGAGGCACTTGTAAATTGTCTAGTGTGATTTATAACTAATAACACATGAAATTTCGAAAAAATATAGAGTATAGGTAGTTTTATTCGATATACTCGTAATATTAGTTACATATCACACGTAACAATAATAATAATTCATTGGCAAGTAATTATTACAGTTATTTCAAACAAAATTGTTCAGACAAAAACTTAACATTTATAGATTATCATTATCTACGTCCTACGAGTTGAATTTGAAGTTTTCTTCACTAAGCTAGGTTAGATAGTTTCTTCTGGTTTTTTAATCCATTTATTAAACAATTATTGGTTATTTAATTAATTAATTTCGGTTTTTTTTTTACCTTACTAAACATATTTTAAGCAAATTCATTTTTATAATAATCTTATTAGCTGATTGGTGTTTAAAAAAATTGTCAAGAGAGAATTTAGAGGACGGCTCGCCCCCTGGTTCCACCACAGCGTGCGACCATGAGTTTTGTCGACCGCTGTATTAGTATTTAAACATTTACAAACACGTAATGTATATGTACCTGCATGTTACATGTTTTACACGCTTGAGTTGATTTTATATTCATGTCACCAACATGACACTAATCTAATAAAATAATTAAAGTTAATTTTTCGTCGACTTAAGTTTGTATAAAACACGGTGTAGGACTAACGTGGAATATTTTTGAAGCCTAAATTTAAAACGTTCAGATTCTAAACACCCCTACCACATATCTGAACTACACCTCCGGGCGTATTAAACAAACGGTGCAGGTATTCGCTCTGGATATATCGTGTGTTATAAAAATATTATTTTAAATTACGCGTTTGCCGCGTACAGACTGCATCGTGCCGCTCGTCTTAGGTTAACATCTATATACTAGCCGGCCGATACTATTAGGATTATTTCGTACACCGCGCGCTGTGTTACCGTGACACATTTTGAAAACGTTTCCCCTCACACGAACACACACACACACACACACACACACAAACACACACACACACACACACACACACACACACACACACACAATTATATTATTATTTATACGCGTCTGCTACCTGTGGTATAGCGAATCTGGATAGTTTTTCAATAACGTCATATACGATTTTTCATGCGGAAGGGTAAATATGAAACGGGAGGAGGGATTGAATAGTTAGCAATGTAGGACATGATACCGCATGTCAATACAAATATTTTGACGGGAACCTCATTAATAATAAAACGGAAAATTATATACGCGGTGTAGGAATCGATGGACACAAGGCCATATTCTCATTTACCCTCATTCATAATGAACTACATAATATAGTCTACATACACGCACACACACACACACACACACACACACACACACACACACACACACACACACACACACACACACACACACACACACACACTATATATATACACACACACATACACGAACGTGTGCCCGTCGCCCTCTCGCCCCGCGTTTATACAACGTCAACGTGCACCGCGAAGGACTTTACAGTAATAATAATAATAATACACATATATATGCGCGTCGGGTTAAGTATATTATAAACCCGTGGCTGGTAGAAGGGCGTCTTTGACTCGCCCGACTTAAAAACCTGCACACTAATGGAAATTTCTAAGTCTCCGGAATTCGCGTCAACATCGCGTGTGTGTAGTGTTTTCGGGGCCTTGGCGGTGATGCTGAACTCGTCCATTAAATGTACAATTGTCGAGTGTTCACCGCTATTCATCACGTCGTATCATGTCAACACAGTCGTATTATGTTACGTACTACAACGAAAAAACGGTTCACCGCAGTAAACGGGAATAGTTAAAATGTCATTTAAGTCTCAACTCTCAAGCACGTCAATTAGTTCACCCTTATAAAGTTAGCAGCACAACTATGACAGACACATATGCAATACATCCAACAAACTTGTTGGTAACTTGTTGGACATTGTTGGAACACCCACAGACTTTGTTGGACTTTATTTTTGTCGGTAGAGCTTTAGAAACTTTTGTGCTGCCATATATACTCCAACAGCACAACTTTACGTTAGCAAAATTTCACCCGTATAAAAAGTTTCCAGCTTGACTTGTTGGACATTGTTGGATCACTCTGAAAATTTGTTGGACATTATTTTAGCCGGTAGAGCTTTTCAAAGTTGTGCTGCCAACAGCACAACTTTACGTGAACTAAATTTCACCCCTATAAAAAGTGTCCAGCTTGACTTGTTGGACATTGTTGGGCCACTCTGAAAATTTGTTGGACATTATTTTAGCCGGTTGAGCTTTTGAAACTTTTGTGCTGCCAACAGCACAACTTTACGTAAACGAAATTTCACCCCTATAAAAAGTGTCCAGCTTGACTTGTTGGACATTGTTGGGTCACTCTGAAAATTTGTTGGACATTAT
Organism: Therioaphis trifolii; assembly: GCA_027580255.1. Classification (NCBI taxonomy): domain Eukaryota; kingdom Metazoa; phylum Arthropoda; class Insecta; order Hemiptera; family Aphididae; genus Therioaphis; species Therioaphis trifolii. The sequence continues at coordinate 29,328,181 of CM050408.1, forward strand.
TTTAGCCGGTAGAGCTTTTGAAACTTTTGTGCTGCCAACAGCACAACTTTACGTGAACGAAATTTCACCCCTATAAAAAGTGTCCAGCTTGACTTGTTGGACATTGTTGGGTCACTCTGAAAATTTGTTGGACATTATTTTAGCCGGTAGAGCTTTTGAAACTTTTGTGCTGCCAACAGCACAACTTTACGTGAACGAAATTTCACCCCTATAAAAAGTGTCCAGCTTGACTTGTTGGAAACTGTTGGACCAGCTTTATAAATTCAATAGTAAAAAAAAGAGGGTAAGTGGGTGCCGCTGCTGAACAGCTTATTACAATTGGTTCACTGTAATGTATGGTTTTAAATTTTAATATGATTATATAAAATCACTATATTATGTGAAAAATGGTTCTCAAGGAAGATGGTCTAGAACTCTAGAAGCCTATGATATTACTAACTAGGTATATTTTATGATATTATTATGATTTATGTCATTTATTTTACTATATTAGGCATTAGTATATCTAAAACAGTATGTTAAATTCATTTTACAAAAAAAATTACATTTGAAAATTTCATGGTATATTTAAAATATAGTAATACACTCTAAAAGTTTCACTTACCCTCAAATAAAATACTAAAAAATAACCTTTCCTGAAAAACATGTAAAATGCAAGTAGTACGCTTTGCATCCAATGATTGGTTCATGAATTTTGCTCTCGATCCTCTCGTTCTAGAGATGGGTTTTTAAAAACTATCCCAAAACTAACATTTAAAAGTTGAATTAATTAATGCATTTAATGTAATAACAATCTTATTATACGAGATTATTTCATTTTTTATTTTAATTTTATTTAGTTAAATTGTATTTTATTTTTAATTGTAGTTTCAGATTTATTGGTGTGATTGCCTATATTGCACCAACAATAGGAAATCTGGGTCATTACGTGTCATATGTGTACCGGGCCAGTGGATATTGGGAACTCCACGATGATATGAGCCGCAAAATAAAAAGACTCAGCAGTTTACAAAATCTAAGTGTAACACCACACATATTATATTTTATTCGGGATTAAGTTGCCATATACCTTTTTTTTATAACTTTTTAATTTATTAGAATATTATAATTCTTATTTTAATATTTTTAATTGTAGAACTACATAATATTATAACCTAATCAACTCATACAAGTAAACAAGTAATATTATTTAATTAATATTTTATTAAATAAACAAGGTGGTTTGTGTTTAAATTAAACAATTCTTACTACATTTTAGACAATTATTAATTTATTGATTAAAAAACCAATGAATAACAAGTCAAGCTGGACACTTTTTATACGGGTGAAATTTCGCTCACGTAAAGTTGTGCTGTTGGCAGCACAAAAGTTTCAAAAGCTCTACCGGCTAAAATAATGTCCAACAAATTTTCAGAGTGACCCAACAATGTCCAACAAGTCAAGCTGGACACTTTTTATAGGGGTGAAATTTCGTTCACGTAAAGTTGTGCTGTTGGCAGCACAAAAGTTTCAAAAGCTCAACCGGCTAAAATAATGTCCAACAAATTTTCAGAGTGACCCAACAATGTCCAACAAGTCAAGCTGGACACTTTTTATAGGGGTGAAATTTCGTTTACGTAAAGTTGTGCTGTTGGCAGCACAACTTTGAAAAGCTCTACCGGCTAAAATAATGTCCAACAAATTTTCAGAGTGACCCAACAAGGTCCAACAAGTCAAGCTGGACACTTTTTATACGGGTGAAATTTCGTTCACGTAAAGTTGTGCTGTTGGCAGCACAAAAGTTTCAAAAGCTCAACCGGCTAAAATAATGTCCAACAAATTTTCAGAGTGACCCAACAATGTCCAACAAGTCAAGCTGGACACTTTTTATAGGGGTGAAATTTCGTTTACGTAAAGTTGTGCTGTTGGCAGCACAACTTTGAAAAGCTCTACCGGCTAAAATAATGTCCAACAAATTTTCAGAGTGACCCAACAAGGTCCAACAAGTCAAGCTGGACACTTTTTATACGGGTGAAATTTTGCTAACGTAAAGTTGTGCTGTTGGAGTATATATGGCAGCACAAAAGTTTCTAAAGCTCTACCGACAAAAATAAAGTCCAACAAAGTCTGTGGGTGTTCCAACAATGTCCAACAAGTTACCAACAAGTTTATTGGATGTATTGCTCATGTGTCTGTCATAGTTGTGCTGCTAACTTTATAAGGGTAATTAGTTCACCGCAATGACATTTTCCCGTTTATTTGAATCGAAAACTACGGATGTGTTCTGATGAAATTAGTTTTTGAAATATTTTTCAACCATTTATAACTTGATTTTTAAAAATCGTATTTTTTGTGAGAATTATTGTTCAACTCATCTGCTTTATTGCGATTTCATAGACAATTTTTGAGGTTGAAATATATTTTATCGTGATTGTGGTACTTAATAAAGTTTTTTTTTCTATTTCACATACCCGTATAATAAAAGCAAACTTTATTCAGTAGCGCAATCAAAATTAAGAAAAATCTAAATTTAAATTGTATTTAGTGAAGACTAAGTATTAGGTATATTTTTAGTCAAGTTACACGAATCACTTCACCGTTTAGATTGTAATCATTAATTTGTGACTAAAGGTGTCAACTGAATTTCCAATGATTATATTGATGTTAGTTTTTATTAATTGTTTTATTTTCTTTTTCCATATGCCCGGCAAAATGTTATGTAAATAAATAAATAAAATATTTCCTTTCATTAATTTAAGGAAAAATTCATTTTTTAGATTTCGCGTTCATTAATACAACGATCACCATTTTATAAATTAAAAATGAATGAAAATATGTGGAAAATGTCTTGTACAATAAATACGGGTCTCTGTAAATTGCGTCCCATTTCAAATTTTTTATGTAAATTGCGGCCCGGGTATATTTTATACATACGTAAATTGCGGCCCAGGTATATTTTATACATACGTAAATTGCGGCCCGGGTATATTTTATATATACGTAAATTGCGGCCCGGATATATTTTTGTACATATGCCTATCTAACTATTTCTTATTAATATGTAAATTACGTCTAAGCGTTTTTTCCACAAAACCAATATTTTCCTTCCCATTTTTCAGACTTAGGACTATAACTATAACAGACTTAAAACTGTCTATACAAATATTATTATCATCAAATTTCAAAAAATACTTACACGTTTTAACTGTGCTACACCAACGTTGAATGTTGAATATCATTGTTTAGAAATTTATGAAAACGAAATTTGAAACCATCAACTATTTTCAACGTTTTATTCCTTTCACTTTTCATAACGTCCATTTTTATTAGATTGAAAAAAAAATACTGTAAACTGTAGAGCAACCACAGATATATAAAACAACTTGATAGCCGACTCAACGAATAAAATTGAAGTTTAGAATCCATGTGTGAACAGGATTGAAACACAATTTTTCGATTATACCTAATTTATAAACTATAAACTATAAAGTGCAATTCAAGTAATTCAACATCATGGTGGTTTCTTTTTCTGTGTCTGGTTGTGTCAATAGGAGACTGAAAGGAAGCAAAGTTCATTTTTTTTCGTAAGTACCCGGGCCGCAATTCACATAGTATATGACCATGACCGTACTTATAGGGACGCAATTTACCGACTCCGATAAATACGCATGACAATTTCCATCGCGACATGTCTAAGGTTATAAATAAATACTATTTTCATTTTTTCCTTGTTATTTAGAATTTAATTACATTTCATAAACGAACTTAAATTAATTATTGATCCTGAGTTCATATCTCGTTATTATCTTTAAACAATTAATGTGAATGCGTTAAGCGGACTATAGCTCGAGAAAACGTATAACAGATCCAGATAAACTACCTTTATTAAACAATAGGTTCGTTCTGTTGAATGATACATGAGATTTATGCGAAAGTTGGTTAACAAATTATTACTCAGTGCTATATATTCTATTAATTTTCAGCAACAGAACAATATTAATTACTCTGTACCTTATTGAGGTTGACGGTTCTCTAGAGTGGTGTCATTGTGAGATCCTTTGAAAACAATGATGGAATCTGTAAAGCATTTGTAGAATTTAATGTAATATGCACGACATTTTTTAGTAAAAATGTTATCTATAATTCAAAATAGTTTTTTAATTATAGTTGAATGTTTAGTTGTTAGGCTTATTAAAATTCGGACGTATATTAAAGTTATTTATAACTTATTATTTTTAAGTGAAAATTGTGTTCCAAAATAACTACAAAAGTTATTAGATAGAGCTTAATTTCTCATGGGACTTTTGATCGGTAAATTGGACACGTCGAGAATTGAGGGAGAAACGAACTGAAGAAAACCTATCGATTTGCAGAGGAAATTATAGTTTTTAATTAAACAATTCTAATTTTTCTATCATTATTTCAATAGTATAAAAAATTACAGTTATCATGAAAAATAAAATTCGAATATTGTCGGATTAATATTTGAATACTTAGCCGTTGTCATTTCAAAAATTGTTATATTTGTTATACATACAAATAAAAGTTTCTTTTATACTTATTCACATTTTATGCTAAAATTCTCATTTAATTATACCGTACAAACATAATATTCATTTTATGGGTATTCTATTTAAAAAGCATTTAGAAAAAACAAACAAAACATTTTTTACAATAAATAAAAATATTTGAGTATCTATTTTGTTTTACACGGTTATTATAAACTACAAATTTTGATTTTTTAATCAATAAATAGTTTTTCATATGCAAGATAATCTTATTTTCGAAAAATGTAAAAACTTATTTCTAAGCAATTTAAGTTGGTTGTTTTTATAAAATATTCACGATATTTATAATATATTTACACTCAGTATAATGTATGAGTAGGAACATGATATTAATGGATGACTTAGGGCATTGAGTTAAATTTGTTCAAACTTTTGATAATTCCTAAGCAATGTCTATCAATACCAATGTCTTTTGTAGCAACTCAAAGCACATCATTCATCGAATCAACTATATTTTTTTGGAATAAATAAGTATAAACCACGCCGTGTCCTATTAATCGTGTGGTATTTTGCCTAGTATTATCAAATAAGTATACAAATATACCTGTAATAGGTATTTTTATCGTTTATTTGTTTTTTTGTGATCATAACTTACGATTTTGGTAAATTAAAAATGTAATTCCTTTTGATAACGAATATAATTTATACAAAAATAAAAATAAATATTTTATTAGTCGAATGATGGATAGGGTCAAACTGAATATACAACGCATATGTTTTAACTTTGGAGTCAAATATTATACTCAAATGAAGTTTGTTAGAAATAACTCATTCAATATGTGAGGAATTATTGTTATATTGGCAAATTCGCTAGATAAAACATTGTAAACAATAAACATAAATTGGAAATCATCCAAGTAAACATTGTGTTGTACAGTTAAATTTATTCATAAGATTGTTGTGGCTAGTGACAAAATAACGATGAAAATAATATTGTTATTGTAGACAAATTTGAAATATGAAATTACCTTAACCTTGACACTGAATCACCTATAACCACAATATATTTTTATATCCATAGTACATATTTTCGTGACGTATAATTTAAATCTTCATTACTAATTCAATACAAATTCTGTAATTATAGATAGGTTTTGTGTATTTTTTATGAAGTTGTATATACGTATTTATGGGGGTTTAACGGAACATGTCCTTGACCGAGTGCTTCCATTACTTTCGATAAAAATGGCTAAATGTTTTTTTTTAACCCCTCGATACGACAATACTCAACGATTTAGAATACATGCGAATAGAATTAGAGTGGAAATCATACCAAGTATATATTATATTTTCATAACTAAGGCCCCAGTTTTTATATCTTGAATCTTAAAAGAAATCTAGGAAAAATATGATTTTTTTTTTAAATTCTTAAATTAAAACTATTTTTATAAAATATGATTTCATCAGTGAATATCTAATTTGTTTATTTTTCATAGTATGTATCGGATTTTATGTCAATGTTTTCAACAGTAGAATTCAAGATCAATGGTTAATTAAAAGATTAATGATCTCATAATTTACCTCTAAAATTATAGCAAATGATTAAAGTCGACCATGCTTTAGGGAAAAAAATTGATTAAAAAGGCACTATATTGTCGAAACAAAATAAATTGTTCCTAAGTTATCAACATAATGAATTATAAGATCTACTTTTGATAATTATTAATCTATAGGTGCATCAAAAACGAATTTTTTTCTCGGCGTTATAATTGCACGAAATAAAATTAGTGAAATCACGTTGCGTCTTTTGACGACGTATAGTTTCTAATAAACTGTACAGTTGTACCTGTAACGACCTTGTACCCATTACGACGTCGTCGTCACCGTGCAAGTATATTACACGTCAGTTTATTATGCGATAACGAACTATAAGTACGGCGTTTCCGGGTAGTTTCCCCGACACCGTTGCCGACGTGTCTAGATTTAGGCGTCCGACAGCGGACGATATTATAATATATACATACGAGTGCGCAGACAATAACGGGGAGATGACGACGATGACACATTTTCGGAAACGATGCGATCCGTCTTGTCATCGGGGCCCTTATTCTGTACGTGTCGCTTTGTGTTATTACGGCCGACAGCCATAAACCGCATATAATTGGTTCGAGTTTTTCGGCGGTACAACAAAGCGCAATGATAGTGTTTATACGTATGTTATATACATATACACGTGTGTGTGTGTGTGTGTGTGTGTGTGTGTGTGTGTGTGTGTGTGTGTGTGTGTGTGTGTGTGTGTGTGTGTGTTTTAGACGAAATCCAATACGTAGTATAATAGGGCCTCGTGAGCTTTTACTTTTTTTACAATTTAATTTCAAATCGCGTTACGCAATACATCAATGTTACGAATAACGCGTTGAACCCATCGTAATACGGGGTGTATCGTGAAGACGTTCAAATTTATTTTATCGACCGACGGCGAGTGCTGCATAATCTTGTGCCATTATTCATTAATATTAAGCATAAACGGGTAAAACGACAACTGAGAATATCGAAATTTTATTTATCGATATAAAAATTTACGACAACAATATACTCGTATATAATAATATACAATATACATTGGAATTTCATCCGACATTTCAAAGCATAAAATCGAGTAATAATATTCTATTTATAGTTGATTAGGAGATAGAGAGGTAATTTTATATTCAAGGGAGCTTAGCCCCATAAATCCGTCCTCGGCGTCCCCTGTCTAATATAAATGTATATATCCATATTTATGTATAGGTAATTGATGTGACAAGATCGCTCGCGAAAAGACTGTCGTCAAAGGCGAATGACACGAGACCAGGATGGTGTCGAGTGACTATATACACGCTTATATTCATTATATTATGATATATATGTATTTCTATAAGTTTGGAAGAAATACGGTCGTAGCGGAAGCGTTTTCCGTCGTTGCCGTCGTCAATGTCGTCCACGGTTCAGTCCTGTCGCGCTCCAGTTGTCGATTATAAATACCAGGGTCTTATTGTATATAATGCATAAATGAATACATTCTGTTATGAAAGCCCTTAAAAAAAAAAAACATTTTTAAACGTAAATATTATTTTTTTTTAAATATTGAATTTTCCAATTTTAAGTGTAAGTATTTATTTTTTTGCTCAAAGGAGCATGATTATAGCCGATTTTACCGTACCTGATTACATCTACTTCACGGAACACGATCACAGTATTCCACATACAGACTTAAAATTAATAAAATCATATTAATATGTCAAACGGGCCAACCTTGATCGGCTAGTAAACGGGGTTACGTAATATTGTATTTAATCCGAAAGTATCGAATTTGGCGCTTCAGAATAAAACGCGTTCGGGGGAAACATAACTAAAACGGTTTGTCTCATAGCATGAACACGAATAGGGCCGGGCGTTTCGAAGCGGTCACTTGCTTACGTATAGTTGACGGTGAAGTAGTCAGTACCACGGCGCAGCTAGTAGCTCTGACACACTGGTCATCACATTGTTCATTAAATAGTACAGGTACTATGTATTACTCTGTTAGATCGAAATCGCATTGGTGAATCCAAGAGGAAAAGGGGGTTAATGGGGTAAATACCGTTCCCTTAAGCTATTTTTTCGTATAAGTAGTTATGGAGCATTATACTATTGAATTTGACTGAATTGAGTACTGGATACATTTTAATTACCACCCCCCCCCTGGATAATTTCTGGATCTGCTAAAGAAGAATTGTTTTTTTTTTCAAAAACATTATGCCATCACGTCACGCGTACAAATCAAATACATAAGAGTATTATCGCTATTTCTTTATTTTTCGTTTTCGAGGAAAAACATTTATCCCACCATTAAGGTTATGGTTAACGAAATGATCCACAAAAGAGATGAAAAATAATTTGCAAACGAAAAGATAATTTTTATAAACGTGTGATTACGTGGTAATGCCGTTAGGTGTAATGAATAGCGATCATACACACTCTGAGCGTTGTCTTGAGGTTTTAAACGAATTGTTTAGTCTAGTGGCCGTGCCCCCATTGTTCTGCTCCGGCACGAGGGCGGAATTCAATGTAATCGCTATCTCTGAGGTCTGAATGCCTTACATTTTCTGTTTTCAACAGATATTTCGAAAAACAAATTCGAAACAACTTAAACTTTCAGTTTAAAATTACGAAATACTTTTTTTACCAAATCTTTCGGTACTGAAATGTGTTTACAGCCGTCTGCCGACAATTGATAAGTTTACATCACCGCGATAAATTTTACTTGTGTCATTCCCGTCGTGCAATGCATACGCGTATCGTTCGTCATGATTGTTTAAGAGTCGGAAACAGTATCTCGACCGGTACGTCCCCTGCTGGTGTCTGTCAAACATTTTTGCCGTCGACGCGTCGGCGTATAGTGTTCACAGTACTTTTACAGACGTCGCGGGGATGAGCAACGTTTGTTATCACTCGACTTCTGTTTTTATTTTTGTTAATTTTTATACGAACCCAGTAGACACTTTTTTTTTAATAATAAAATTATCATTTTCATCGTATTTTAACTGTTACTTTTAATTTTTCTTGTTTTAATGTTTGATTCAACATTTAACCACATCGAGACCTTTATACGTGTAACGGACACTTACGGTATCGAATGTTTGCCATAAATCAAACGTTGATAATATTCGAGCGTTTCCCGATGACGAAAAGTTTGAATACGTCCGCTGTTTAGAAAATATTTGACCAACCGTGAGATGTCCGTCAATATAGAGGTTTCATCTCAACATCATATTTACGCCATTGATTGTCATCGTATATTCACTATACATCGTATTATTTATCGTTTCCTATTTTCGTTGTTGCTGCTGCTGTCATTTGTGTACTTCAATGTCATTGCCGTAAAATCGTGTTAAACACATTACATTGTTATTGTTATTGTTATTATTACATTATTACATGTTATTATTATTGTTATATACTTTGATGGCTTTTGCACGTACTCGCACGTAAATACGTTTTGTTTGCAGCTTTTGGCCCCGCATGCCGCAACATGTCCTACCGCTCGCTGGCCGCCGACCGCGTGTACAAAGCGACCACGGACGACCTGCAGCCGGAGCGGAAGAACTCGGTCGGTACCGTTTTTAAAAAGGCCTTCGGCTCGTTAAGCTCCAGTCCCCGGCGCAGGCTGTCCGAGCCGCTTATGTCCGGCGTGCCCGTGATCGGCACCGGCAACATCAACACGCCGCTCAGGTATCAACACACGCGTCGTCCAGGACGAACAAATGTTATTGTCAACACAACGTGATTACAATACATCGTGGCACGAGTATCATAATATACCCCCCCCCCCATACACACACGACACGCACATTAGCGTACCAATTAGGGACGTAGTCAGGAGGGGGCCCATAGGGTCCGGACCCCCCCCCCACAATAAAATGGATGATATTTTTTTTGCACTCTTGTACCTAATAATTAATTGCATGAACCAAATCATATAATAATCGCGTAATGCATATAAGAAATAACACAATTATTTTAACTTGATCCCCTCCCCTGAAATAAAATCCTGGCTACGCCCCTAGTAATATTATATTTGTTCGTCAGGGGGTGACCGGTTCATACGGGTATTGTAAGCCATGTACACGCTGACCTTTGAATATTTCTTTCCGATGTTTGCGTTATTCAATCCGACCCTCTCCTTAAACTCTCCGTACTATAGTCTTTTACGCGATTCTCGACCACCTCCCCGTTCGTTGTGGGTCTTCTGAGAAGCATTTTTTTCTATTCGCGAATTCTTTTCCAATACCTTGCGTAGTAGCAAAGTGAAATTTCACTTTTCTAAAATGATTGTAACGAAATGTATTCTAACGTTAATTGATGAAATATGATAGGCCCAATTGTACCTTACCTAATATACATCTCTGCGTACGTTGTTACGTTATGATGTTGTTTCTACGACGCGGAAATACCTATGCACTCACTCGAATTTACACAAAAATATCGCAGTAATAATGTCCTGTGCACTGATAAGATATTCAAAAATTGAATTACCATGATGTATAATATAACCCGAACCTTTGACCGTGTGATAATCATGTTGAATTATCATCATAATTCATTTTTGATATCGTCGTACACCTAAAATAAAACATAAATTATTTATACGAAATTAATTCAATTCAATTTCATCGAAAGCTTGCTGCAGTACCTACCTAATACTTTTTTTGCAGTAGATTTTTTTAAAATCATTAAAATACGACACATCAAACATGACGTCGTACATTTCGGCTGTATTATTATTATAAACTATAATACCGTCGATCACGTAAATATCTATTTATTATAATTTACGGTGTATTTAAGCACATTTCTGTCGTGTACATAATAAAATCTATCCATCGATTTTAGAAATCAATATTCAAACACATTTACAGTATATTGCGGAATTTACGCGTACCCGATATTATTTTCCGCGAATCGCACTCCTGTAAACCACTCGGTGATAATTTAATCGAGCGATTTTAACGTCACAATAAAAACTTTGAAACGTGCGATTTCCATCATAATATACAAGATATATTACATAAGTTATAACATAGTATTTCGCATTATATCGGCAAATTATATGACGACGCGGTTGAAAAGTTCTTCGCCGTTTTGTTACCTGATATTATATTTTTTTTTTATCTTGCCGCCATGATAATATTTATCATATAGGTGTGTCGCTAGACAATTCGATTAGACGTGATTTCTGTTTGTGTTTGGTGGCATTATTACCGCGATGTTTAGACATGATTCCCGTTCACGGATATATTTTGTGCGCGCTCCCTTTCGAAGCGATGGCGTAGACTGAATGAATGGTGGAGGTGATGGAGTGGGAAAAATTTAAACGATTATATTCTATACACTCGTGCAGTGCAGTGTGTTGTAAATGCTCCTTTATTTATCGTGGTTTTTGTTTTTACAGAAAAATGCCCACGTCTGCCATATCCGAAGAAGCGTCGCTACTCAGGTGAGTGACGTCTCAGACGTGTATCATCTTATCTTTATGTATTAAATTTAGTTTTAAAACTTTATAACGTATCAGTAATAAACGAAAATTCACACCACAACTTTTGGCTTGATACAAAGATTTCTTTTTTTTTTTTTCAAATTTTGAAGTATCATTTTATAATAATAGTTTATTGTCGTATAAAAGTCCGATAACAATATTGTTTGTCATTGAATAATAATGAATATTGCTCAGAGTGTTTCATCCCTAGTAGCCAAGAAGCGATGCCCGGAGTATCGAGCAAAAGTATACTACTTTACCAATGCCCCAAATTTTAAATACTTATATTCCTTTAGCTATATCGGTCTAATAATAAAAATTTAAATTTGGAAATTTCTCAAAAAAGTATTCTCTTTTTAACACTGAATAATGAACAAATGTTTCCATTTAAGTAAACTAAAAACTAAAAATATCATCACGCAGAAAAAATAGCAGAAAGATATTTTGAATTTCATAAAAATGTAGTTCTATTTTAGTGTTTGAAACTGAACAAGTATACAAATTCAAATTTATATAAAAGGTATAATGGCGATTTCCAAGTAGGGCTGAAACACTCTACAATGCCTCATAGCGAATGGAATATACCAAAATATAACAAAATACCTGTAATCTTGGTATACAACGGGTTAGTAATTTTGTTTCATGCGTGATTAATAAAAAAAAAAAAAAAATCGGCCGTAGGTATATAGGACTATATTGTTGGTATGCTCTGAAATAAATCCCTCCCCTACTCGAGATTATCAAGTCGTCGTAACCTGCACGACGAGTTGATAAGACATGTATTAACAATAATACCTATAATATTCGTGCTGTTGTTGTTGTTGGTGTCGTTGCCATTTGTCGGTCCGTCCACAGCGGCATGCGGTCGGAGACACTGGAAGAAGTGGAACTGACCGGCGTCCGTCCGTCCCTACCGGCCGTCCGAACGTTCACCAGAGGCAACACCGGCGTGGAAGAGGTGTACGTGGACACCGACAACGGCCCGGTGTGCGTGGCCGTGCAGGGCGATCGGTCCAGGCCGCCCATACTCACTTACCACGACCTTGGACTGAACTGTGAGTGCCGTGGAGACGTTAAAACTTAGACTCAATAGTAGTGTGTTACGCTCGAGCGGCCGTCCTAAACGATCCGTCCGGTTTCAAACGGCCCTACGTCATACTCGTTTTGTACGATTTCTCCTGCGGGCAAACTGCAGTTGCGGTGACGCGGGGTAAACGTTTCGCGGGCGGTTTATGCGCGTTTTTATATATACGTTTTGTATTCCGCGCAATGGCTTCCTCGGGACGTCTCACGCGAACAACGCATACTACGTCTGTACGGGGTGCGAACGAGGTGCTCCGTCGATAAACACGGTTTCGCGGACTTTCTCGTTTAATTTAGAAGACGGCCAGTTCACGGGGCGTAGTTCAATATTATATCCTCTATGTATCCGCGGGGTCTATTGTCTAAAAACGATTTAAACGAAAACGCTCATTCTAATTTAAAACTTTAACCGACACCGAGGAACATTGTTTATTTTTTTTAAGTTTTCATTCCGAAATTGTATTTTATCAAACACAGGTGATTCAGCTTTAAACGTTAGTATTTTTCGACGAGTCTGTTAAAACTTTCTGAATGAAATGTGTTCGCTAAATTTCTTTCAATGTTGGGTGCCAAATTATATAACAAATAAAAAAACATTGAATGTTTATGACGAATTTGAAGACGAATCATGTCTCATTTGTCCTTCGAATTTAAACTTATCAAATACATTAAAAAAAAGAGACATATCATGAAAGTATAAAAAGTAAAAATCATGATATTTTTTTTTTCAAATTTAGAACCAAAAATAATTTATTAACGGTGTATACCATTGCCGTTACACAGCTAAAATGACGCTTAAAGTTAACTCTTAAGTACTTATTTCTAGATAAAAACGGTAAATGATAACGGAAAACTGTACTTGAGAATTGGGCAAGTGACAGTAGACCTTATGAACTTATATATTTTCCCGAGGGTCACAAGATCTTACGTGTGTCACAATTCTTTCTTTTCGGATATTCGTTATTGATGCACGTCATAATGAAGTTACCCCCATTGCTGTTTGACGATAAAAAAAAAATTGGATTGCGACCAACTGGGGTTAAAGTAATTTGATTATTGACTAGATGTTTTGTTCGTAAAAATAAAGGAAGTTGTTTGAAACGTTTAAAAAAAACATGAAAAAAATAAACTCGAAATATTTTTCTTACAATCAATAAATAGCTTTTTTTCTTTATTAAAATAAACCATCGTTGGCGAGGACAATTATTGGGCGATAGTGATGATTAAATTACAATGATTACCAAGCGCAATATACAATTATTTTTGGTGTAACTTAAATTCTATAAAATCAATAAGGTTTGAACACACAATCTCTAGAATTTAAGTTACATCAACAATAATTGTGTATTTCGCTATGTAATCATATTAATTTAATTACCACCATAACCCAAATTGACCTAGACGCCGAGGGTTTATTTCAATAAATAAATTACAATACCTAGTATACTTTAAAAAATTAAATTTATAATAATTCGGAATCGGAATAAACCATTAAAAATAAATATGTACTTAAAGTTTTAAAAGAGTTGATATTATATCGGCGATACCGAGATTGGGAATGATGATATATAACATTCAGAATTTTTGTTACGGTTACTCAAAAGAACGTTGGCCCAAAGAAATTGAAAACGTGATAAAAATCGTTTACATTTTATTGATCTTGGATGTAGATAAACGTCCTCAATCACTTTCAGGTGATTAGACGAGACCGGTTTTTAGGTTTCATTCGTTTCCTCTTTCCGTAATTTAAATTTGTTTTTCTCGCACCGTTCTCTTTTGATAAATGTAACAATAGTTATTCGTTAGGCTCGATATACTTGAAATATGATTTGATTTTTTCTGTCTGAATTTGTGTTATTGATAATGTAATACTCAAGCTAGCTATTATTGTATTTCACATACACACTATTTAAAGTCAAGTTGTATATAGAACATTTGTATAACATTTTTTCAAAAAAAAAATATATATATATATATATATATATATATTAAAAAATTACAATAATAAATCTAAATACATTTTAACTAAGCCATTGTCGATCTTCATCTGAATGATCGCTTCTCGTGTTAATATTTATATCAATGCGTATTTTTTGGTAATGCATTACAATTTTTCTATAACTTTTTATATATATATATATATTATATCCTGCGCCCGTATGCGTGTGAAATATCGACTTGCACGGAAACCCGGGTATACGCGTTATATATATAAAAGAACAGGCCTTTTTTATGTACCAATTTTGTGACGACGCTATTTAACTTTTTTCCAATATTTTTAAACAAAGTTGTTCCAAATACCTTCGTGAGTGTCACCACGTCGCCCGATTTTCAAAATTTTGATTTTAAAGGATTGAAATCGGCAAAAATAAATTTTAACGTATTGCGTGTGCTATGCCTGCATATATGCGGGAGATCAAATGTAAAATATAAATAAAATACCGGTAAAATTGTTATCAGTTGGGATATTATATAAACGTGCTCCTGAATTCAACGGTGTTTCCAGATTTGTAATATCAACAATATCCAAAGAGATATTAAGTATTATATATTTCCAACCTCTTAGTGGTTCTTAAACCATGTATCTTTGGAAATTATTATTAAATCCATGTATTTTAACGCATTTAATTTTACATTTTTATGACGTATCGTACCTAAAATTCGTTTACATTATCTATAGTTTTCCATGTAACAAAATCTATTTGGTAACAAAACCATACACTGTATTAAATTATGAATGTTACCGCTTTGCGCAAGTTGAGTGACTCATGGCCGACAAATACACATTGAGCTGTAACTCAGTAAGTTTTGATTCAATTTTTTTTAAAATTAAGTATCTCATTTTCTACATGCACACATCTATCAGTTTAAGTTTAAAACAATTTTCAAAAATCTGCAGCACAAAGAGGTTGTTAGCTATTTTAATGCTCAGCAGTGAAAAGGTTAAACTTGTTACGATCCATCAGACGCCGAAAGCCGATTGTCGGTTCATCAGTGTACTGCGATTGTGATCAGTGAACATTGCACGTCTGTGTTGTGTTTCCCTAAATAATTTAACTACAATTTAAGAGTATTGTCATTTACTTTGCAACATTATGAGTACTGCCTTAGAAATACATAATTTGTATTTAAACAAATTTTTTTTGGAAGACCTGACCATTTGTACGTTTATGCAGTACTAAATAAAACTCTAAATGTGGTATACCAAGAGGTTTTGACATAAACCGTATTAAAATTGAGCCTCTACTTATCATTTGTAAATATTCATAAAAAAAAGTTATATATAATTACATAATCATTTTTTAATAACAATATAAGTATAGAATCATTATCATTAGAATCAATAGAATCATTTGTAAATATTATTATTATTATTATTATTATTTTTGTTGTCTTTATAATTCACTTCTACTATTTAGTACTTTATATCATTAAGTAAAATACATTGTTTTTTTCTTTTAAACACAGCAATGTGTGTTGATTTAATAATTTCATTTTGATACAACAATAACTACACTCGGGCGAAGCCGGGTAATTTAGCTAGTATATATATAAAACGTTGAAAAACGTAATTTTTATAGCATTTTTTTTTTTTTTTAATGACTATTTTTAAAAGTATTTTAAGTCGTTTTAAGTGCATTTTTCACAAGATAATTTTCTAGTGGTTTTAAGATTCGAGGTCTTAGTCAGCAAATAACTATGTTAGCCATGACTTATTTTCCCGCGTTTAACGCGAGCAGTCCCTACACTTCCTTTTAAAAAAAAATACGTGGAAACATAATTTCTAAGTATATCACGGATGATAAAATAAATATCGAAACTTACGTTTTGGCGACTGCGCAATGATAATGCGTATTTTTTTCCGATCCACAACGAATTTTTTTTTTTTTAAATACACTTTACAATTCGTTAGTGACTCGCGTTTTTCTCGTGGACGTGTAAAACTTAAAAATCGAAATATTATCCGTATTTTCCTGACGTTCCTCACGACACCCCTCCGCGGCTTGCCGTGCCACCGTGGGTCATCCCGGTCGATATCTCGAGTCTCGCGTACCGACAAGGCGTATACCCGGGTCGCCGTGCAAGTCGATATTTCACATGCATACGGGCGCAGGATATAATATATTAATATTACATATTATTATAACGAAAGCTCGAATGAAATGTTTTTTTCTATTTTAATAAAGGTAATATAAATATGGTTATTTTTATGACGACTAATTATGAAATTTGACGAGGTTGGAGATTTCACTATACAGATAAGTTGCAACGATTTTCTACTCGTGCCATGTAAAATAACGGATGCAGTTTGTGATGAATGTAAAAATAAATTATCATTATCGCATCGCATACGTATCATTAAACAATCGTTTTTTAGATCTAAAAAATCAAACGCGTATCGACTATAGGATTTAAATTAAACTATCGATATTATTTTAAATGTAACGTTTAAGTGTGAATGATTTAATGAAGAACACATATGAAATATGAAGACATATTTATTCAATTTTGAATTTTTGAGAAAAACAACGAATTTCGTATGAAAACATTTACACGTATCGAAATACGTAAGATTTTATGTGTTTGTTACGAAATCCGTGAAAAAATGTCCAATAGATAAAAAATGAGCTCTTTTAGTAGAGGATCTTTTTAAACAAGTTATAGCCTCGTCAGCGTTGGTAAATCGTACTCCATAAAGTATAATGTATTTACATGTATCCATCCGAGCCATAAATTTATGACTTGTGTGCAGTGCACCGGCAGCGTCTAATGCCATTATGTTTTTTTTTCAGACGTCACGAGCTTTCAGACATTCTTCAATTACAGCGAGATGCGCACCCTCATGTCGAATTTTTGCGTGTATCACGTGAATGCGCCTGGGCAGGAAGAAGGAGCGGCACCGTTGTCGGACGAGTAAGTTTCACGCCACCGCCTGGTGGTAATACGTATACAACCCTTCCGTCGGTCACGTGGGTTACATGATAATATCCCTGCGTGATAGCGTCCCAGTGTTTAATAAACTAAGTTTTATAATACAGTTATTATACTTTAATGGTGGTTACCCAACTTCCGTGCGTCTTTCGTATGACCAAACGTTTTTTCGTTTTCAATTTTAGGTTAGGGGTTGTTTTATTCTATAGCACACACGTGCTAAAGTCGAATAGGTCACGGGGAAAACACATGTATCCCGTGCTAGCCGACTGCGTAACTGTTTCTGCCAAGTGCCAGTGGTAATTAACACGATACCTATTAATTAAAAAAACATTAAAAAACATTTTTAATGTTTTTAAACTCACTTGTTAAATTATTAATTACAAAATACACATGGAAAGTGATTTGATGAGGTTTTCAGTTGTATATTTTTTTCTGAAAAGGTTAATTTTGCATTTCATTGATAAACAAAACTGTACATCATGATAATTGTTTTCGGTTATTATATTTAATATAATGCAAATTAACAACGGTTTATAAAGCTTTCGAGACATACACTAATAATAATACAAATAAAACTGACGAATAATTTGAATGGCTTAGAACCGTATTTAGTGTTGCGATACAAATTATTGTCCGTGCGCGACAATTTATGACATAAAATATCACGCAATTACCAAAGGGATAATAATTTTGTAGTGGATGTAAAACGCATGTGACCTCGCACACGGTGCAGCGATATTTCCAAGTCGTGAGCTCTCGATTGTAATACTAATTATAACATTGTTCAATTACGCTCTTCACAGCCGCCGTCACACGTGGACGTTTTACGTAATAATCAATTATAACCGTGCACGTGTCTATGTTATGATTTACGCACAGCCCTACTTAGCAATTTCGGGGACAGGAGTTAATTTTGTAGAGGTCCCTAACTTTAAAAAAATCATTCAATTCTGATGACTTATTTATTGCACTTTCACCTTTCTTTTTTAATTTGCATTTCTCTGGACCTCTTGAATATGTATTTTTTTAAATATTGTTTATAGAAACATCAAACCATAAACAAAGTGCACAAAAGTATTGTTCAATTTTATCAGAAAATATAATTTTGTAAACTCGTAATAATATAAAATTCCGTCAAAAACGGTAAAATTATTTATTTGAATACTTAAACAAATTTAACATAAATAATTAAATAAAGCCAAATGTATTGATGAGGCCCCAAATTATGCCAGAGCTCGGGGCTGCAGCCTAAGTAGGGCTCGAGACTTACGACTTGGTAAAGAAAACAAATCACAGATACGACTTAAAAATGTAGTTTATATTTTAAAACGAAATAACAATAATAAAGGACGATGCTACACATTCGGTGCGGAAAATATCAAAATGTATTTGATGGAATATTTTAGTTTTTTTTTTTTTTATGGTTCATGTTATTGTACAAAATACAAATACATATAATAATATTACATTATAGACTAACATCTTGGAGTAAAAAATAAATATTTTTCACTATTTACCTAAAATCATACGAATGTACCGGACATGAGTTTTATATTTTATTCTTTTACAAATAATATGAAAATTGAGACCAGCTTTTCTGTACATGAATTGCATGTAGAACTTTTATTGAATGCTTTTATTTGATTAAGTCAAACTACACATTAGGTATATTGATTTTTATTTGTGATTTTTAAAGTATTATATCATTACATTATAGAATTGAATATTCACTTTATTGCAACAATAATAAATTATGTTAGTTTTGAAAAAAGGTACGAAACCGAGATAGTTCTACACATACTCGTTTATATTGTACTTGTGTATATGTTCAAGGTTTAACCGAATACCGATGCCAAACTAACACAAAATATAATAAATATTGAATAACTTTTTCAACACAACATTGGATATTAACTTCGAAATGTTATATTTAATTTCACCGATTTTGGTCTTGAAATAACTCACTTCTTTTGATTCTATGTACACTATTCAAAAACGTATTTTTAAATGATATAGTTAATAATTTATGTCTTTATTTGTAATGAATTATTTAAAATAATTGTTGAATGTATTTCTCCCTACAAAATTCAACAATGTTTCATAATTACTGTATAGTATCCACTATGTATAGGTAAAATTCGCTTTTGTTTGATAGAATAATTGAGTAATTTATTTGTTTTATTTTTAGCAAAAATATGAACTAAAATTACATTCTAGCGTGAATACAAAAGTATATTGAATCGAATTTCACATTTCATGACATTTTACTACAGCAAAAAATGAATGAACAATATCTGTTTTATTTGAAATAATTTACATTTCATGAATACTCGGCTATTACTACGTGTTTTTTTCTCCGAGTTATGTATTGATTACTATAAAAAAAAATACAAGTCAAACAGTAAATGTATGTCAGTATTGATATTTTTCACCGATGAGAGCGATCTGGTTTTTCAACGCCATCTCAGATTTCTGGCTCATGAATGTCTTCAGGCTGTGTTCCAAAACTTTCGGAATCCTTTGCTGTACAAAGTACCTGATAGTTTCGCAGTTTTCGTCGGTGTCCAACAACATCGTGAGCTCGTTGACTTCGGTTTTCACAAATTTCAAAGAGATTTTCTCCTGTCCGTTCGGTTTGGTGGCCACCATCACGGTTTGCACGTTGCCCGCGACGAATGACGCTCTGCCTTTGTACATGTTACCGGTGTTGTACTCCAGAGCCCATTTGTTATTTCCCTTGAGATCGAACCAGGTGAAGCAGAAGAGGAATTCGGTCTGTCCCTCGTTGTCGACAGTGTAGTTGGTCAATTTTTGGACATTAGCGGTGGTCCACATGTCACGCAACACTGTGTCGTAAACCGTAGCCTGTATGACAATAAATTGTCGGAAAACCAACATTTAATAACTATGCGGAAAATCCGACGCCAGTCGTGATTTTTAACGACAGTCGTGCAACCCGTCCAATTCATACTGAGCCCGTGTACGTCCCGAATTTGAGTAGTTCAAAAGCGTTCAAAAATGTATTTTAGTTAATACTGTTAAAAGTTTTGTCCTGAATATCAAAGTTAATATTTGAAAATCAACTACCTACATTCCTTAACTAATACGATTTATTGACTCCAAAAAATTTTCATATATAACGATCTCTGAGACCCAATATGAAACGGACGATAAGATTGTATTGTTTTTATACATCATATTCGGTATTACGATTGATTTTTTACGTTATGTATTACCTGAATGCCTGGAGCGATGTTGGTGTTGGCTTTTGGTACCTTAACGATTTCGGTCGGAAATAACACGAACTTGCTAATCGTTTGCTCGAATCTTTTGGCGATTAAAGGTGCGAAACTGACGGCCATTTCGTTGGCGAGACGGGCTTTGATGATTTGGTTGAGGTAATTGTAGTAGAATATGTACGGTTTTGACACTTCGGCTGCGTTGTCGTTGAAATTCAATTGTTTCATGACTTCCTCGTTGGTGTACACCGACTCGTGATTACCAAACGTGATCGATTCTCTGTCGATTTGTGGCTGGAATTCCATGAATTTGTCCATAAAGAATTTCGCTTTGAATTCGACGTCTCTCAGAGTAATGTAGAACTGACCAGTCTCACTCTCGTTGGAATTGGCTACGAAGTAATCACCGGCCACTTCGGCTTTCTTCAACGTGGCGTACACTGAAAACTAAAAACAAAAAACAATTTGTACACTTTAGTAAGAATTCTCAACAAAATATTAGCTTAAAGACGAATTACCAAATTTTTGTCAGCGTCGTCAAAATCGATATCATTAAAGATCACATTGTGTAGGCCGTTGACAAAAGCGTTCTTGTATTGAATGTCACCGTTAGCGAAGATTTCGGTAGCATCGATTAAATTCAACGGGTCTGAGAATTTTGGGTTTTGTTTGGCTTTCTGGACGTACAATGGGTACTTTTGAATGACCTTCTGGATCACTCTAAATTTTTCGGCTACATTTTTGGGCTCGTAAATGTACTGGCTTTCTTGGTCCACAGCAACATCCCAAGATTTCAGATTTTCGTATTTAATTTCTGAAAACCAAACAAAAGTTGTTTAATTCTTGTAATATTAAAATGCATTTCAGTAATTGTGTATGAAAGTAAAGTAAAAAAAATGCGTATTTAATATAAATTATATGTTGATTTCATTTTAAACCCACATTTTGGTTATTAAAACCGTATTTAAATACATTTTTGAATTGGAAATTATTTTTTTTGTTTTGTAGAACATAACGATTCCGTTTCAATTGATACGAAACCGTTTTAAACTTTCGATCACCCATTGAAATTATAAAAATTTATTGCGTTCGTTCGAATAACCACGGTTTAAATAAAATCGTTTTGTAATGGGTGCATAGAAATTACCTTGATGATCATCATTGTTGTTGTTACAATACAAGCAAGTAGCGTTAATTGCCGCTACCGCGATGGCAAACATGCATAGGGAGACCATGTATTTCATTTTTCTGCCGGTACTGCAACTGAACTGTCTGTAAAGATCTGTGCTCCTTTGTTTTTAACTGATTAAAATGTCGATTAAGTGTATTTAGAGTAATCGTATTTTTGCCTATGGTGCATGGTGGTACTAATATAAAATATTATATTATGTATGACCTTTTGGTCTTTTACAATTTAAAAAAAAAATTCAATGGATTAACACTTTTCCTCGTAAATGCCAATATAAAATTACGAAATCATTGAAAAACGTTTGTACGCTAACTATACAACGAATACGATCATCAAAAAGGATAATAGCAAGTTCATCACCAATTTTTTATTTTTTTTTACATACACTTACGCATCATATATTAATACATTACTATAAATTAAAATATGATATGCAAATTATATATGTAATTATCATAAAAGTATCAATAAACATGATTTCATTTTGAACTAGTGATCCCTAATGCGAGAATTGTCGTCTCTTTGGGGAAATTTTTAATTTTAAGTGGGAGGTTTTACTTACGGGGGCTATGCTTCTGTGATTTTCATTTTTATTGTTTATAACTGTGTGAAATAAAGAACACTATGCTATGAAAAATAATTTCAAACACCAAAAGTAATATACAGAATTATGGAGGTGTAAATGTATACTCACTAAAATAATACATAGCTAAACGGTAATAACAAATAAATATTTTTATCTTATTGTATCAATGCCGATTAAATTTGTTTATATTTATTTTATTTATATTATTTTATTAGTAGATATTTATAACTAAAATTAAATATTGTTTATAATGTTAAATTAATTTTTTTTACGTTAATTAAATATCTGGTTTAAAAAATTAACTGATCATTTTTTTCAAATTAATTGAAGGGGTGGTCTGAGAGTTTTTAAAATCTAAAAGAGGCGTGGAATGAACAAAATTGGGAAATGCTAATTTATAGTTTTATAACTATGACTTAATAGAATACCTACTTAACAATATTTAAAAAAACAATTTAATGATTTTTTCATGTATAATGGTTTATTCAATACATTTTTTTACTAATATTTCATTCAAATCGAACATTAATTATAATTTCCATCGTTTATTTGCAATTAGATATATTTATACGACAAGGCTATAATAGAATTAAAAGCATGTCATAATTTTAGCTAATTTGTACAATTTACTTTCTCCAATAATAATATATGAAGTAAAAATATAGTCTAAATTAAATTATAATTAGGGACATAGAATATGATAACATACTATCAATTAGCATTACAATCATATTGAATCGAGTAACTATTTTTACATAACGCTGCGCAGTCAGTTATACATATTAGGCCTCGGGGATTCTTCGTAAAATCGTAATCTAGTTTTTTATTAATACTAACTAAAGTTTTACACGTGTGGGTGCAATTAGTGATTAACTCTTTTCTGGTGAATTATATTTTCTCGGATATAGCTTGAACGTACATATAATTTCTGCTTGGTGTTTAATGTTCATTATTTTATTTTATTTTTAAATGATTATAATTCTCAATACACTTAGTGTTTTTCTTTATACACAATAATTATACATTTAAATTTTTTAAAAACATAACATTAATGCAAAAAAGTGAAACACTTCAACACATTTTAATTTTGTTAATTTTACAGTAAAACGAAACAAATTAAAATTGAACTTTTAAAATTTAATCAGCATATTGATTCTGCTATTAAAGATTTGATGTAAAAATAATGTCTTTGTTCTAATTGTACTTTCATTTTAAAATAAATAAAAAGAAGAGTATTTGAATTTTTTTTTATTATGATCTTTATTAGTAATAATTTCTGTGCAACGATAATCAAGATTTAGGTTCGTGTTGCACAATACAATTAGATACTTAATTTTTTTTTTAAATACATAATAAAGTAGAAATAAATACTTGAACTTAATTTTTCATGATTGAAATAAACGTATTTACTTAATGACTTGACATTTTATGTATATATTTTCTCTCACGTTTTTTAAAAACATTTTACATGCATAATATTTTCAAAAAAATATTCTTCTATATTCTATAAGTACCAACATTTTCGTGTATATTTTAAATTTAAAATTCGTGTTGTTACTTATGTTTAATTATTACTTTTTTTTTTAATTTTAAAATTGTTTGAATATTTTAGTTTTTTTTTTTTGGAAATCATATTGATGAAATTTATGATATATTTATATAATTAAATAATCAAACATATGTAAACATTTTTTTAATTTCATTTATAATATAATAATTTATACTTCACCATACATTCACGTAAGACTAAATGAATTATAACAATATTGTTGTTAAATGTCATATATAAAATGCAATATTAATGTTTCCAATAATATTAAGAACAAAACACATAGAATCCAAAAATAACTCTACATATAGCGAATTTTTTTTTAATATTAAACGTCTCAAGTTTTCAATATTACATGGTCAGAATAAAAAATATGATTTTTGCTGGAATTAAACACTAAAAAAATGTATTTTAAATATTTCCAAAATAGTCGACTATAATCTAAATACTACTTAAACCTGAAAATAAGTGATTTTTCAAGTGTGAGTATGAATAATGTATGTATCGAATAACTAAAATATTTTGAAAAGTCTATTTAAATGTTTGTTCTTATTGAAAATAATATAAAATCATATTTTATTCTGTTTTTTTAGTCAATAAATTAATGTTAGTTATTTCATTTGATTCATATCTACTAAAAATAAAAAAGACAAATGGAAAAAAAGCCGGACATTCTTTGCATAATTGGTACATCATTTGCTTCATTAAACGAAGTACTTTTATTATTAGTGAACGATAGGTGTTAAAAATATAAATATAGCTTAAATTATTTATAAAAATCTGGCATAAAATGTCAGTTCTTTTCATCAAAAATTATAAATTTTACATTTTTACGAATTAAAATAAAAATAAATCTGACATTTTACGTAAAATTTGTTATTTGAGCCGTAATCTCCAACCTATGTTACAAATAATTTATTGAGTTGGTCTTTATGACACTCAAATTATTGATAAGATATAGGTTGGAAATCTATTGGCCAGAGAAAATTTTTATCGTATTAATAATTCTAAATTTTATTTAATTGTTATCGGAAAATATCGCTAATACGTGTAATTTATGATTTTTGTCAAAATTCGAACTTTAAACGTATATAAAAAAAATATTGACCAACGATTTTTTTATTTATTTTTATAAAAATGTATTGTTGTATTAATTAATTGCTATAAAACTTTTTAGGATATATTATATCAAATGCTTAAAATTGCAATAGATAAAAATTTTCAAAAGACCAAATATTTTCGGTAATTTGAAATATTAATATACAGCCCAAAAATTCTAAAATGTTTTCGAAACTTTTGTTAAGTCTGTATTATAGTCATTTTGATATTTGGTGAAAATTTCAAAAGTCTAACACCACTATTTTTGGATGGCCAAATTAAAAAGATAAATTTTATAAAAATCTCGTAAATAGCATATTTAATAGTTTTTACTCAATTTTTAAGTAGTTTTCCTTGCGTTTGGAAAAACTATCAAGAGTAGAGAAAAATTACTTCTTGAGTTTACCAACTAAATAACATTCCTAATCTATAGAGTTACTGGACGAAACTTTTGGAGCGTTATAACTACCCGAAAACGTGTTTTCAAAAAAAAAAAAAAACACAATGTTGTAAAACCAATACAATTTTCGTTTCACTCAGAATTTAGAATATTGGATTTACAGTTAAATAAATCAGAATTCAAACTCCTTTATTGAAGTTATTTTTTTCTTCAATGTCTATTTAAAGTAAACAGATTCTTAATTTTATAATCCAGTAATTGTTTCATTACATAATTATGTCAAAATATTAATTGTTCTATGAAGTTTCAAGAGAACATGCATTGAACTGTTCTGAAATCGGACTACTTGAATAAAAACGAGATGACTAAGATTATTAGGATAAACTTATTGAAAAGTATTTTGTGTATTTGCTACTTAGTCATAAAAATATTTTTATATTGCTAATTTTAATAAGAATCTTATAATACTTACTATCTACTTGTTTCTAAAAGTTTGTTTGTTAATATTAAGAATATGAAAAAATATAAGAAAATGTTTCTTCCAACGATATTTTTAAATTAAAAAAAAAAAAAAATCATGGTTTATTTCAAAACAAAATGTAATACAATTATCTGCAAATAATAATTTAATATATTAATAATAATATTTGTTATAATAATTGTTATGCACTTGTAAGCAATTTTTCAAGTACATAAATAATTAAATTTAATAGATATTATTTACACGTTCTTGCATTATTATAACATAAGAAGTTATAAAACTCACGTATTACAACTATTATATATTATATATTATTACTTTTAAGTATTCAACTTTTCGACTCATTATTTGAAACAATTCATAGTATTTAGATGTATTCGATTAATGTTTTATGATAAAAGTAATAAATAAAATCCCTGATATAGCAAAACCAAATATACGTAAACGGAAACAATGACTTTTTTCGTTGATAAACTGCAAGCTCTGTATAAGCCGTCGAGAAATATCACTCTTGATCAATCTATTTTAACGGAGAAAAAAAAATAGGTGACGAGACATGTAGTCAACGCATCCACTTCTGTTCATCACAATGACGCAATGACGCTTTTGTTAACGGTTTAAGACATCGAGCAGTAATAAAAAAAAAATAAATAAAGTGGCTTTTGATGATATGAAACTTTCGAATTCGTATTATTGGAGTTTGAAAATAAATCGGGTTTTCATGTAAAATACTCAAATTCAAAACGATAAAATCATATATCATTGAATTGTATTGTATGTAGATTGATATATATTTTTTTCATTTACGAGTGGTGAAGATGTATATAATTAATGAATATACATCTTATAGAACTGTTAAAAAGATAAATTAATGATTTAATAAATTAACTAATACGAATGTGTACTGTAATAGAAAAAATCAAATGTTATCTTATTAACGGCGATGAGGTCTAATGTCGAGATGCATAATTAAAATAATATTAGTAATCAATTATATCATTTAAATTATTAACTTTTTATTAAATTAATTAGTAATTATTGTAGGTTCAGTGAAAGGTTAATAGATTACAACAGGTAAATGATTATTATTATTATTATCATCATTATTTATATATATACTGCGAATTATTATTTAATAGTATGGTTAAATATTATAAATAATTGTGAAAATTGAGATAACATTTAAATATTTTATATTATTGAGGGACGAGAATAATAAATTCTTTAGAATATGAATAGCACTAAACATTTTTGTTTAAAAGAAAGGTTTATGTAACATTTATCTTCGCTTTACATGCACATAACATGGGATGTTATTTACATACCTAACGTATTAGTTATACGCCTCTATTATGTAGTCGGTATAAGAGTAAATTTAATAATAATTACATTTCTGGATGAAAATATTAACTGTACAATCCTATTATACATTATGCAAATTTCATTT
Source organism: Therioaphis trifolii (assembly GCA_027580255.1). Lineage (NCBI taxonomy): Eukaryota > Metazoa > Arthropoda > Insecta > Hemiptera > Aphididae > Therioaphis > Therioaphis trifolii. The sequence goes on from CM050408.1 coordinate 29,355,732, forward strand.
TGAGTGTGTTAAAATGAATTAAACGAAATTTCATTATATTACTCATATCAAAATTAAAACACATTTCTTACAGAGATAATGTTTATATGTTTTCATTTATACTTAACGCGATGTGTGAATTTGGTCTATTATTAGCAATAACAATCCGTTATTGTAACTAATTAATATGCGTGTGTAAGACATACTGTATAACGTGTGTCCTTTTGTAACGACCTTTTTCTAATTAAAGACCAATTCACGCAAATACATTGTATGTATGTTGAAAATATTTTTACCCATGTTGATAAATTAGTATAATGTATACATTTATTTTCGTAAGCCCGTAAAATTCGGTTTTATTTTAAAATATTTACTTTTTTATTTATACACGGAACACCGAACACCATTTTTCCACGAGTACATTTATTCGCTATTCCCCCCCCCCCGTGTTTCATACATTATTCAGACGTACAATTTAAGGAATGTATTTTTAAGTTTCCATGCTAATGCAGAGCCGAACGGAAAACATTAAACTTTTCAGTTTAAGTTGCATGTTCTAAGGTTTATGAATTATTTTTACATACATTAGTACGTCAAATGAATTTTACGAATTATATTTCTCTGTTACGATATTATTATGTTGTACGTGTATGTACATATACACCAGGAAATAATACGACTGCATATTGTTATGGTTTGAAACCGGACGTATCGTTTATTAAATGTGTCTGATCATAATGTTTTAACAATGATTGTAACGTCTGTGTGTGTATCGGAATAAAAAGCGGTGAAACCGGAAACGTAAATCGTGGGCTGACGTCCAAGTCGTCGCCGTTCGTGTTCTCTGCGGACGAATCACATGGCGTTCCGGATGTTCCGGCTGGTGGCGTCGGCCACGGTGCGTTTGAAGTACTCGACGAGTCCCGTGGTCAACTGTTCGCGGGCGTCGGTCCAGACGGCGGCCAGGTCGGCGGCGCCGTTGTTGGGCTTGAACTCCAGCGTGGGGGCGCCGACGAACACGCGGGTGTGCACGGTCTTGTCGTCGAAGTTGAGCGTGGGCACGACGCGCACCGTCTGGAACGCGAACGTCAGCTTGGCCGCGTGGCTCTTGCCGTCCGCGGCGGCGGTCACGGCGAAGTCGCACTCGCCCGCGAGGTCCAGCAGACGGAGACGGAGCTCGGCCGCGTTGGTCTGGTCCGCGGTGTTGTTGGTCTGGACGAAGTAGATCTTGGCCATGTTGTTTTTCGCGTTGTCCAAACGTACGTTCTTCAGCTCGAACCGGTCGCCGTTAGCGAGCTTGCCGTCGAAGGACGGAGCCGCAGAGGCGGCGGCGGCGAGGGAGGAGAAGGCTGCGTTGGCGGTGGAGGAGGAGGCTGCGTCGTCGTCGTCGGCTACGATCTTACCGGTCTGGTAGGTCAGGTAAGGCCGGACTGTGTATCTGACGTTCATGACGATGTCGTTGTACAAGCTGTTGGCCACGGCGGTGGCGACGTGCTGGCACACGACGTTCTTGACGAAGTAACTGGAAGAAAAGATTTCGAATCAGAATTTTTGTTTTCGATTTCAACTTTGAACGTGGAGTTTCGACTGTTGGTGGTGGCGCCGTCAGGATGAAATGGTTACACGTAAACCGCGCCCCGCGTTCTATCGATCACGGTCATACGGTTCTTTATCCGTCGTACAGTATGCTATCAGTTTTCACGAAATTGGTTTTTCAAACTTTGTTCGCTTAAAGACGCATGACTGCAGTGGTTCTGTGGTTTAAATTATTTCCCGTCATACTACCGCCTAACGTTATAAAGAACGATTCGAGTCGTTACACTGTACATCGCCACTTAGACCCAGACTTCGAGAACGATTAAATTTTATGAAATTCGAAATTATTATTAAGAACTTTTCGCGCTGATCGACTTGCTGTTCATTGATTTTGTGATTTTTATTAAATTGAATTTATAATTGATAATAGCACACCGAAACTACACTTACTGATTACTATCAGTTATTCAAATGATTTTTTTTCGGAAATTTATTTATTATTTCGATGTTCTCACAAATGGGTACTGTGGTTTTGGAGAGAACTTATATTTCTGTTGTATTATTGACTCTATAATTTACTGTGATTTTAAAAATATCATTGGGACGCAGTTTACAACACATTTTATACCAACGATTAGAACTGGGTGTAGTTTACAAGTATCTCTTTTGAAATTTATTATATTCCGAGAGCAATATACGTAAAAAAATTGGTTATTTGCGCGCAGTTAACGTGTGCCCACCGGGTCGTCTTGGAAAACCTATATGTCCCTCTCATAACCCTCTCTAGACTCACTCGAATTGAGGTTTTTCGTTTTGGAACACTTCCGGCAACTTGGTGTGGTTGATAACGGCCTTTTTGAAGGTGAGGGAGCTGGCGGGCGACATCATCGCGTACACGTTGGCGTTCTTGGTGAGCGACGTGTTTCCGGCGTACACGGGGTCGATCAGCATGATCTCGAATGATCCGCTGTGACGGCCCGTGGGGTTGATGAAGTGGTACACGCCGTTGACGGTGAGCTTTTCCCAGCTGTTTTGGGCGTTGATCTGTAGCGTAAAAACACGGAAATAGAGAGTTAGATACGTGTGGCGCGTAGCGTTTCGAATTTCGTGCAGAACATATATACCATAAATTTGATTTTTTTTTTTTTTTATGTACAATTCAATGCATTTTATCACAATTTTATTTACACAGTGAAAAAACAAGTGCCTCCTTTTTGAGGATTAATGGGCATTAAAAGTTTAGAATACCAGAGAAGTGATAATTCATTTTTACAATACCCCTGATTTTATTCTTAACTTACAATGTTTATATCTCAAACTGCTGATCGAGTTTTAATATTTATTTAATAGTTTTAAGATTTATTTTTAGGTAAAATGTATGTATAAGAAAACGTTTTATAAAAATTTAGTTTTATAAGGGTTTTAAATTATTGCACGTGAGAAATAATTTGTACTGGTACATTAAACTGTGGAGTCAAAAATTTAATGAGTATTTAATACTCAATTTTCCTTTGTATACAACGTGTCTTACAAAGCTTTATAGTTGCAATATCTCCTGTGTTCATAAAGATATTTAAATTCAGTTTTTTTTTATTTTTTTTGTTTGACACAAATGTATACTAGATATAAATTAAAAATCGTAATTTGAAGTCTTTCGAGTCATGTAAAGTAAAAAAAAATAAAAAAAAAACATAGTTTGATAATCTCAATTAAATCAGGATATATCACGACGTATGAAAACATCGTGGTATACGCAGTATATGCATGTTTGGATTTAATTTTAGTTAGAGGTTTAAAATCAAATTTATTTAATTTAGCTTCTTTTTAACTTTGATATTTCGTAATTCAGTAAGAAAAATAAATTCCTATGGGGTCTGAACCACCAACCCCTCCCTCTTAAATGCGCCACCGAGTAGGGTATGTGGACACTTACCAAGTCTTTTTCCCATGTCATGGTGAGGTTTTGGCTGTGGAACTTCTTCAGGCCTGTGACGCGGACGTTGGTCATATACGTGTCGGAGCTGTTGCCGATGTTGACGGTGTCCGGGATGGAAATGGTGTTTTCCATGTTGCTGAACTCGTTGGTGTTGACCAGGTCGTTCTTGTACTGGCGCATGACATTGACGACGGCATCGAACGATTTGTCGATGGAAAGGCGTTCTTCACGCGGTTGGGCATCTTCGTAGTTACCATTTCCGTTACCGTAGAACTCGTTGTCCGGGATTAATTCGTTTTGGCTATTCGATTTCGACTCTGAAAACCGAGTTCGGGTTTAGAAAAAACAAATGTATAAAAAAAAGCACTGTATACACGTAAAGAAAGAAAAAAGAAAAAAATGGTTTTGATCACACCATGGTGTATGTACTTACGTTGAGGAAGTACGGCGGCCGTGGCCAAAGCCAAAAGAGCGGTGAAAACGATCGCAGACTGCATCTTGTTTCTCTTGTTACAACTGTAATGATGCGTCGAGTGCGGCAGGGCTCTTATATACAGGTGCTTGTTAACACGTTAACATTGTTTTGATGTGCAATCGATACGTAGCATTTTTTTTATCTATAGTGCTATTAATTCATTATTAGATTTGTACCATATTTTACATCGAGAAAAAAATACAATCATTCGTATAAGTTATTAGCCATCATAATCTCTATCGATAAGAAGGTAATTTGCCTACAGAGTGTATTTATTTAAAATGTCGGCAAAACGTGCATATATTTCATATTACAGTAAAACGGTGTACCAAGGACTTATATTTCGATTGCAATGCTTTATATTTTTATTTCTAAACAATCCGTGTTAAGTTTAAAACGTGTAAGCATAAAAATTCAACAACATACGTTTCAATTATGTAATACATTTAATACATTTCTTTAAACTATTAACTCTCGATTATGAACTCATGATACGTTTTAATCTTAAATCAACAAAATTGGAAGTTATGGTTATTATAATAACTATGATGTTCCCTAATCAAGCGTTAGGGTAAATACAATTTCAATATTTTGAGTATTTTAGTTTGAAAAATTGTAAAATCGTTTTTTATTTTTGTGATAATTAATTACGCGTTATTAAACAGTTTTGTTAAACATTCTAATTTGTAACATTAATAATACACTTAACATTTAAAGTGAATCATTTTTGTTTTTATTTATTAACCAGCCATGTCGTTTTAGTTAAACTAGAAAACACATTAGAGCAAATGCATCATTTTAATAAAAATAGAGTGTACGACAACAAACTAATGGCATTTAAATGAATGTAGTAAACAAAATTGTTTAAATTATTATTATCCTGATGCATACAATTTACGGAAAATAATTTTGGCTGTGTTACATTTGTGATAGATAAAAATGTATGAATAACAATAGAACTCTATATTTTAATGTGAAATTTTTATTATATAAAATTAGTTTGTTCGAATTATTTCTACTTTTTATAGATAAAAACAAATATATATATATATATAATATGTAGATTAAATTCACTAAACTAGCTGATTTCAATAATAATTAAATATGTTATGAATTATATTAAACTTAATATATTTTTCTAACTAATTTTCGCCACTGATATATCAACCACGGTGACCTTTAGTTTAGTTAAATTTATATGTATAATACGTGAAATACTTGTATTTATACAGTTGATTTTTAAAGAATATTATTTATCAAACTGAGCATTCTTAAACAAATTTATGCCATTTTTAAGTGTGTATTATGTAAACATATACAGCGATAGCTGTAGTAATTAATTAAAAGAAAGGAATTGACTTATCAATGAAATGGATATTTTCATAGTGTGATATTAAATACTATTTTCAATTTCGTTGCTTAGAAAATAACGTTGTCGAAACTTGGTAGACAAATATATTATTTCAACTTCTTATTTTATTATTTTTACTTATTATGCTATATAGCCTACTGACTAATGAATTATTCAATATTTGCTATTAATTTATTAATTTATATTATATAATACTAATTGATTAACAAGCAGTCATAAATTGTTATTATTCCTAGTATTGAAATGTTGTATAATGTTAATTAAGATTAGTTCCTTCAGACATTACAATGAATACAACTGATACTGATAAATTTGATGACAAAAAGAATATTAGACTAAAATGACTATATACCTCTAAACTGAAACTACTCATACGTAAGTAAGGAAAACACAAAAAAAACAATTTCATTATTATGAATTAAAATAAATTATTTAATCATTAATGATGACTTCATCTCATAAATATCTAAAATAAATTATACAATACATATGTAAATTGCATTTTATTGTAAACATGTCGGTATTAATAAATGTTTCATATGGTATTTAATAATGATCAGATAGTTGATATATCATACTCGAAGCAAGTAAGATATGAGAAACAATTTGGATTTTTAAATGAAATAAGTAATTTCAAATGTTCAAATGTTTCATAAATGTCAATTGTTGAAAAAATGTATATCACTACTCGTATTATGTTGGCCAAATTAATCATTATTTGACATTGGAATTATAAGTGAACGCGATAATTCATTTGGTATAATATATGATCGCCAAATTATTTTGTAAAAAGTTAGGTATAGATATCGAATAATATTATATTTTAATTTAACATCTATGCAAACAATTTACGTAGTAATCAACCGAAGAAATAAAATTGGAAAAATTAAAACAATCAATGTCTTAGCTTAATACGTTTTTTGTTCTTAAATTATACATCTTTTTGTTTTTTTTTCAGTTACGTTTTTCCTAGTATGGACGAGTTAGCAAATCAGTTAGACCACGTATTAAGATATTTCGGTTTGGAATCCATCGTCGGGCTTGGAGTGGGAGCTGGAGGCAACATTTTAGCGCGGTTCGCTTTTAAACAACCTACAAAGGTAAACACAATCCATTGTCTTGTCTACGCGCGAAATCGTTTCAAAAACATTTATTATACGGTCCACAGGTCGAGGCGCTGTGTCTAATCAACGTGGTGTCAACGCCGTCTGGTTGGATCGAATACGGTTATCAAAAATTAAACTCCAGATATCTGAAATCCAAAGGGATGACACAAGGCGTGATGGATTACTTGATGTGGCATCATTTCGGAAAGGTCAGTAAAGCTTACGGCCGTTTGTCATCTGACCGTTGTCGATCGCCGCGAGGTATTATCGATGCGCGCAATACAATCAATACGCATCGGGATGAATACGTAATAATAAATTAACAAACGACGTGGACGGTTTTAAACTCGACCGACTCTTTTTCGGAGAAACGGGATTATGGAAGGCGTCTCTTCCTTCGAAATTCGGTTTGCTTCCATTTATTTCTCGCGAGAACACACCGATCTATTAGCGCTCATTAAATACGGAATATTCATTGCGAAACGAGTGCGGTTTCAACCCTTAAATGCATGATTTTTTTTTTTAATAAAAAACAAAAAAATGTTAACTTTGTATTAAAATGTTGGAGTTGTTAACACTTTTCCCTCCAATATGTATTATTTGATTTAAAAGCAATACTGTATATAATTGATTACTTTGTTTATGAACTGATAAATAGCGCTAAATACCCAACATCGTGCAAATATCGGGACATATTATCGTTGTTGAAACATGTTGCGAAAATACAACAACATGCATTTAAGGGTTAATGAGATGGTTAGGTTCACCTATTATATAGCTGAAAGATTATCGGGTAAAAAAAAAAAAAAAATTATTATTCGCTCGCCCGAATCAACTGTAATCGTCCGTTGATCACGTGTTTTCGTTACGTCCGAAGGGCACGGAAGAACGGAACCACGATCTGGCCCGAGTGTACCGCGAGTATTTCGAGCACAGCGTCCACCCTGGCAACCTAGCCGCGTTCATCGACTCGTACGTGAGACGGACGGACCTGGGCATCAGCCGGAGCACGCCCACGTCCGAGTCGTGCCCGGCCGGCCGCCGGCTCAGCATGACCACCACGCTGCAGATGCCCGTCATCAACGTGTGCGGCGCCCTGTCGCCACACCAAGAGGACACGGTGACACTCAACTCGAGACTCGACCCCACCAAGTCGTCGTGGATGAAGGTGAGTGCCCTATCAATTCGTATCAGTCTTTGTTATGGTGCGCTAGCAATCGGCGGATTTAAGGGGGTGGCGTGGGGTGGCGTCGCGCCAAGGTCCTTAGAATGTGTTATCTACTAGTAGTATATCATTCCACGCTGCATGTACGGGGCTTCCGAATCGGCATCCAAATTTATATTTGGAAAACGCTTGACGTTTTGTGACTAAATACAAACAAAAATCTAAATGACACGTCTCGTATAACTCGTATAACCCTTCGTATCAGGATTGAATTATACATCGGGCAATATCATACGAAGCATGAATTCGTTTAAAATCAAACTATTTCTTGTTCAATATGTCTATTTTTTTTTAATTATTTCTCCACGTTTTTAAAATGTTTTGAATTAAAGGTCCCCGGAAATGTATTGCACCCCGGCCTCTTGACACTTAGATCCACATCGCATTATCTTAAGTTTCATTTATTTTTATGTGTAGAATTTTTTTTTTCAATATTCATCAATTGATTAGGATAACCGTAAGAAATATTTACAAACATTAATCGAGAAAATTGCTTGAAATTGCATCTATTATCATATGTACACAATATTTATTATCAGATGTATTTTTCGACGATTAATGCAATTAATAGTCTTGTTAACTGTTACGATTTCGAAAATTGGACACGACTAACGGAGAATTGTTCGGTATTCAACTAATCTTAATTAAATCTAATTAGATATATTATGAATTAAAAATTTCCTATTTTTTTATGAGTATGCCATAAGTGTAGTGATAGAAAAAAAATCGGTGCACATAAAATATACGCATAAATCACGGGAACACGTATAATGCGAGGCGACACCCGGACGGCACGACCTTAATACGAATAACAATAGAACATTATCGAATAAATGGTAAGTACGCTTATAATTAGGCAAGTCCGCTGTAGAACGAATAATATTATAAATGATGAACCCGCGGAAAACTTGAAAAAGTGATGATTACATGATTATTCGCATACAAAAACTCGATAGAGTTACCGGTACGCGGGGGTAAATCGCGATATTGTCATCACGCGTGTCGCGGACGACGACACGACGACGACGACGACGACGACGCGACGAACCGTGTCCCGCGATCGGCGAACGCGTCGCGTCAACGCCCTTTCCACGCGTCCTTGACGAACCGCGCGGCCTTCTCGGCGATCATGATGATGGGCGCGATCGGGTTGCAGTTGGGCTGCACCGGCATGACGGACGCGTCGGCCACGCGCACGCCGCGCACGCCGTGCACGCGCAGCTCCGGGTCGACGACGGCGTCCGGGTCCGTGGCCGGGCCCATCTTGCACGTGCCCGCGTGGTGGTTCTCGCCGCGCGTGTGGTACCGCACCAGGCACCGCCAGTACGGGTCCGTGGCGAACGCGTGCCGTTCGCAGTGCTCCGCGGGCGTGTCGTCCACCGTGGCGCCGAGGGCGCGGAGCGCGCGCGTGTCCACCAGCCGGCGGGCCAGCCGCAGCGCCCACACCAGCGTCTCGACGTCCCCGTCGTCGGCCAGATACGCGGGGTCGATGCGCGGCCGGACCGCCGGGTCCGCGCTGGCCAGCCGGATCGCGCCCCGGCTGCGCGGCCGCACGTTCACCGGGCGCACGTTCATCGTCACCGTGCCCGCGGGCCGCCCGCCGCCGCACCCGTAGCCGGGCTGCGCGTGCAAGCAGTTGGCCGCGTACCCGTCGAAGAACAGCTGCACGTCCGCGGGGCCCGCGGCGCCCGCCCGGTCCGACCGCAGCAGCGCGGACGTCTGCAGCCCGCCCGTGGTGGACAGCGGCCCGGTGCGCAGCTTCAGGTACTGGCCGACCGTCTCGTACGACAGCACGCGGTCGTTGGTCGCGTTCAGCCGGAACGTCAGCTTGCTGGCCACGTGGTGCTGCAGGTTGTGGCCCACCCGCAGGTCGCGCACCACCGGCACGCCCAGCGGCCGCAGGTCCTCCGCGGGCCCGATCCCGGACACCATGAGCAGGTGCGCGGACCCGATCACGCCGGCCGTGAGGATCACCTCCTTGCGCGCCAACAGCCGGCGCGTCGTCGCGTTCCCGTCCGGCCCGCCGTCCGCGTACTCCACGCCGTACACCGTCCGGTCCGCCGCGTTCACCAGCAGCCGCGTCGCGTGCGCGCGTATCTTTACGCGCAGGTTGGCGGCCCGCGAATGCAGGTGCGGCCGCAGGTACGCCGTGGCCGTGGTCACGCGCTTCTTCGCATCGTCGATCATGGCCTGGGCCACCGAGAAGCCCATCGGCTCGGGGCCGCTCATGTCCACCACTTCGTAGCCGAGCTCGCGGGCCGCCTCCATCAGCGTGTGCGTGATCGGCAACATGTCCGTGGGCCGCTGCACCGGGATGGGGCCGCGCGTCCCGTGCTCCTTCGACGCCCGGTAGTCCTTGTTGTTCTCCGACATCTTGAAGAACGGCAGCACGTCCTCGTAGCCCCAGCCCGGGTTGCCGGCCGCCAGCCACTCGTCGTACACCGCCCGGTGCCCTCTCGAGTACATGGACCCTGTGAACACGCGCGCGCGTTCGTCATTTTTTGTCTCGCATCCGTGTGGACGTCCGCCTCTCGCGTACAATCTCTCTCGATAGCGTGGCCGGCTTGCCAGAGTAGTTTTATAAACCATACTACTACACCGTGATCCTCGTCATAAATATTTACTGCCCAGTGGCTTTATATCGTAGGTCGACACGTTGGTGATTTAAAATTATTTTTTTTATTTTGATTCAAACGATATTTAAAAATTATTTAGACATTGATTTAGTCAGCTTACGGAACATTTAAGTGTTGAAACAATTATTATAATGTAAATTGGATTTAACGAATTATTTTCTCATTTCTCGACAATTATAATGTAAAAACAAAGTTATTACAGATCCGGAAGAGTTTACACATATTCTTATGATATTGTACTTAAGTAAACTCAACGTAGTTTTTACGGACTATAAAAATAGAAAGAGTTTACAATCACTCATAAGATGGTTCACACACACGGATTACGTATTATTGAAGTTATACTTAAATACTCTGCCGCCACGATCGATAACGTCCGAAAATAACTATTGTAATGTTAATAATCGTGTATCTTTATGCTTTACTGAATTTAACTACAAATTTTAAAACAAGAATTGCTACCCTTAAAATCACACGAGATTTCGCGACTCGACCGCTTATATACCGTGGACCAGAGGCAGCAGCGGTCGAAAATCACAACGGATACGTCGCAAAAAACCCGCTCGAAGTCCACGCAGTCGAATTATAATAATCGTAACGATATCACGAAACGTGTGTATAAAATTTATAATATTACCCGACAGAGCGGCCGTGCCGCCCAACAGTTTTCCTCTGGGCCATCCGCACACGCCGCCGTACGCGAGACACGCGTGTTTCTGCGGCACCGTCGTGTACTTCCAGTCGTACTTGGTGCCGATCGCCGAGCTCAGCAGCGCCGGTATGTCCGTGGCCGCCGGCTGCTCCGGGCCCGATTCCAGCAGGGCCACCGTCCAGTCGGGATTCTCCGACAGTCTTCCAGCCACCACGGGACCTGTGAACCGTCCATCAGATCCGGGATTAGACGATAATACGTATTACGACAGTATTTAGGTTTTGGTTTTTTTTTTTTTTTTTGCGAACGAAATATAAAAGCCCCGACGTTTTCGATGCCCGATTATCTCGAGTCACCTCTCCCGGACGTTTTACGGGGTGGGTCAGACACTGTTGTGTATAACACGGTGGTAAAGCCGGTAACTTCCTCGGTGATCACGGTATAATGGAACCGTCGACCACCTCGGTAATCTCGGCGATAAAGCTCGGCCTTAAAACGTCATCTGCACGCTAGGACGTTTTCTACTCGAGCGCAAACGAAATGGACGGACGATACTTTGACGGAGACTTGTTTTTTTTTACCTGCCACTCCTCCGCCCACCACTATAAAGTCCACTTCTTCGACGTTGTCGCTGGGCCGATACACCACCCTCCTACACGAGTCGACCAAAAAGCAATCCGACCGCACCATGGAGTCGATCGCGGTCATGAACTCTTCCAGGTCGGGATCCGATTTGCACAGCTCCTTCACGAACTTTGGTTCTACGTGGCCGGTATTTGGCGTGCAGCTCCCTGATCACAAGAATCGAGTACACATTTCGTACCGAATATATTGTTATGATAATTGGTTAGTAAAAAAAAATTATCGGGGCGCACGCAGTAACGCCTTTGTACCTCTGTCGCCGGTCGCCGGAGTTTTAGACGCCAACGCGCCGAGCATTTGACACAACGCGTGGAAACAGAAAATCAACCTTATGTTTTCCATGTTTTCGAGGATTTTATCGAAGGAAACGATTTCCCCGAAAATTTCTTTTCTCTGCAGAAAGCGGGTGCACCCACGTAGCGGCCACGAACGCGACGAGAAAATATATTTGCGCTGCGGTTTTGCAGCGTTTAGCACGAGCTGAAAACCGACTGGAGCCTAAGCACGCCGAAACGGAGAACACCGGACTCGTGTTGGTCGCGTTCTGGGAACTTCGTAAATTACAGCCGCGATTTTCCACTAATTAATCGCCGTAAACACATCGAGAAATCGCAGGAGTGTGACGAAATTTATGTTAATATAGACGGAGACAATTTTCAGATATATGTACTGCAGCGTAGAAATTTCACATAGAGTGCACGCCTACCCACGGGTTATATGCAAATCAGACTGATAACGAAAACAGGTCGCAACGCCGAAAAATAGTATTAATTGTTCGGAGACGTGTTTACTTATTCAAGCAGACGGTCGGTGCATTTAGCCTTAACTTTTATCAATGACATCCGAGGTAATGGATTAATTATGACGGGTACCATTAATTACTGACGGAATAAAAACATTTAAATCGTGTATTATTATTATTATATATATATATATATATATATATATTTATTTATTTATTTATATATATTTATTTATTTATTCATTTATTTATTTAATCACAATGATGACAGTCACTTCGTGCGATATAAAATTCACAAACAGTTTTTTTTAATTAATGCAAATTTTGGAAATAAATTATTACGATTTCGATGCTGCCGAATCGCGTTTGAAAATCGAAATTCACATTGCATCGTGACTGTAAAAGAGAGAGATGGTTCTCGAGTCCGTGGGTACGTCCGAGTAGTGTTCACGATTTTTCGGTGGCATGTGTCAGCTTAATCGATTCGCGCATGTCCTTTCTTCGGTAATATATTTTATTTAGGTATAACGCGATCAAAGTTATTTATTAATTTGTATTTCACACCGCACGAATGTAGATAAGATCGTATAATTACGGCGTGCCAGCTACACGTACACCCTTAAAAACGTATTATTTACACTAAATCGACGGAGACAATAATAAATCACGAACGTAACTCGATAACTCGCGTACGCGATTCGGTCGTTATAATATATGTATTTATTGAAGCGCAATTGAACGAGCAGAGCGCGTAAGATAACGTTTGCTTGGTGTTCACTCGAAATGTGAAACCGCCCGCTACATTTTTCTCTACAACTGTAACACCAGTTTTAAAGAAATTTCGTGCACATATAATATAGATAGATTTATGGTTGTTTAAATATTCTTATAGTGATGAACTTTGAAATTTGGACAAAATTTTGATTTTGAAAAATTCATGAACAGCGTTCGTTGAAAAAATTCAATAATTTTCCCGGTACTTTTTTTGTTAACAAAAATTGAAATCATTTTTGTTTTAGTCAGAAGTGTCAACAAAATTAATCATGAAATTAATTAGAATTAAAAAATTATAATTAGCCTGTGTAAGCATCACCGATGTGAGTTGTGTGGTATCTGCTTGTGACCGACGTTATTGTTGTGACCCATCACTAATCCATAATACAATTATAGGTATATTACGTGTATGACTGGCATACATTTTGAGCAAGTCCAAGTATTGAACTTTGGAACTATTTTTTACTAACGTCAAAAATACGAGTCAATTCTGTTTTGATCCCTGTGAGTTACGTTCAAGTGTACATACATAACTTTTATTTTCAAACAACGGCCTAAATGGTGGCTGCGCACCAGATGGGCCCTAGAGACCGTCTAGTTTATGATCGTAACTCGATAACCCACGGACGAACTTCGGTTGTTAAAATATTTATTTCGGACGTGATTCGGATGCTACAGCCCCACCATTTATAATCAATTCAAACGTCGAATCGAAATTTAAAGATGACTGTTTATTCCGGTCGTGATGATAAATATTTATCCAGATACACGTTAGGTTGATTTCGTTATGACTTGGGAAATTATTTTATATAATAGGATTGTGTTCCATGATTGAATTTGCGTATGCAAAGTTCATAGGAAGTATCAACGCTGAACGATAAAAAAAAAGTTCATTAATTAACACAACAACCATAAATCACTCGACTCAACTATTTTATCGTATTTACCGGACCACGCGCTCGAACTAAAACACATACAACTGATAAGTACCTATGCTTCTAAGAATTAATTTATTAAAACACCAACTATATTGTTTTCGCGTTAATGGATCCCATCATACACATTACACACCAATCAAGCATGCCTGATATTGGCTAAAGCCCATTGGAATGAAATTTTTTCCCCAAGGGAGTAAGGTGTATTCGATTATTATACTTGCCGCCAGTTGATATGTGTAATAAATAAAAATAAGTACATTTTCTCGGTTTATAGTTATGAAATCGTGGTAATTGGTCGACTTTATCGTTTGATCAAAGATATCGAGAAGTTTTCGGTACGTGGCAGAAAGAGATACATAATAATGAATGATTGAATGAATAAAAATAAAAAAAGCTCCACGCAATTTAAATTCACATTTTAAAGATCATCTTTAAACTGCAGTATTAAAAAAAAAAATAAACTTCAAAGAATATTATTTAAGTTTAAACAAATATATTATGAGTATAATTGTAAAAAAGCCGGTAAGACAATGGTGGTGGAAGTTCGTCCATCGTCGCTCCGCTCCTCGGACAAGATTATGGTGATGAGTAGAGATACAGGAGTTGGGTGGGATACACGAGATGTATTGATAGATTAGGCATTATAGGATAGATTAGGACATTATTTTATATTATAAAAAAAAAAAACGATTCTGAACGAAGATGAATTGTCAGTGAATAATATGTTTATAGTAAATCGCTTGAATTTTTGTAAAAATTACAGTTTCAGACGCCCGTTAAAATTTTTTCATTGGACCGATCGTGAGATTTTTTATACTTTTTGCAAGCAAAACTTATGAACAACCTTGTAATACATTTTCATTTCTTAACTTTGAGTAGAACATTTTTTATACATTTTCAACTACGACATAATTTGTGATTTCGACAAATTTTGTCGATTTTTGAACTTCAACTGCTTATAAAAAAAAATTGTGCCTATGTATTTTTATAATTTTTGAATGGGAGTTAGAACAACTTATGTGGACCCTTCTATTAAATTTTCAAGTATTTCGTCCGAGCTACATTTTTTTTATCAACATTTATAAAAAAAATAATAAAAAAAATCGAATATTTCAAATGCCTATAAATTGATTAAAAATGAGTGAAATCTTTTGAAAATAAAATTATATAAAGAAAATGCCAATATAAACAACTGATAAAATTTTCAAGTTTCTACAACTTATACTTTTTGAAAAAAAAACAAATAGCAAAAATCGTTTGAAGCTAAACCGTTGTTTAACGTGTTTTTGTAAAAATTTAAATTTCAAACACTCATAAAATTTTTTTGTCTGAATCCGGTAGAGTTTTTTTTGCAGATAATTGAAGAAAAACTAATGGAAAACCTTGTACCAAATTTTCAAAACTTAGTTATAAAAGAAAAAAATTTTACGATTTTTCAACAACAAAATTATTTGCAAATTTTCGCAATTTTTACATATTTCGTATAAATTGTAACTTTGAGCACTTATAAAAAAAAATTGTGA
Source organism: Therioaphis trifolii (assembly GCA_027580255.1). Lineage (NCBI taxonomy): Eukaryota > Metazoa > Arthropoda > Insecta > Hemiptera > Aphididae > Therioaphis > Therioaphis trifolii. The sequence goes on from CM050408.1 coordinate 29,371,268, forward strand.
CTTACGATTTTGGATTTTTTTTTATCAGTTATGGAACAACTTATAAGAAACCTTGTATTAAATTTTCAAGATTTTCTGGCAAAAAAAAAAAATGTTATCGTTATTTTAAAAAAAAATACTTAAAAAAATTGAAAATTTCAATTGTCTATAATTAGCTCAATAAAAGTCAAAATACTTTGAAAATTTAACGGTGTATAGAGAACGCTAATCTAAACATTTGGTGAAAATTTCAAGTATTTACATCGATTAGTTTTTGAGTTATAGCAAAATAAAAAATTTGATTTTGTCGAAAACTGGTTTTGCGTAAAATATACCGTTTTTCCCTCATTTTTTAAGGGTTTTTCCCGGCGCGTTAAAAAAATATTGAAAATTTTTAACTTTTGACCCCCCAAAGTACCAACTAGATTCAATTTTCTTTCAGAAAAGTTGCTATATAAGGCAATCGAAGCATTTTTACTGCCCCAAATCGTGTCGACAGACACAAAAATAAAAAAATAAAAAAAAAAAAAAAAAAACACACATCATTGTAAAATCAATACATTCTTCACTCCGTTCAGAATCTAAAAATTCACGTAAACATACTTAATGCTTTTTTATTTAGATGTTTAATTTTCCGTGAATAAAACTTGGTTTTTACGTCTAACTAGTTGGAAAAATCATTTGATTATTTAATATTAGAACAATACGATTATACTTATTTTCTTATGAACCGGATATATTATTACAAATATAATTTTTTTAATTAATTTACCTTTACCGTTTGTGAGCTTTGAAGTCACTAATACGTTAACCACCTGAACCCAAACTTGCAAATGAAAAATGACTTTCATGCTCTTTATTTGATTATCACAGTGCATGCGCGATTAAACGGAAATACAATTGATTTTTCTAAATCTTAAAATTTATAATTTCAACTATTATGTGAGATTGTAACGGTGTTTGTAAAAAAACGTAGAGAAATGACGAGGTGTTGCATGTACGCTGCGAAACACGCTTTTGTTAAAAGTTGTTTACAGAATTCACGTTTATCTGTCCCCAACTACGTGCAATATCTGCAAAACGAGAACATTTGTATGTAGTTAATTCGAGAAATTATCAAAACAAACAATGGGTACAACAATTTGATTATTATTATTATTATTATTATTATTATTACCCGCTTCGCCCGTTAATTCTCTAAACCATGTTCGGGCTGACTTTTAGCGTACGTATTTGTTTACCACTAAACTAGTGTCCATATTTGTGAAGAGTGGAATATTAATATACTATCAGTTGTGACTTCATTTTAATGTTGACATGGTTATCATTGTTGAAATTTTATTTTCTAGGTATCCGACTGTAGCATGGTGCTAGAAGAGGTGCCCCAAAAAATGTGTGAAGCGCTGCGGCTTTTCCTTCAAGGACTCGGTTACGGTAAGCCAAACCAGTCTTCGTGCACAGTAAAATAAGCGGAAGTTTTCATTTTTGTCTAACGCTTCAACATTTATAACATAATATCGGAGAACTAACAAATTTGTAGTCGTAATTAATTCACACATTTGTACGTATTAATCATTTTTAGTCACAATGTGTCGTTTTTTTTTGTTTTTTTTTGTTTTTTTTTTTTTTTTAATACATTAACAATGATGAAAACGGCCTGGGTGTATATTGGGACCCCTGTTCAATTTTGCCAATAAACGAAAAAGTTAGTGCATTCGGATTTGTATTGAAAATAATAAAAATCTTGTTAGAATTATGTCTTGTTGTACTGTGCGTTTTTCATGTTTTTTTTTTTTTCAAAAGTCGTGAGTCTTATTTCGAGTGTAAAACATTTCTCCCATACCGAGATAAGCGAAACAAAATCATTATAAATAACAAAATACATTTACATGGTTCACATCATTGTCACGTTATCATCGCATTGCAAATGTACGGCATTTACTTGTTGCATTTTCTTCGTGTGCACTGTTTAGTTTAAGACGAGTGCTTCGGGATGGAGAAAAACTAGGCCATCGATAAAATTATTTCAGGAAACTATACAAAAAATAGAGATCTATATATATGTATATATGATATATATAAAAAAAAACGTACGCAGCGTTTATTACCGAGATAAGGTTTATGGTATTAATAATTCAACCATAAATTCGATTTGCTCTGAATCACTCGTGATTTGTAATCTATGTAATACATTTATAATGTATGATGTACTGTTCAAAGCGTAGGTCCATTAAATATTAGTGATTATTTGGTACTTTATTCAACTTTTTTTTTAGTTTATACAGAGACATAAACTCGCCGTAGGAATATATGATATAATGGTTATTTTTATATTATAAAAACATTATTCTAAAAATTACTTTTACTCTAAGAATTAAATGTAAAACATATTTTACCTTATATCTGACAAAATGGCTATATATTTTTTTTCATTTTAAAATAAATAGAGATACGAAACAATACATAATATAGGTAGAGAATATAATAATATTTCGTTACGTTTTAAAATTAAAATTATATGCACGGGACAATACATTATATTATATCATCAACTTCAGAAATAATCGTATAATTTGTTATTTGGAATTATTGTACTTGCAGTAATCCAGTGAAATAATGATTATTAAAATAACTAAGAATATATACACATCAAGTCAATAAATCAGAGTGTATTATAACATGTATCGGATTTATTTTGTCTTATGTTGTATGTTTAACTATAATAACACATTAACTTTTTTGATAATCTGTGGAACAGACAATTCAAACGCATTCATATTTCATTTCACTTATTGCAAATGTTATCAGTTTTGAATTTTAATCCAATCAAAAATCAAAAGTTGAAATTAATTAATTTAATTGATTTATGTTTTTCTTGAAATTAGGTGTCTACATTAGCGACAATAATAACGAGTATAAAATTAAGTTAATAATGTAATACACACGAATTTTAGTTTCAAATAATGTTGAAGGAACTTTAATATTTTTTTGATGATTGCATATTGATCGTTAAATTTTAAACACGCGTTGAAAAATGATTAGTACGTTTTTTTTTTCACTAACAATTTAACAGCAAAAAAAACCCGTTTCCATGTCTGCTTATGATGCGATTTTTTAATTAAACACAAATGATAATCACGAATAGCTTTAAATAATAATAACATAATTTGTACGCACAAGAAATAGTCCTATTATACAAATTATATCAACTTAAGCATTTAAACTACAAATTAACTATTAACTGAAACAAATTTATATAATTTTTCTACTTGAAAGAAAATCAATTTTTTTCATTATTCTATTTTATAATATAGCTGTATTGTGTTCATGCATTAACAAATACCTACATAACAACGTAATATTTATTCTTTGCACAAAAATTCTTTAATTTTAAACTATACAAAGAATTAGGTACTTCTTGTCCTCAAAAGGAAAATTTTAACAATGTCCATTTTAAATAGAAAATGTACTTCACATAATTTTATAATAAGAATAGGTTTATAAATAAAATTAATTACACATTATTACAACATAAATAGATAGGAAAAAATAATTTGTATAAGAAACAATGAGAACAAATAAATAATACACAGTACCTACCAAGTTAGTTGAACTAAAAAATTCAAATTATTATTAAAATTATCAATTTTGGTAGTCGACGCTGGTCAGTTGTCGCTCACATAGCTGACTGAATAAAATGTCTACTCGTGATTTTTTTCAAATTGATAACAATGCAAAATTTGCAACAATGCAAAACCGTATGGCGTCAGTCGACGAGCAAAAATTATGGTCGATTTAATTACGTATTAGCAGTGCCGCCGAGAGATATTTTATTGTTAAACCTCAAACTGGTATAATGAGTATCGGACATGTAAAATAATACAAGTGTAACCTGTACAAATATGTCTAACCTAACGGTTTGATTAAAATTGTGAGTGAATGCGAATTTGTGTTGTAGTGTATTTCTCAATGAATTCTGTATAACATTTGGTAGGTGTAGGCATAGCAGCCACGTGATTCTAAATGTCGTTTAAAATCGTACATTTCGTATAATATGATGTACGGAAATCGTTGCGTTTAAATGACCATGTTTTATCGGTCGATCGAAATCACGAATAATAATGAATAATACAGTGTGCAGAGTTTTAATTGTCTTTCGTTGATTATTATGTGTTCACAATAAACTCGTAGGCTCGTAATATTTAGAACGATTTTATCATTAATTACTCCAATGTGAAAATTCACGGGTAATTTTATGCAAAATTATTTGATTTTTTTTTTGTTTTTTTTTCCTAATCGTCATTTCTAATTTCATTTCTCGTGTGTATCATCCTGTTGGTTTTTCGTGTTTCTCGCCATGTACTACGACGACACATGTATCTACAAATAATTTATCAAACTAGTGATATATATATAAAAAAAAAAAAATCCAACTTTTAAGTACATTCGATAAACGTGCCCGCGGTATATATTATATAGTTTTAATTTGGTGCCCGGAACAGACGTGGAAGTCACACACTCCCGCGGGGAGGGACGGGGGGCGAGTACCAGCGACTAAAGTTTAATAAACGAGCGCGATGTTACCGGACCTCGACCGTGGTAAACAATATACATATTGTTTTGTGGATCGCGCGGGGTCGTAAAACACGGTGGTTTGCGAAACGTGACGGTACCGCGCGACCGAAAAGTAAACGCGATGGCGGTGGTGGTGTTGGTGGTGTTGGCGATGTTTGTGGTGGTGGTCTACTGTCCACGTAATGAACACATGCAACTCCCTGCGCACGTGGACGCGTACATAACTAATAATTAATAACATTATAAAGTGTACTCATGTCCGTTTGGCGTCCCGTCGTCGTCGCGGGGCTCAGAGTGATTTCTTCAAAAAACGCTCGCGATTAACACTGTAATAATATTATACCACGTGTCATGCTCGCGTCCAATCGTACACGTACCACCTATTGGTACACTTAATGCGAGTTTACGACTTTATATTGAAAATATTACAATAGAAAAAAAAAATAAAAAAAGACAGTCTAATTTAACAAATTTTGAATACATCGAGTAAATAAATTAGTATCATTGCCATGTGTAATGTAAGCACATCCAGGAATCGGGCCACAGTTAACTTTTTCTTTATAAAAAGAGTGTCCTGTCACTGGGACCACTGAAATTTTACATTTATAGAAGATGCGCCCGGTAACTGAGCCACTACTTAACTATATTGGATTCTGTGTGAATCGAAAAAGTCCAAAATTTATCATCATAGAAACTAAATACCAAAAATGTGTAGGTTTTATCAAAAGGTATCTATTAAATTATCTAGTATTTATCAGTAATCAGATATCTAATCATAGTGCATTGACAGTGGTTATCGGCGTCGTAATTCGTAATATGTCAGAAAATATATGTGTTGATCTGTAAATATTTCACATTTTTTATTGTAGTTTAAAATTTAAAAAAATACAAATATCGTTTGGTCAGTGACAAGCAAAGATAATCTATATCTACGATGAAATATAATAGAACGCACGAAAGAGGCCAAAAATTATTCATTTTAATTGTGTAGGTATTCTTTTGCTCACAAAAGTAAATTAAATTAAATTCATATGGTGATATGCGGATGAAAAATGTCTTCCAAAAATTTACAAAAATTTACATTCTGTGTACGAGTGCCTCTGATACAACGTCAGCAAGTCAATCGGCGATATATAATATTGTAAGTAGTTATGTTATAATTTATAAGTACGAGTATGTGGCTCAATTGTCGGTACCCTTTAAGCCTTTCATTGTTTTGATGTGGCCTAATATCCGGACAATATAATATGAAAATATTTTGTATACGAAGCAGGTAAATAAAATTTAACCGAATTGCCAACTGCCTATTTTATATAATTCTATTTCTTCTAAATTAATTTTTCAAATGTTAATAGTTAAAAAAATCAAAATTAAAATGTATTTATACTGTACATATATTTTACCTCTTACATATATCAGTAAAGCATAAAAAATAATCAAATAATCAAGTTAATTAATCATAAAAGTAACAATCGGAGAAAAAAATCTAAATATATTCTAAAAATGTAAAAAAAAAAACTATATGAGTTGAACGCCTGAGATCAATTTTTAATCAATGATCTTCAATATAAATTAATTTACCATTTATATGTTTTTGTTGATGAATATTATAGTACACATATAAGTGCGGAATTTAAAAAAAATCAAGTACATTTAGATGTACTGATTACAATCGTTTAGAACTATACGACATACTAGTCGTACGCGACAATGTGTTAAAATAATTATATTATTATTGTTGTTGTTATTATCGTGACCGTCATCGTAGGTATTTAATGTCAGTTTTTCTGTTCCGAACACACGTCTACATCGTACTACGAGATACGGCGTCGCGGCAATGCAAATTTACGGCGTGAAAACCTATATTATATTATATTATTTATATATATATATATATATATATATATATATATATATATATATATATATTTATGTAATATGAATTTGTTATGATATATAGTATATAGGATGTAAACCACGAACTATGTCTGACAAGGGTTTGTTTTAGTTTTAATAATATTATTGTTTTTTTTTTTTTGTCATTTTTTATTTCTTTGTCGTCGACAAATTATACAATATATATATATATATATATATATATATATATATATATATATATATATATATATATATATATACACATTATAATACATATTACAAAATTGCATATCTTTATACATAAATATATATACATGTATGCCAGTATGTATGTAATATGTATACATAACAGGTATACAATACAGTTACAACACGACTGCACTAGCTATAATATACATACGCGCACACACATACATACATTTATATATATTTACATGTAAAACAATAAATATATACATAATATTGTGCATATATACGTATTTATTTTCATGTTTTTTGTCCCGTACATGTTTGTGGTGGCGATGGACGGTCGCCAGCTGTGAGACTCGGCCGGCCACCGTTGACCGTATCCAGATCGGCTGAAGGTAAAAATGTACTAGCTAATACATTTAGCGCACGGATGCACGAATAGTTAGCGCACGCACACACCAAAATACACCCTCCTTACCGGGCAAATTGATCAAAAAAAAAAACCGTATCAGCTTCGAAAAAACGAAATTGTTGTACATGTAAGTGTCCATCCATATTTTAATTGCTTGTCGGAAGAAAATGATTTTTCTTTAATATTTAGTATACGTTTATACATAAATCACATATTATAATCTACTTACATAACTCGATCGTTATATTACGCCTTATTGTTACAATACTAATTATTACCGTGTAATGTACCGACTCAGTTGAAAATAGTATCACTCACTATCTCTCTCTCTCTCTCTCTCTCTCTCTCTCTCTATATATATATATATGTATGTATTTCTATTTTCTATTTATAGAATCATAATTTTATATTTCTTCTGTTCTACATATTTCTATATGCAACATGAGCTATCAAAATTTATTCAAAGCTTCGTTAGTGGTATTATTCCTGTTTTATTATTATTATTATTAACTATTATTTGCCATGATCATACGTTTACGTGAATTTATCGTACACAAGTAATAATAATAATTCCTTCGTTAAAATATACGAGTGGGTATTATGTAGGTCCGCAAATAAAAAATCACACGCATACACCATCTCTTGAGTCCGTTCATCGTAGTCGGTATTGTTTTAAAGAGTAATATTCGACTAGGTACGCATAAAGATTAAGTATCACGTGTCTACTCGTGCACACATTACCCACGTACGACTTTATTTGGAAAAATCGAGAAAGGTACACAGCGTTTAGAAAATGATTTTTTACCGATAATCAAACTCGATCATATTATACTTTAATGGTTTAGGTACAATTTTTATTTTATTTTTGATTATTATCTTAATATGTATACACTATAATGAATTTTGTAAATTTTGAAAACGTTTTGACAGATATACTACAATTATTTCTATAATTAAATATAATTAATTATAATACGTTTAATATTATTTAATAAGATTGAAAATAAACGAAATGTTCGATGTTTTGTTTAAAATATAATATTATGTTCAAGTTTTATAATCAAAAGTTGATATCGAATGACTGAAACTAGAATAAATAATTTGTATGTCTAATGCGTTTAATTTATTACATTAACAAACTTAAATTTTTATGAAAATAAAAGCTGCCTATATATTATTATAACGATATTTAAACAGATTAATTAATACGAACTACGATGTATACACTAGTTGAACACATTAATTTAACTAAATAAAACGTGTTTAATAAATGAATCTACATTCGGTTGAATTCTATTGATTCGTCCAGTACCTAGCTGGTAATTACATAAAACCAATGGTGACATAATTTTTGAAACAACAAACATTATAATACAAATATTAGTTACAAGTAGTTGTATTAAATTATTCACTCTGG